>SJYT01043036.1:0-58362 GCA_006410635.1 Cephalophus harveyi | reverse complement strand
AAATGATCTAATAGTCATTTAATATGTCTTATCCTGTTATTCCGTAATTTTCTTATTTCATATAAGAAAGGTAAATAAGAAAATTAATGCCTCAAGAAAGAAAACATCAAGACAATGATGAAGACATTAACTATCAGTCATTAAAAAACATTCAAAGACCTAAAGGAAATCATGATCATAGAAGTAATGTAAATAAGGTAAATAAGAAAATTAATACCTCAAGAAAGAAAACATCAAGACAATGATGAAGACATTAACTATCTATCAGTCATTAAAAAACATTCAAAGACCTAAAGGAAATCATGATCATAGAAGTAATGGGAGCTGTGATGACAATATCTCATTAAAGAGAGTGTATCAATAAGGATATAGAAATTATTTTTTAAAAGAACCAAATGGAAATGCTTAAATTAAGAAGTAACATAACCAAAATAAGTGAAAGTGAAACTCTTTCAGACATATCTGACTCTTTGCGACCCCATAGTCCATGGAATTGTCCAGGCCAGGATACTGGAGTGGATAGCCATTCCCTTCTCCACGGGTTGGGATTGAACCCAGATCTCCCACATCGCAGGCAGATTCTTTACCAACTGAGCTATCAGGGAAGCCCCAGTGAAGAAGAACTAAAAAGCCTCTTGATGAAAGTGAAAGAGGAAAGTGAAAAAGTTGGCTTAAAACTCAACCTCTGGTCCCATCACTTCATGGCAAATAGATGGGTAAACAATGGAAACAGTGAGAGACTTTACTTTTTTGATCTCCAAAATCACTGCAGATGGTGACTACAGCCATGAAGTTAAAAGACACTTGCTTCTTGGAAGAAAACTTATGACCGATCTAGACAGTCTATTAAAAAGCAGAGACATTACTTTGCCAACAAAGGTCTGTCTTGTCAAAGCTATAGTTTTTCCAGTAGTCATGTGTGGATGTGAGAATTGGACTATAAAGAAAATTGAGTGCCAAGTAATTGATGCTTTTGAACTGTGGTGTTGGAGAAGACTCTTGAGAGTCCCTTTTACTGCAAGGAGATCCAACCAGTCCATCCTAAAGGAAATCAGTCCTGAATATTCATTGGAAAGACTGATGCCGAAGCTGAAACGCCAATACTTTGGCTACCTGATGCAAAGAAGTGACTCATTTGAAAAGACCATGATGCTAGGAAAGACTGAAGGTGGGAGGAGAAGGGGACAACAGAGGATGATATAGTTCGATGGTGTCTCTGACTCAATGGATATGAGTTTGAGTAAGCTCCAGGAGTTGGTGATGGACAGGGAAGCCTGGCATGCTGCAGTTCATGGGGTCATAAAAAGTTGGACATGACTGAGTAACTGAACTGAACCAAAATAAAACATTCATTATTAGACAGTGAAATGATAACCTGTAGATTGAGAGAGAATTTTTGTAGATCACATATCTGATAAGGGACTTGTTCTAGAATAGGTAAAGAATTTCTAAAACTCAATAATCAAAAGAAAAAAAAATTCAATTTAAAAATGAGGAACAGATCTGAATAGACATTTTTTCCAAGAAGATATACAAATGATCAATAAGCACATGAAAAGATACTGCACATCTTTAAGTCACTAGGGAAATGAAAATCAAAATTACAATAAGATACAGTTTCACACCCATTAGTAAGGCTATAATCAAGAAGACAGATAAGAATAACTTCTAGTGAGGTGTCTAAAAACTGGAAGCTTCATACACTGATGGTGGGAGGTAAATTGTGCAGCTTCCTTAGAATGCAGTCTGATATTTTCTTAGTTAAACACAGTTACCTCATGATTTAGCAAGTAACTAAAATTTTATATCATGGTTTCTGTTGTTCACTTTTAATTAATGCATTTTACAGATAAAATTTAATTTATTATACTAATAAAATCACATCTACATTTTTTCAATTTAATATGGTTTGAAATTAAGTAAGTTAATGCTTTTTTCCCTGTAACATTATTAGCTGGTGTAATGAGTCTTTAAATACCAATTGGTATAATTCATCAACAGAATCCTCTCTTTAACAGATTCTCTGGTTCAAGATGATTATGTGACTGACTCACGTGACTGACATGAAAGTTCAGCATAATTATGAGTTTTCTTCTGAACTGTGAGTGAAAACATTGAATTATATTCAGTACCATGTTTTGTTAAGCCATTTTATTCTTGGAAAATTGGCAAGCCTTGAATAGAATGCATAGTTATTCTCTGACAACTAAAAGTCTGAGAGTTTACAGCTTGCATTTCATCTGAATATATTTCCAAAGAAATACCTATGTGTTGATACCTTTTCTAAAGTCTTCACTAAATACCAGACAATAAATTGATTATTATCTGTACTAATTGGCTATACTTAGACTGAGTAGAAAGGTTTCCTTAATGATTCCTTTAAAATTTCATCCTTACTGCTGGCATTTAGTGAATGTCAAAATACTTAATTCAGGAGTGAACTTTCTGTTTGTTTTTTTTTTTTTTTCCAGTAAGATTCTATTGTTACTGACTTAATCTTGATAAAAAAAAAATTACCTCAAGTCTTAGAAAATACATTGCTGGATCCAGTAAAAGTGTTACTTTCTTAAAGTGAAAAATCCTTCATGGACTTTTTTACCTTTTTTTTTTTTTTCAAAATTTTAAGAAGGGGGGTGGTTCTAAGATGGCAGAGGAATAGGATGAGGAGACCACTTTCTCCCGCACAAATTTATCGAAAGATCATTTGAAAGCTGAGCAAATTCCACAAAACAACCTCTGAATGCTGGTGGAGGGCACCAGGCACCCAGAAACTCAGCCCATTCTCTTCAAAAGGAGGTAGGACAAAATATAAAAGACAAAAAGAGAGACCAAAGAGTTAGGAATGGAGACCCTTCCCGGGGAGGGAGTCATGAAGGAGGAGAAGTTTCCAAACATCAGGAAACCCTCTCACTGGTGGGTCTGTGAATCTCAGAGGACAACATAACCAGGAGAGGAAAAAAAAATAACCTCTCAGATTACGTGCCTAACTGCAACTCCCAGTGGAGAAGTAGTGCAGACACTCTTGCCCACCAGCAGTGAGTGGGGGTTGAACAGAGAGGCGTGGGCTGCATGCTTAGGGTAAGGACCAGGCCTGAATGCCCTGAGGACAATCTGAGAGACCTAACATGAGATCACAACCCAAACTGTGGGATAGCTAGAGAGAGAAAAAAAGAGAGAGAGAACTTTCTCATGAAAAGCTTTAAGGCACAGCCTGGCCCTCTCACAGAACAAAAGACTGAGTGAATACCAGCTATGGACCCCACCCATCCCCCCACCCCCACCCTGGCCGGGGGAAGAGAGACAGGCGGGCGACAGCCAGAGCTGGAAGGTGGGGGGCAATCTCGGCCCCAGAGACGGCACCCTTCACCAAACTGTGAACAGGCTCTCAGTTGCTAACCAAGTCTTCCTAGGATCCTGGATGGTTGACATCCACCAGAGGGTCACAGTCAGAGATCAGCTCTCCAGAGAATACACATGGCACACCTGAGAGGGCACTCTCATGGCTCACTCAGGAAACTGAGCAGCTGGGACCAGGGTGGTGATAAGATGCACCACCCACCTGGGAGAGTGCAGTCACCAAGCACCTGATCACCTGAGCTGCTTGGACCTGGGAAAGGCACAAAACGCAGGCCCAGCTGAGTCTGTGCCTTTGTGGAGTACCTGAGAACCTGAACCTGAGTGGTTTAGACCTGGGAAGTACATGCAACCCAGGGCCTGCTTTAGACAGTTCCCTTGCAGAGCAACCTGGAGCCTGAGCAGTGTAGACTGGAAAAGCACACATGCCATGAGCGGGGGCAAACTCAGTGTGGCCCAGACACTGCAAGCACTCCCTACACACACCAGTGGTATCTGTTTGCGGTGTTCCTCCCTCCCCACAGCACAATTGAACAAGTGATCCTAAATAAATGACCACCTTCACCTCCTTGTAGCAGGGCAGAAGTTAGATACTGAAGAGACTTGCAAACAGAGGAAGCCAAAATAAACAAAGAGAGGGAACCACTTTGGAAGTGACAGGTGCAAGAGATTAAAACCCTGTAGTTAGCACTGGCTACACTGGAAGGGACCTGTAGACCTTGAGAAGAAGTATAAGCTGGAACAAGGAAATATCTGAAACTAAATTGACCCCACACTGCCCTCAACAGCTCCAGAGAAACTCCTAGATATATTTTACTATTATAGTTTTTTACTTTTTTAAAAAAATTTTAAGTACTTTATTACTCCTTTAATTTTTATTTTTAAAACCTACTATTACCTTGTAAAAAAAAAGACCCTATTTTTAAAGCAAATTTCATATTTTTTAAATAACTTTTGCAATTTTGTTTTGTTTTTTAATATTGTATTTTTGAAAATCTAACCTCTACTCTAGATTTTTAATATTTGGTTTTGGTATTTGTTATCAATTTTGTACCTTTAAGAATCCAATCTTCAGTACCCATTTTTACTTAGGAGTGTGATTATTGACTTGCTGCTCTCTCCCTCTTTGACTCTCCTTTTTCTCCCCCAGGTCACCTTTATCTCCTCCCTCCCCCTTCTCTTCTTACCCAACTCTGTGAATCTCTTTCGGTGATCTGGGCTGTGGAGAACACTTAGGGAGCTGATTACTGGCTAGATCTGTCTCTCTCCTTTTGACTCCCCCTCACCTTCTCTTGGTCACCTCTATCTCCTTCCTCCCTCTTCTCTTCTCTGTGGAACTCCGTGAACCTCTCTGAGTGTTCCAGACTGTGGAAAGCACATAGGGAATTGACTACTGACTAGATTGCTCTCCCCACTTTTGATTACCCCTCTTTTCCTCCTGGTCACCTCTAACTCCCTCCTCCTTCTTCTCTTCTCTGTGTAACTCTGTGAATCTCTCTGGGTGTCCCTAACTGTGAAGACTCTTTTCACCATTAACCTAGATGTTTTATCATTGGTGCTCTATGGATGGAGAAGTCTTGAGGCTACTGTAAGAATAAGACTGAAAGCCAGAGACAGGAGGCTTAAATCTAAAACTTGAGAACATTAGAAAACTCCTGACTCCAGGGAACATTAAACGACAAGAGTTCATCCAAAAGCCTCCATACCTACACTGAAACCAAGCTCTACCCAAGAGCCAACAAGTTTCAAAGCAAGACATATCAAGCTAATTCTCCAACAACCCAGGAACGAAACCCTGAGTATTAAAATGCAGGTGGCCAAAAGTCACACCAAACCCACAGACACCTCAAAACTCACTACTGGACACTTCATTGCACTCCAGAGAGAAGAGATCCAGCTCCACCCACCAGAACACTGATGCAAGCTTCCCTAACCAGGAAACCTTAAGCCACTCATCCAACCCCACTCACAGGGAGGAGCCTCCACAATAAAGAGGAACCACAAACTTCCATCATACAGAAAGGCCACCCCAAACACAGCAAACTAGACAAGATGAAAAGGCAGAGAAATATTCAGCAGGTAAAGGAACATGATAAATGCCCATCAAACCAAACAAAAAAGGAGGAGATAGGGAGTCTACCTGAAAAAGAATTCAGAATAATGATAGTAAAAATTATCCAAAATCTTGAAAACAAAATGGAGTTACAGATAAATAGTCTGGAGACAAGGATTGAGAAGAAGCAAGAAAAGTTTAACAAGGATCTAGAAGAAATAAAAAAGAGTCAATCAATAATGAATAATGCAATAACTGAGATCAAAAGCACTCTGGAGGCAACCAACAGTAGAATAATGGAGGCAGAAGATAGGATAAGTGAGATGGAAGATAGAATGGTGGAAATAAATGAAGCAGAGAGGAAAAAAGAAAAAAAGAATTAAAAGAAATGAAGACAACCTCAGGGACCTCTGGGACAATGTTAAACTACACTACATTCATGGGAGTCCCAGAAGAAGAAGACAAAAAGAAAGGCCATGAGAAAATACTTGAGGAGATAATAGTTGAAAACTTCCCTAAAATGGGGAAGGAAATAGCCACCCAAATCCAAGAAATCCAGAGAGTCCCAAACAGGATAAACCCAAGGCAAAACACCCCGAGACACATATTAATCAAATTAATGAAGCTCAAACACAAAGAACAAGTATTAAAAGCAGCAAGGGAAAAACAACAAATAACACACAAGGGGATTCCCATAAGGATACCAGCTGATCTTTCAATAGAAATTCTTCAGGCCAGAAGGATGTGGCAANTCAAATTAATGAAGATCAAACACAAAGAACAAATATTAAAAGCAGCAAGGGAAAAACAACAAATAACACACAAGGGGATTCCCATAAGGATACCAGCTGATCTTTCAATAGAAATTCTTCAGGCCAGAAGGATGTGGCAAGTCATACTTAAAGTGATGAAAGAGAAAAGTCTACAACTCAGATTACTGTTCCCAGCAAGGATCTCATTCAAATATGAAGGAGAAATCAAAAGCTTTACAGACAAGCAAAAGCTGAGAGAATTCAGCACCACCAAACCAGCTCTTCAACAAATGCTAAAGGACCTTATATAGATAGGAAACAAATAAAACATTTATAAACTCGAACCCAAAACAACAAAGTAAATGGCAATGGGATTATACTTATCAATAATTACCTTAAATGTAAATGGGTTGAATGCCCCAACCAAAAGACAAAGACTGGCTGAATGGATACAAAAATGAGACCCCTATATATGCTGTCTATAAGACACCCACCTCAAAACAAGGGACACATACATACTGAAAGTGAAGGGCTGGAAAAATATACTTCATGAAAATGGAGACCAAAAGAAAGCAGGGGTAGCAATACTCATATTTGACAAAATAGACTTTGAAATAAAGGCTGTGAAAAGAGACAATGAAGAACACTACATAATGATCAAAGGACCAATCCAAGAAGAAGATATAACAATTATAAATATGTATGCAACCAACATATGAGCACTGCAATATGTAAGGCAAATGCTAACAAGTATGAAAGGGAAAATAAACAGTAACACAATAATAGTGGGAGACTTTACCATTCACACCTATGGATAGATGAACTAACCAGAAAATTAGCAAGGAAACAAAAACTTTAAATGATACAATAGAACACTTAGGCCTAATTTATATCTATAGGACATTTCACTCCCATAACAATGAATTTCACCTTTTTCTCAAGTGCACATGGAACCTTCTCCAGGATAGATCACATCCTGGGTCATCGATCACATCCTGATCTATCCAGGATAGGTCACAGCCTTGGTAAATTCAAAAAAGTTGACATCATCTCAACCATCTTTTCTGATCACAATGTGGTAAGATTAGATGTCAACTACAGGGGGAAAAAAAAAAAACTATTAAAAATACAAACATATGGAGGCTAAACAACACACTTACGAATAACCAACAAATCACAGAAGAAAAAAAAGAAATTGAATATGCACAGAAACAAATGAAAATGAAAACACAACAACCTAAACCTATGGGATTCAGTAAAAGCAGTTCGAAGGGGAAGGTTCATAGCAATACAAGCTTACCTCAAGAAACAAGAGAAAAATCAGATAAATAACCTAACTCAACACCTAAAGAAACTAGAAAAAAGGAAATGAAGAACCCCAGGATTAGTAGAAGGACAGACATCATAAAGATTAGGGCAGAAATGAATGAAAAAGAAACAAAGGAGACCATAGCAAAAATCAACAAAGCTAAAAGCTGGTTCTTTGAGAAGATAAATAAAATAGACAAACCATTAGCCAGACTCATCAAAAAAAAAAGTGGGGGGGGGGGGCGGAGAAGAATCAAATCAACAAAATTAGAAATGAAAATGGAGAAATCACAACAGACAACACAGAAATACAAAGGATCATGAGAGACTACTACCAGCAGCTGTATGCAAATAAAATGGACAACTTGGATGAAATGGTAAAATTCTTAGAAAAATATAACTTTCCCAAACTGAACAAGGAAGAAATAGAAAATCTTAACAGACCCACCACAAGCACAGAAATCAAAACTGTAATCAGAAATCTTCCAACAAACAAAAGCCCAGGACCAGATGACTTCGCAACTGAATTCTACCAAAAATTTAGAGAACTAACACCTATCCTACTCAAACTCATCCAGAAAATTGCCGAGGAAGGTAAACATCCAAACTCATTCTATTAGGCCACAATCACCCTAATACCAAAAGTGGGGGGGGGGGGCGGAGAAGAATCAAATCAACAAAATTAGAAATGAAAATGGAGAAATCACAACAGACAACACAGAAATACAAAGGATCATGAGAGACTACTACCAGCAGCTGTATGCAAATAAAATGGACAACTTGGATGAAATGGTAAAATTCTTAGAAAAATATAACTTTCCAAAACTGAACAAGGAAGAAATAGAAAATCTTAACAGACCCACCACAAGCACAGAAATCAAAACTGTAATCAGAAATCTTCCAACAAACAAAAGCCCAGGACCAGATGACTTCGCAACTGAATTCTACCAAAAATTTAGAGAACTAACACCTATCCTACTCAAACTCATCCAGAAAATTGCCGAGGAAGGTAAACATCCAAACTCATTCTATTAGGCCACAATCACCCTAATACCAAAAGCAGACAAAGATGCCACAAAAAAAGAAAACTACAGGCCAATATCACTGATGAACATAGATGCAAAAATCCTTAACAAAATTCTAGCAAACAGAATCCAACAACATATTAAAAATGTCATCAGACATCATGACCAAGTGGGCTTTATCCCATGGATGCAAGATTCTTCAATATTTGCAAATTAATCAATGTGATACAACACATTAACAAATTGAAAGATAAAAACCATATTATTATCTCAATAGATAGAAAGTCTTTGACAAAATTCAACATCATTTATGATAAAAACCCTCCAGAAAGCAGGCATAGAAGGAACAAACATCAACATAATAAAAGCCATATATGATAAACCCACAGCAAACATTATCCTAAATGGTGAAAAATTGAAACTATTTCCCCTAGTCAGGAACAAGACAAGGGTGTCCACTCTCATCATTACTATTCAACATAGTTTTGGAAGATTTAGCCACAGCAATCAGAGAAGAAAAAGAAATAAAAGGAATCCAGATTGGAAAAGAAGAAGTAAAACTTTTACTGTTTTCAGATGGCATAATCCTCTACATAGAAAACCCTAATGACTCCACCAGAAAATTATTAGAGCTAATCAATGAATATAGTGAAGTTGCAGGATATAAAATTAACACACAGAAATCCCTTGCATGACTATACAATAACAATGAGAAAACAGAAAGAGAAATTACAGAAATAACTCCATTCACCATTGCAATGAAAAGAATAAAATACTTGGGAATAAATCTACCTAAAGAAACAAAAGACCTATCTATAGAAAACTATAAAGCACTGATGAAAGAAATCAAAGATGACACAAGTAGATGGAGAAATATACCATGTTCTTCGATTGGAAGAATCAATACAGTGAAAATGAGTATACTATCCAAAGCAAGCTATAGATTCAATGCAATCCCTATCAAACTACCAATGGTATTTTTCAGAGAACTAGAATAAATAATTTCACAATTTGTATGGAAATATGAAAAACCTTGAATAGCCAAAGCAGTCATGAGAAAGAAGAAAGGAACTGGAGGAATCAACCTGCCTGACTTCAGACTATACTACAAAGCTACAGTCATCAAGACAGTATGGTACTGGCACAAAGTCAGAAACAGATAAGAAATAGAAAGCCCAGAGATAAATCCATGCACCTATGGACAAAATACCTTTGACAAAGGAGGCAAGGATATACAATGGAGAAAAGACAATCTCTTTAACAAGTGGTGCTGGGAAAACTGGTCAACCACTTGTAAAAGGATAAAACTAGAACACTTTCTAACAGCATACACAAAAATAAACTCAAAATGGATTAAAGATCTAAATGTAAGACAAGACAGTATAAAACTCCTAGAGGAAACCATAGGCAAAACACTCTCTGACATAAATCATAGCCGGATCCTCTATGACCCACCTCCCAGAGTAATGGAAATAAAAGCAAAAATAAACAAATGGGACCTAATTAAACTTAAATGCTTCTGCAAAGTGAAGGAAACTATAAGCAAAGTGAAAAGACAGCCTTCAGAATGGGAGAAAATAATAGCAAATGAAGCAATTGACAAAGAATTAATCTCAAAAATATACAAGCAGTTTCTGCAGCTCAATTCCAGAAAAATAAACGACCCAATAAAATAATGGGCCAAAGAACTAAACAGACATTTCTCCAAAGAGGACACACAGATTGCTAAAAATCACATGAAAAGATGCTCAACATCACTCATTATCAGAGAAATGCAAATCAAAATCACAATGGGGTACCATCTCACACCAGTCAGAATGGCTGCTATCAAAAAGTTTAAAAACAATAAATACTGGAGAGGGTGAGGAGAAAAAGGAACCTTTTTACACTGCTGGTGGGAATGCAAACTAGTACAGTCACTATGGAAAATAGTGTGGAGATTCCTTAAAAAACTGGAAATAGAACTGCCATATGACCCAGCAATCCCACTGCTTGGCATATACACTGATGAAACCAGAATTGAAAGAGACACGTGTACCCCAGTGTTCATCGTAGCACTGTTTACAATAGCCAGGACATGGAAACAACCTAGATGCCCATCGACAGACGAATGGATGAGAAAACTGTGGTATACATACACAATGGATTATTACTCAGCTATTAAAAAGAATGCATTTGAATCAGTTCTAATGAGGTGGATGAAACTGGAGCCTATTATACAGAGTGAAGTAACCAGAAAGAAAAACACCAATACAGTATATCAATGCATATATATGGAATTTAGAAAGATGGTAATGATGACCCTATATGCGAGCCAGCAATAGAGACACAGATGTAAAGAACAGAATTTTGGACTCTGGGAGAAGATGAGGGTAGGCTGATTTGAGAGAATAGCATTGAAAAATGTATATTATCATATGTGAAATAGATTGTCAGTCCAGACAGGATGCTCAGGTCTGGTGCACTGGGATGACCCTGAGGGATGGAGGTGGGAAGGGGGGTTCAGGATGGGGAACACATGTACACCCATGGCTGATTCATGTCAGTGTATGGCAAAAACCACTACAATATTGTAAAGTAATTAGCCTCCAATCAAAATAAATAAATAAATTAAAAAAAATTTTAAGAAGAAATAGAGAAGTGAAACATTGTTTAAATATAGAAATCTCATTGAACTCCCTGAAAAGAGAAAGAGAATGTGAAATGGTACCAAGTAGAACCTGAGAGGAGATCTACAGGAAAAGCCAAAAAGAGCTTTGACCTTGACTTATGATTATGAACAATTTCCTCAGGAAATAAAAGCACAAGAATTTAGCATGTTAATAGTTATATGAAAGTGAAAGTGAAGTCCCTCAGTCATGTCCGACTCTTTTCAATCCCATGGACTGTAGCTTGCCAGGCTCCTCCGTCCATGGGATTTTCCAGGAAAGAATACTGGAGTGGGTTGCCATTTCATAGTCACCATCATTTAATTTACTGTCAATTGTCATAATTCATCATTTGTCATATAGTGTTTGTCTGATCTCTACACAGGAAGGGGAGGCAGGGGAGAAGAGAAGCGTGGGTCCATCTCTGGTGCCTGCTTAGGTGGTCAAAGCTTAGGAAGTGAAGGAGAACTAAGTGGCCAGTGGAGTTAGAAATCTTATCCTAGGATGAGCCAATTGTCATAGCAGTTAGAGTCAAATTTTATTCTCAACTCCAAGAATTTAGCATAGGACTTAGACAGACACAGTCAAAACTTGCCAGACGCCAAGCTGACACCAGTGTGGAGCATGGAATGAGAATAACTAAGGGAGAGAGCAAACTGAAAAAAAAGTTGATTGATTGATTTTTTTTCTTTCAAATATTTAATAACTATTTATTGAGTGCCTTCAATATGCCAGGTCTACAATAGAATTTGGTAATATAATTATAAGTAACACTGGCACAATCTTTGATATCATGTGGAATAGATTCTAAGAGAAAAAAATATTAATCTAATAGTTCTGAAAATAAAATAAAATTACAAAGAGTGACAAAGGAAAAAGTTGCTATAAGAACATATAAAGAGGCGATCTGACTTCTATGTACTGCATCTCTAAGGATCCCTTTCCTTCTGGTTTTCAGTTGGATTCAACCAATGATAGGTGCCAGTTCTAGGTAGCAATTTGTTATGGCAACAAGAGGAAATTAATACAGGAATCACTGGATTGTGGGCAGCAAGAGGCACCAAGATAATTTTCCAGTAATGGGGATGGTATGCCAAAGGATTGTTTTTATTGGAAGAGTGATGTCTGTAGAGCAGACTTTTGTAAATATTGTGTTTGATGCAGTCATTTATTCAGAGATGGTTTCGACAATTGTGCTGATATTTCAGACAGGATCCCTCATCATTTTGAGTTTAGTACCAAATCATTCCAGTGCTGAATAAGACTCCATTGCTCTTTTGTTAGTTGAATGGGAAATTTTAAAATAAATTCAGATCTCCTTTGAAGAACAGTATCAGAACTCTTTAATTTAATATAAAAAAGGCCTTTTTATATACTTTTTTTTTTATCTTATCCAACCTCTGGATATAAGTAACTTGTATATGGAGAAGATTCACCTTTTACATTTCTAGCTCTAATCCTTAAGCTCCAGACTTACAACTAACTCCCTACTGGATATTCTCACTTGAATGTTTAGTAGACATCTCATAATCAACATGTGCTAAACTGAATTCCTGACCTCCCTCCTAACCAGTTCCTCCCACAGCTTTCTCCTTTCCATTAATGAAATGCTTGAATACTTCCAGTCTTTTAAGGCACGCTGGAGTCCTCCTCAGGAACCCTGATGTCTCTACCTTCAGATCAGCTATCCCTACTTTTACCACTTCCCATCACCTCCACTGCTGCTACTCTGATCAGAGGTTCTATCATCTCCAGCCAGAGTTTCTGTAATAGCTTTCTAATAGGTATACTTGCTTCTATATCTACTCTCTAGACATTCTATTTCCAAAGCAGCAGAGTAAGCCTGTTAGCATGGAGTCAGAACATGTCACTTAGCTGTTTAAAATTATGCAAGAGCCTCCAATTTCAGTTACTTAGCCAAAGTCCTTAAAATTGTCCATAAAGCCTGGCATAACCTGGCCACCACTTGTCCCTCTGATCCTTTACTCCACTGCATTCATGAGAACCTCCTTGAATGAATGTGTTCCTACTTCAGATATACTGTAATACAGGAGTGGAAGTACATGTAACCCCCAGAGAGGGACTAGTGAGATGGCTGGAGGTGTCTCTCCTCCCTCTCTCCCTCTTTCCTTCCTTCATAACTTCCTTGCATTATTCATATGGCAAAACATTTGGTACCTTCTCATACATGTTATGTAGCTGATAGATGCTAGAGACAGGAAAGTCAATAAAATACCAGCATTCACAATTCAGAAGGGAAAACTCTTATGCAAACCAACCAATACAAAGCAATGTAATAAGTGCAGACATAGAATTGGAGGGTACAATTAAAGAACAGCATGTCAAAGTTGGGGACAATAATTCTTTACCATATAAGATCATTCTAACCAGCGTAGTGTGGAAGTACCCAGATATTCTATATTACAGAGTAATCTGAAAGTAGCTCTACATGGTAAACATATTTCCCCAGTAGCCATGTCAGTGTTCTCTCACAAGGCATGAGCTAACCACTGAATTTTGTTTGTTTTGTCACAATTCTAGAACATTATAATTTCTTTTTTTCTTTTCTTTTCATGAGTTAGGGATGATGATGATTATAGGGAGCACTCCCATTCTGAAATCATACTGAGACTAGAAGTTTGAGAACAGTTTTAATTTGCACCTCTCTAAAATGCTTTGCCAAATAATGATAACTTGAGAACCAAATTGTAATCAAATTTTGATGACTTTCTCTATAAGGCAAAGTTCCTGAGAAAATAGAAAATGAAAGGCATGTATACAGTATATTCCCTTCACAAACAACAAGATTTTTTCTAACTCTTAGCATCTATGATAAAAGAATGTTAAATATTTTATCTTTCTAGAGAATTGATGCCTAATATTCTGACATTAAAATCTGAATATTTTGTAATTTTTTTAAAAAAACAAGCTTTAAACAAATTTTGAGTGACTGTATATTTCAAAGTATATCTCTAAATTATCTTTTCAGCAAAATTCATTCATAAATAATTAGTCATATACCTGCATGTGTGTTAAATCACTTCAGTCATGTCCAACTCTTTGTGACCCTGTGGACTGTAGCCTGCTAGATTCCTCTGTCCATGGTGATTCTTCAGGAAATAATACAAGAGTGAGTTGCCATACCCTCCTCCAGGGGATCTTCCCAATCTAGGAATCGAACCCAAGTCTCCTATGTCTACTGCATTAGCAGGTGGGTTCTTTACCACTAGCACCACCTGGGAAGCCCAGTCATATATCTGCTAAGTCGCTTCAGTCGTGTCCGACTCTGTGCAAGCCCATAGAAGGCAGCCCACCACGGTCCTCCATCCCTGGGATTCTCCAGGCAAGAACACTGGAATGGGTTGCCATTTCCTTCTCCAATGCATGAAAGTGAAAAGTGAAAGTGAAGTCACTCAGTCATGTCTGACTCTTCACGACCCCATGGACTGCAGCCCACCAGGCTCCTCCATCCATGGGATTTTCCAGGCAAGAGTACTGGAGTGGGGTGCCATTGCCTTCTCCAAATCATATATCTACTCCACAGTAATAACTAAGGATGTGATGCTTGAAGGCAAGCAAACACAACTGAAAAAAGTAGATACTGTAAATCCAAGAAGACTGAAATCATATGAAGCATCATTTTTAACCACAAACTAGAAATCAATTACAAGAAGAAAACTGGAAAATTCACAAATATGTGGGGGTTAAATAAAATGCTACTGAACAACCAATGGGCCAAGCAAGAATTCAAAAGAGAAGTCAAAATATATCTTGAGACAAATCAAAGTAGAAATACAATATACTAAAAAATGGATGGACTTAAGGGCATTATACTAAATGAAACAAGCTAGACAGAGAAAGACAAATACTGTATGGTTTCACACATGTGATATTTAAAAAGGTCAAACTCATAGAAACAGAAAGTATAAAAGTGGTTGCAAGGACCTAGGAGTCGAGGAAATAAGGAGAGTTTGTAAAAGGGTACCAGCTTTCAGCTTATAAGTTGAATAGGGTCTGAGAATCTAATGCATAGGATGCTTGTTATAGGTAATAACACTGTATTGTATAATTGAAATTTTTCAAAGAATAGAACTTAAATGTTCTCATTGAAAAACAAAACAAAGAAAATGATAAATATGTGAGGTGATTATATATTAATTAAATATATGAGGAAATCTTTTCACAATGTGTGTGTATATATATATATATATATAAAATCATCATGATATACACTTTAAATATGTTATACCTTTGTCAATTATAATTTAACAAAGCCAAAATAAACAGATTAATGGAGAAAATATCAGAATGTCCTGCACATGATAACAGTTAAAAAAAAAAAAAAACAAAACAAACCTGTAGGTATGTGCCACCCAGCATGGGAACCATTAGGCAAAAATGACTATTACATTTAAATTAAGTCAAGTTAAAATTGCCTCAGTCACAGTAGCCACATCTCTAGTGTTCAGTATGTAACTATGACTATTGGCTGTCATATTTGTTAGCACAGATGGAGAGGATTTCCATTATCTATCATCGTTAGAAAATTCTATAGGATAGTGCTGATCTATATAATTCAGGTTTTCAGGAACAAAAAATGTAGACAGCTCTCATAGCCAGGCTTACAACAGCATACAGTACGGAGAGTATTTAATACCAACTTATATTCATTTACTCAAATTTAAGGCTTGTTGTGGCACATTCTATGAATCCTTTCTTGGTTCCCCCAGCACAAATTAATCAATATTTGTTTCTGTTGCTTATACAATGTTTTTGTTTTCCTGGCCGTAAATTGGAAACCTAAGAAGCAGAATCCGTTTCTAAATCTATAGGAATAAGCAGATAGAGTGAATGAAGAGTTTTGTCCCTGTAGCATAAGTTTAGCAAAGTACTGGTGACTTTGGGAAAGTTGGATCTTTGGAGAAGGTCCAAATCCTTGGCTCTTTCGCAGGTATGCTGCTCTTGCTGCTAAGTCGCTTCAGTCGTGTCCGACTCTGTGACCCCAGAGACGGCAGCCCACCAGGTTCCCTCGTCCCTGGGATTCTCCAGGCAAGAACACTGGAGTGGGTTGCCATTTCCTTCTCCTTAATACAAGAGTGAGTTGCCATACCCTCCTCCAGGGGATCTTCCCAATCTAGGAATCGAACCCAAGTCTCCTATGTCTACTGCATTAGCAGGTGGGTTCTTTACCACTAGCACCACCTGGGAAGCCCAGTCATATATCTGCTAAGTCGCTTCAGTCGTGTCCGACTCTGTGCAAGCCCATAGAAGGCAGCCCACCACGGTCCTCCATCCCTGGGATTCTCCAGGCAAGAACACTGGAATGGGTTGCCATTTCCTTCTCCAATGCATGAAAGTGAAAAGTGAAAGTGAAGTCACTCAGTCATGTCTGACTCTTCACGACCCCATGGACTGCAGCCCACCAGGCTCCTCCATCCATGGGATTTTCCAGGCAAGAGTACTGGAGTGGGGTGCCATTGCCTTCTCCAAATCATATATCTACTCCACAGTAATAACTAAGGATGTGATGCTTGAAGGCAAGCAAACACAACTGAAAAAAGTAGATACTGTAAATCCAAGAAGACTGAAATCATATGAAGCATCATTTTTAACCACAAACTAGAAATCAATTACAAGAAGAAAACTGGAAAATTCACAAATATGTGGGGGTTAAATAAAATGCTACTGAACAACCAATGGGCCAAGCAAGAATTCAAAAGAGAAGTCAAAATATATCTTGAGACAAATCAAAGTAGAAATACAATATACTAAAAAATGGATGGACTTAAGGGCATTATACTAAATGAAACAAGCTAGACAGAGAAAGACAAATACTGTATGGTTTCACACATGTGATATTTAAAAAGGTCAAACTCATAGAAACAGAAAGTATAAAAGTGGTTGCAAGGACCTAGGAGTCGAGGAAATAAGGAGAGTTTGTAAAAGGGTACCAGCTTTCAGCTTATAAGTTGAATAGGGTCTGAGAATCTAATGCATAGGATGCTTGTTATAGGTAATAACACTGTATTGTATAATTGAAATTTTTCAAAGAATAGAACTTAAATGTTCTCATTGAAAAACAAAACAAAGAAAATGATAAATATGTGAGGTGATTATATATTAATTAAATATATGAGGAAATCTTTTCACAATGTGTGTGTATATATATATATATATATAAAATCATCATGATATACACTTTAAATATGTTATACCTTTGTCAATTATAATTTAACAAAGCCAAAATAAACAGATTAATGGAGAAAATATCAGAATGTCCTGCACATGATAACAGTAAACACTGTTTTTTTAAAACTTGTTTTAGCTATGTGAGAACACAGGCATATACATAGATGCTCACTGAATTTCCTTGTAAAATGTATTCTTATTGTGAGTTGAGACAAAAGAACTTGGAAAAAATATTTTTAGGCCCTGGTTTCCTCCACAATGCTACAAAGTCACCATTTCTCAAATATATCCATACTTTGAGCTTCTTATTAATATGCAGAAATCTCACCTCATGCGAAGAGTTGACTCATTGGAAAAGACTCTGATGCTGGGAGGGATTGGGGGCAGGAGGAGAAGGGGACGACCGAGGATGAGATGGCTGGATGGCATCACTGACTCAATGGATGTGAGTCTGAGTGAACTCCGAGAGATGGTGATGAACAGGGAGGCCTGGCGTGCTGTGATTCATGGGGTCGCAAAGAGTCGGACACGACTGAGCGACTGAACTGAACTGAACTGAACAAAACACATGTAGTATCCTATATGGTATCTGTATTAGCCAATCAGAAGGGGTGCTGGAATAGAGAACCAGAGGTCTCCATCTCTACCAAATGTTAAAAGATAAATCAATGAATATATATAAAAGAGATAATAAAATTAGAATCATATGCCCAGATATTTGCATGTGGTAACAATGAGCTGAGATAAATAGGGCTAAATGACCTTTCAGAATTTGTCCTGCTCCTTTTAGTTCTTGGTTTTAAAATATATTCCTCATCTTAAGTCACAAAAATTCCTCCAAGAGTATATTTGACTTAATTACCTATACCTTTAAAATGTAAATGCAGCCTTTTCAAGAGAAGCCTACATTTTAGTTAAATTATTCTATCAGATTGCCATCCTTCTAAGATGAGGGTAAGTCTAATGTTGAAGTGAAGACAGTAGAGATGGTAAGAAATCTGCCCTAGGGCATACAGATGATGAGGGACACTCACTTAATCTTTTTAAACGTTTAGTTTACTGAGTATTAATTTATTACATTTATTCCTACTTCAGAGGATTGTTTTGAGAACTAAATGTGATAATATCTGAAACATGTAGGACACTTTCTATGATGGGAAGATCCCCTGGAGAAGGAAATGGCAACCCACTCCAGTACTCTTGCCTGGAGAATCCCATGGAGGGAGGAGCCTGGTAGGCTACAGTCCATGGGGTTGCAAAGAGTCGGACATGACTGAGCGACTTCACACCATTTGTGACTCAGAAAAAAGTCTCTCCTATGCCCCACAGCCAATCTGTTCTCCTTCGCTGTAAATTCAAAGTTACAGATTCTGTTAAAAAACAAAACAAAACAAAACATTTATTTATTTTTGGTTGCACTGGGTCTTTGCTGCTTAGTTGCAGAGCAGGGGCTTCTATCTAGTGATGGGGCTCAGGCTTCTTATTGTGGTGGCTTCTCTAGTTGTAGACCACGGACTCTAGGCACGTGGGCTCAGGAGTTCTAGCTCACAGGTTTAGTTTCCCCGTGGCATGTGGAATCTTCCTGGGCCAGGGATACAACCTGTGTCCCCTGCATTGGTAGGCAGATTCTTATCCAATGTACCACTAGATTCTTAAACAACCCACTCAAAATTGGACATAACTAATGATGCACTTGAAAATTTCCTTAGGGTTCTGAAGGGCAGAAACAGAAGTTTCTGTGTCCCACCGAATGGATTGAAATGCTTTCCTTCTCTGTTAAGGTTAAGGTTTGCTAACCATGGAAACCAGATTGGAGGGAAACCAGTGAATCTAGTTCCTCCTGCTGAGCCTCCATTGTTAGGATCCTTCAGGAAGGTCACTGTCAGAAATGTATCTAATTACACTGGTTGGTGAGCATCCGTAGGGAACATGAGTGGGCCACCCTTCCTCACCTTCACACTTTTATTAACATATTGATGTGGGAGCCTTTAATTGCAGAGAGACCTCTGATTGGATGTAAACAATGACTTTTTCAGTCAGATTCACTCATTGTTATTTTACTTGAACTTAACGTCATATGAAAATTTTAGTCCTAATAGTTTACACAACTTCTATACCCAACACATTCATTATTTGGTTCTTTCTGTAGAATTAAAACTTAAACTTTGTTTTTGTTAAATGATCCAGTGGGAGACGTCATCTAATACCCAAGCATTTAACAGTCTAACCACACTTTTAGTCTAACCACACATGAATCAACTGACTTACAAATGCTCTAACTGGAAGATTTCAGAACTTGGTAGTTTGCTTTTATCATTATCATTTTTAATTACAATACACTACAATTGTTTTTTTAGGCTCCAGAATCACTGCAGATGGTGTTTGCAGCCATGAAATTAAAAGACGCTTACGCCTTGAAAGGAAAGTTATGACCAAACTAGATAGCATATTTAAAAGCAGAGACATTACTTTACCAACAAAGCTCTATCTAGTTAAGGCTATGGTTTTTCCAGTGGTCATGTATGGATGTGAGAGTTGGACTATAAAGAAAGCTGAGCACTGAAGAATTGATGCTTTTGAACTGTGGTGTTGGAGAAGACTCTTGAGAGTGCCTTGGACTGCAAGGAGATCCAACCAGTTCATCCTAAAGGAGATCAGTCCTGGGTGTTCATTGGAAGGACTGATGTTGAAGGTGAAATTCCAATACTTTGGCCACCTCATGCGAAGAGTTGGCTCATTGGAAAAGACCCTAATGCTGGGAAGGATTGGGGGCAGAAGGAGAAGGGGATGACAGAGGATGAGATGGTTGGATGGCAACACCGACTCGATGGACGTGGGTTTGGGTAGACTCCGGGAGTTGCTGGACAGGGAGGCCTTGGGTGCTGTGATTCATGGGGTTGCGAAGAGTCAGACATGACTGAGTGACTGAACTGAACTGAACTATTAAATTACATATATAAATTTTATATAGTAATAAATGTGACAAATACTTCAGCTCAATAAAATGTATAGTTAATAATTGCTACTAGATTAAAATATTTGTTGACTAGAATTTATGTAACTGAACTAGGATAAAAGGAGCTTAAGTATTGTCTGTTCATTTTCTATAACAAATACAGTCAATGTCTTAGCTATATTTCCTAGACTTATTCTATAAGTCATCTAAGACACTACAGCTGCCGGAGGGTGCTCCGTCCTGGAACCCAGCAAAATGTCTACCCGGGAGGTAATAGCATGGGAGCAACAATAACTTACAATCACCCAACAAGGTATAGCACTGTCCTACTGGGCAGTCTCTGAGAGGCTGTCTGTGAGACTGAGCCCCACATGCCCATTACCCTCTACTAATCTTTCCTTCTTCCTTGTCTCCCTGTCTCATTCCTTAAGATGGCTTCCTGGAGTGACTTCCCAGACAAACTCCTTGTACCCACATACTTGTCTTGGCATCTGATTCAGGGGGACCTGAACTAAGACATTTACTTGTTAATTTTTTGAGATTTATTGAATCCTTGTTCTGTGCCAGACATCTTTCATTTATTATATCTGAAACCTCAGCAACAGTAGTCTATTATTTTAATACTCATTTTACAGATAAATGGAAATGTAAAGAGATTAAGATAACATATAAATCATAGTAGGTGGCAAAGCCTAGAATCAGTTTCTATTCTTCCACTGCTTCTATTGTTCCACTACCATCCTTGGCTTTAATGCTGTGACTGCTGATTCATAAAGTGAGCATGGACTATGTTGTTATACACTTGCATTCTCTAAAGCTCAAATTTCTGAGTGGGTTTTGACCTAAATGACACAAAGCTGTGTCTTTTTGCTGTGACACAAGCACAGAAGGCTCCTCTTGGCAGGACGAGCTCCCATTGACTCTGTACCTCACGTATTCACTGCTCATGGCTTCATTTTCATCAGATGGGGAATGAAAAGCCTTGATCTAAATGATCTTTGGGATCCATGAAAGAGTCAATGTTATACAAACCTGAGTAATGTGTAGTCTAGTCCCTCTAGCCAATCCTACTGCTCTAGGTGTTTTTATTTTTTTATGTTGAATTATCTTTACAAACACTTCTAAAGCAGAGATCAGCAACATTTTCTATGAGGTGCCAAACAGAAGATATTTTAGGCACTGTGGTCCTTAAGGGGTCTGCTGCAATGACTCAATCCAGCAGCTGTAGTTGGAAAGCCTCAAAAGACAATAGGCAAACAAATGTGTTCCAGAGAAACTATACTAAAACAGGCAGCCAAGCCGCTGGACAGTCTCCATATAGCATACAGAAAACACTTCCCTGAGGCCTTCATGTCAAAAGATGGCAGATGAGAGATGGCAGGAAAATTCCAAATGTGGCTTTTATTTTCTGTCTTCCTGGTCTCCTAGAAAGTTTAGAGAGTCTTCTCATAGAGCCCCTCAGAGAAACAAAGGAAAAAGAAAGCTTTTCTTCCTTGTTTGAGCCTATCTGAATGGCTTTTATTTGACAGGGCGTGTTTTGTGTTTGTGTTTGTGCTAGGCTTAAAGGCTGAGAACAGTCAATATTCAATGTCGCTGTCATCTGGAGAACACATAAATACTGCATTTGGGATGTACTTTTCTTTTGAACAAAGTTGCTGAACAGGTTTGCTTGCTATGGGTCTATTATTGGCATTTTCATTATAACCCCTCTAACACCAAGCTGTTTCAAAGGACTGATGACTCAGAACAAACATTTTCTTGAGTTTGAATGTGGCATACTTAATGTTTTTCAAGAGATACATTTCTTTGTAGAAACTTTCCATGGAAAACTCCCTAAGCCTTTTTTAGGGAACCCAGAGGACCCTATAAAAGAAATTGCTGCCTTTTAGTCAGCTCTCTGAACTGACAATGAGTAAACATAGTCCAAAATTATTTCTGATCCAATGAGTATTGAAAATGTCTTCTAGACTAATGACTTATAATTAATGACAGTTCGGGAAACCTATGCATCTTAGGATTATGGAGCAATGAAACAGGCTTCCTTCTGAAGCAACGAGTTCCTTGTCATTAGACGTAATCAAGCAGAAGTTAAAAAAAAATGTACCAATGCTTTCATTTAGAGATTTTGCACTAGGTGAGGGTTTGAGCAAATAGGCTCCCAAAGCCCCACCTACTCACTTGTTAGGGAGATCGGAGGGAGGGGCCAGAAAAATCTGTCTGGACTACACACCTTGCCTGCCCTCCCATTTCCTCCTTAAATTGGAGAAGTTTTGCTTTTACACAATTTACATTTGGGGCATTTAGGATGTTTCCTTTGGAGAAAGAAATGGCAACTCACTCCAGTATTCTTGCCTGGAGAATTCCATAGAGAGAAGAGCCTGGTGGGCTATAGTCCATGGGGTTGCAAAGAGTTGGACACAACTAAGCAACACTCACTCACTCACTCTACTAAGAATGTTGTTTTTAAATAAAGAAAATACATTTTAAAGCAGAAGAGATTTCAAGTTCTTCTAACTCTTAAGATTTTAAATTTCCAACACAGAGTAAGCACGAACTCTTCCCTTTCTGTCTTTCCCTGAAATGTCCCTTGATGTCCACTTGGCAAGTATGAAATCTGTTTAGTTTTGGTAAATTTTATAGTTGGCTTTCAATGAAAGAGCAAGAAATTCCCTATAGGTCTTGCATTCATAGGAGATAACCATCAGGTTTAAGGTTTTGACCATCATTAATAAGTAAACTCTTCAAAAGTCAAGCAGAGCTGTGTTCATAGAGAACACAGTCCTTTAGGAACAAAAGGAAACCTTTAGTTAATATCCAAAGGCCTACTGCAGCCTTAGGGACACAGTATTTGTGCTATTTCCTCACCTGACTTTTAAATGTTTCTCCGTCTTGAAAGCTGAGATTCTCCCAAATAAAAATAGAATCGGCAAAAAGTCATGAGAGACTCTTCTCTTTTTTCTTTAAATGACAGCAGTTTATTTCTCTCTTAGGTAAAAAAATAAAATCAATTAAAAGTAGGAAGGTATTAGCATAAAATGAAAAAACCCAAAATATTACCATCAAACATATATCAAGTAGGGTAAGAAATGACTAAGTTTATTATTAAAGACAGTCTATATTAAATCCTTTATAAAAAGAAACAATCTGAAACAAACATCTTCTAATTTAAATTTTGGGACAATGTGTGTGTGTGTGTTTAATAGTAATTTGGGCAAACTGCTTCTACTGGTAAACTTTAAAGCAATAAGCAGGCATTCTGCTTATGTGGAAGCCAATACTGATGAAAAATATTGACTTACTTATTGTGCAGGCTCTGAAGGAAACTACAGATGTTTTTCTGGCAAAAGCTTGTGAATTTATGGTGAGAAGAAATTTGCTTTGTATCAAGCAAGTGTCATAAACACATAGCTAGATGGTAAACAAATATAATTCCATTTTTTTTTGAATAATTAATGTTTTAAATGTTTGCACAGGGCCATAAGAACAACAACAACAAAAAGCAATCTGTGTTTTCCATGTAAAACCTAAGCAGTTGGCAGGGGGAAAGGGGAGATATTTTTCACAAATCATCTTTAGGATTCAGTTCACACTTTTAAAGGAGTCCCTTTATTGAACCCTAGAGCTCTGGCATAGAATAGAACCAAACCTAATTATTACCACCCTAGAGCTTCAGCAGGAGAATCACTTATATTTGTTTACTGATCAGTATTAAAAACAAATCAGCCAGAGGTTTTAGTTGTCCTGGATGGAGACTGACTCATCAATAACACTAACTGTGTTGAGTGTTCTCTCTGGGCTCTGTATGCTCTTTTGCTTTGTTTCCACTTCCAAATGCAGACTGAATAAAATTAGAACAACTACTAGCTTCCGCCAAAGTCTCCAATGCCCTAAGATCAAGGGGTAAGTAAAGTAAAGTCGCCCAGTCGTGTCCGACTCTGTGCGACCCCATGGACTGCAGCCCACCAGGTTCTCCCGTCCCTGGGATTCTCCAGGCAAGAACACTGGAGTGGGTTGCCATTTCCTTCTCCAATGCATGAAAGTGAAGAGTGAAAGTAAAGTCGCCCAGTCGTGTCCGACTCTTAGCGACCCCATGGACTGCAGCCTTCCAGGCTCCTCCATCCATGGGATTTTCCAGGCAAGAGTACTGGAGTGGGTGCCATTGCCTTCTCCGAGATCAAGGGGTATCCCTGTCTTTACCCTGATGGTCTGGAGCACGGTAGCCTGTGATGCTTCTCAAAGTTGAGTTCTGGGTGGCTGGGACAGCCTTAAGGGATCCTTAGTCCCAGCGACGGCTTCCCTGTGTCAGTCCACCAGCAGAGAGACACATACATTTTCAAGGCACGGTGTTAGTTCCATCTGTTATCCTAAGTGTTAGTGGGGATTACATGCCAGACAAAAGAGTTACTGAATGAATTAAAAGTAAAGGTCACTTCCCCAAACTCAGCCAAGTCAACACAGCTTGGGGAAATACTTCTTTTTGCCTGAGTTACAGCATTGGAGTTGGGCAACATGGCACTTTCAGACCTGGTTCACAGCTGGAGAACCTCACAGCTGCCCTGCCCCAGATGGTAAGGATCACTGGATGGTCTTTTCTTGCTGAAAAGTGAAAGTAAAGTCTCGTCTGGCTCTTAGTGACCCCATGGACTGTAGCCGACCAGGCTCCTCCGTCCAAGGGATTTTCTAGGCAAGACTACTGGAGCAGGCTACCATTTCTTTCTCCAGGGGAATCTTCCCAACCCAGGGATTGAACCCAGGTCTCCCGCATTGCAGACACCCACTTTACCATCTGAGCCACCAGGGAAGCCCATTTCTCACTACCAGTTTACAGAGCATATAACGGGAAGCCTACGTGAGATCCACAAACAGCACGACACAGTCCAACACAATCAATAAGACGACCTCATAATGGCCCACTGCAATTCCCTTCTTTTATCTTCGGCTCTCAGTTACATTTGCTTTTAATGGACATGAATCTGGGCTGGCAGCTGCTGAAAGTTTCTCAGATGCAACGTTTCATGTGAGTGCCTCAAGCTTCATTTCCCATCTCAGTGGCTAGTCGATTCCTGTTTTCATCTTTAATACATTGAAGAAAATTTGCCTCTCTGGTGAACTTGTCAGAACTGTTAGTTTCTCAAATACTGAATCCTTTACCTGGCCTGCAACTGTTAAAGCTAATTTCAATATGTATCAAAATTTCTATATTTTCAAAGTTGGAAATATGATATTCCATTGATTATTCAAATATAAAAAGCAGAATGGTGGGAATTGCCATATGCTCTCTAACAATTACCAACAAGCAGTAGTCATCTTTGTTGACCATCCCCGTGTGACTCTGAGATTTACAGCAAAGCAGAAATGAGTGATGATCTTAGTTTCACAATTTATGCCTCATGTTCATATTCCTGTGGGCCCACCACTACTTATTGCTAGTCATATAGAGTCACTGAAAAGCCAAAAAGTATACAATCTCTGACCTCAAAGCTTCATTAACTAGGAAGCTAGTTTATCATAGGAGTGGAGACTGTTCAGGAAGAAAAACATTTACTGATGCGACATTCAGAAAACAAAGGTCATGGCATCTGGTCCCATCACTTCAGGGCAAATAGATGGGGAAACAGTGGAAACAGTGTCAGACTTTATTTTTGGGGGCTTCAAAATCACTGCAGATGGTGATTGCAGCCATGAAATTAAAAGACGCTTCCTCCTTGGAAGGAAAGTTATGACCAACCTAGATAGCATATTGAAAAGCAGAGACATTACTTTTCCATCAAAGGTCTGTCTAGTCAAGGCTATGGTTTTTCCAGCAGTCATGTGTGGATGTGAGAGTTGGACTGTAAAGAAAGCTGAGCGCCAAAGAATTGATGCTTTTGAACTGTGGTGTTGGAGAAGACTCTTGAGAGTCCCTTGGACTGCAAGGAGATCCAACCAGTCCATCCTGAAGGAGATCAGTCCTGGTTGTTCATTGGAAGGACTGATACTAAAGCTGAAACTCCAATACTTTGGCCACCTGATGTGAACAGCTGACTCATTTGAAGAGACCCTGATGCTGGGAGGGGTTGGGGGCAGGAGGACAAGGGGATGACAGAGGATGAGATGGTTGGATGGCAACACCGACTCGATGGACATGGGTTTGGGTAGACTCCAGCATTTGGTGATGGACAGCGAGGCCTGGTGTGCTGTGGTTCATGGGGCCGCAAAGAGTCAGACACAACTGAGCGACTGAACTGACTGACTTACTGAGAGTAGACTACGTGTTATTGTACTGGACACCTTTTATGCTCTGCCTAAATCCCCTTGGGTCCCTGTTACTGCCTTTTAGAGCCTCTGGCTGCCCAGTACCTTCACTTCCTCTACTGGCCTGCATCTGTGACTCATCTTGGGTGAATGGCCCTTGGGTTGCTGGAGCCCTTGTGTCCACAGGGCAGAGAGTAAGAAGTGCCTTAGGCTGATGGCTCCACAGTACCCTGGAGCCACACTGATTAGTGAAGGAGGAAGGAAGCCCAGCTTGTTTTTAAGTCATGGCAAGCTCTGATGCATAATTTGCACAATGGAGTTACTCTCTACAGGGTCATGCTGAGAATGGGACTTTGACTGGAATCAGATCCTTGCTTGCATTTCCCTTCCCAACTTTCCTTCCCCCTACTTCCCTTGTCCTTTCCCTGGGGAGCACTTTCTGAAGAAATCACTTGTCTCAGAACCCTTGTCTCAGATTCTGCTTGAAATATTGTCTGCAGGACCTTTTACTTGTGTTCTAATACATGTTATGCTTTTTGTATATATTACATAAGCTATACCTTTTTATATATAGTATGTTAATCTGCACAGTTCTAGGAGGAAATTGAGGATCAATGATTTTATTTAACCTGTCCAATATCACAGAGCTATAAGATATTAGAGTTTGTGTCTCCTGAACCTTAGTCTTATCTCTTTATTTATTGCATTTTATCCTCAGCATGGGAAAGTGTATGGAATGCATAAAGGCTACTTTGGGAATAAGTGCATTTGGAGATAGATGGCTTCCTGAACTGGGCCTGATAAAAGTGCTAACTTTTTACCAAGAAGATATCATTTGAGAAGGAAAGGATAAGCACCAGTTTTGCATTCTGTGTTTGCTGAAAAAGCATCAAGCATATCTCTTGGCAATGGAAGCAAAATGAATCTCAAAAACTGATATCCGAGTTGTTTCATGCCTACTTTTAAAATTAAAGTGCTTGAGCTACAAGTTGCTAGATCCACTGTAACATGGTCTTTACTGGAGACAAATCTTTGCAAAAATTTAATCAATAATGTTGCCCTTTGCTCCCTACCAAGGAAGTTAATAAGCTTTGCAGAAAATGATGAAGATCTAGAAAACCTTCAGGTTGGATTTTTTTATAGCAAATTAGTTCAAATTAATGACCTAAAATGGGTAGAATTATTGTTCCCATTCAGCTTGATCTTTCTCATTAATTACTTCCACTGTGTCTGCCACAATCAGTTTTACAAAATAGCCCTGAAAGCAAAGAAAAGAATTGCTTTCCACAAATTTCACAATAAAACATTCCTCTTCTGTTGCCATTAAATGCCCTAAAGATTCCATTGTCTTCTGCTTCTTTTCTTCCTCAAATTTTGTTCTTGGGGAATTTAGAGATGCAGCAGATGCAGGGCAGCTGATGATTCACAGGAGAAGCCCTGCCTACAGTTTCAGGGCTACGACTTTGAGACTGGCCTCCTCCTCCTACTTTCTGGGAGCTTCCAGGCCAGACAAATAAACACTGCCCACTTCACCTTCCGTTGAAGGGCTTTGAACACCTTCACCAATGTTAGGTGATGGCAATGGGCAAGGGGTGGGTGGGCAATAAAAGTTCTGAAGTCAGAGTCCTACTACACAGTAAAAGGGATGACTTATAAGTCATGAAACTCTCAGAAAATGAGTTGATAATCTCTAAAGGTTGATTGAACAAATGCAGATTCAACAAATGCACATGAAGTGCTAAGGATTTTATAAGCAGCTTTGTGAGGAAAGTGTGACTACTTTACAGGTGAGTAGTCTGAGGTTGAAAACTTGCTCACTCCAATCAGCAGGAGAGCTGAGATTCAAAGCCATAAATCTCCAGTCTGAGCTCAGGGCCCCAGCTCTTTCATGATGTACCGTTGGCCCTGACTGTCCTAAATGGGAAAGGCTGCCTCAGGAGGCCATGGGGAATTCTCCAGGTCACCATCCCATGTTTACCTGGGTGAGTTGAGGCAATTTTGCCAACTGCCTTAAAGTGAAGCCGAAAGTGGCAGATATGGGGGCAGATATATATGCAGAAACAAGCTTCAAGAGAGAGTGTAGCAGAAAATATTTTATAGGCATCAATAGGTTTATCATTTCTGGATCCTAGAATCCTCTATAAGAATCCAGTATTCCAATTTATACTATTCTATTTATTAAGCTCATTCCTTTGGGTGTCTCCACCTTTTTGCAACCCCATGGGCTGTAGCCTGCCAGGCTTGTCACTCCATGGAATTCTCTGGGCAAGAAAACTGGAGTGGGTTGTCGTTCCCTTCTCCAGGGGATCTTTCCAACACAGGCATTAAACCAAGGTCTCCTGCATTGCAGACAGATTCTTTAACTTCTGAACCACCTGGGAAGCCTATAATCCAGATCTCTGCCCTCAGAGCATCTACATTCTAATAGGAAATAATAAACTAGATTATTTCAGGTAGTTATTACTGTTATTTTAAGGAATTAATGATACAATGGGGAGTAACATCTCATGTCTCATATTTATTTCTGCTTTCACTAATAGACTGTGAACTCCTGGGAGTGGTACTTTCATTTTTTATTCATCTTTATATACCTGATGGGCTTCCCAGGTGGTACTAGTGGTAAAGAACCTGCCTGCTAATGCAGGAGACATAATAAAATGCAGGTTCGATCCCTGGGTCAGGAAGATCTCCTGGAGGAGTGCATAGCAACCCACTCCAGTACTCTTGCCTGGAGAATTCCATGGGCAGAAGAGCCTGATAGGCTACAGTTCACAGGGTCACAAAGAGTTGAACACAACTGAAGCAACTTAGCATGCACTCACATGCCTAATATCTAGCATGATTTTAGATACTTAATAAGTGATCATTTAATGAATGGACAGACTAGTGAGCATAAGAAGCAGGCTATTAATACAGTTCTCCAAAAGTTTGCTGGAGGAGCAAGAATAAGTAGCTCAAAGGAAGGCCTATTCTCTCCATTGAATTTGAAGCCAAATGCTTTCAGGCTTTCCGTCTTTGAGATGGTTGGTGTTCCCATAATATTAATAAAAGGTAGACTTGACTATAACATTTTCCACTAGTGATCACTATCCATGAATGCTTTAAGGGGAACAAGGTCAAAACTGGCTATTAGACAGCAATGATTTAAAAATAATTATAAAGGAATATTGATTTGGGGCTTCTGGACCTAGGGAATTGGGCTTTCTTTGTTGAGTTTAGAAGGCAAGCTTACTGTCAAAATATAGCAGCTGATTCTCTTAAAAAAGAGAAAATAGTTACATTTTAAAAGTGCATCTTAACTTCTACCTACCACTTATCTTTTAAAAATTGTGTGAGACCTAAAATCAAAGCACTGCTTTCACAATGTAACCATACTCTTCTTTAATACAAAGCTGCTTTAGGCAGGATCTATACAAACAAGTTAAAGAAAACAGAATCTGCACTTCAGCTTAGCCTTGACCAAGTCAAAATTTGAAGTTACTAAGGACTAATGCTTCAGATCTCAGGTACCTTGAAAATTCACAAACAGGAATGCAGGTGTGTAGATGGAAATGGCTAAAGAATCCTTCAAATGCCTTGTTCAAAATGTATGGAGTTTTTTTTTAATAGCATGCATTTTCCTTTTAATCTATGTTGCTATTATGATTAGCTTTCTTCATATGATAATTGCATTTTTTTCTTGAAATAAGACTGAGATTTGAAGAATTTAAAAAATCATATAAGGCCAGGCCAAACAATATTCTACATATCTTTATTTTCTCAGCTTGTCTTCTTCAACCTTTAACTACAAATATGCTTTTAACTTCAACCCTAAAGTTTTATACAAAGGATACCTGATAATGTATATGAATATCTACAGATACAAAAGGGTGATAGTTGATATTGTAGAGTCAGGTAGTGAGGATTCTGGTTTTGTGTATGAACAGCTGACACATTTGAGAAACATTGTTGTTTCTTGGTGAAATGAAGCATTTTTTTAAAACTTCTCTCTTGGCCTGTATATTTCATGAAAAACTGGCCCATTAGTGAGAATTAGCAATTATTATGTGCCCCCTCTCTACTTTCCTTGCCCAGTGAAATATTCTATCAGAGATTTCTCAGGCAGCCTCAAACTTAAAGATTTAACTTCACATTTCTGAAAACTAACCATGCAAAGCAATTTCATATTAAAGTAATTGAATTTGGATTATGGATCAAGCAAGCCAGAAGAAGGGCCTTCTAAAATAAGTCACTATTCCTATTTTAAAAATCACATGTCTGGGAAAGACACAAATACAATTGTACTCCCTGCTCTCTATTTGCTGTTGACCACAATTTTGTTTCAACCAGCTAGGAACTCATCCTAGGGAAATGCAAAGAAGCCAGAAATGATAACAAAGTTTTTTGGTCTTCACTGCAACTAGAAAGAAAACAACTTTGGAGAAAACATGGGAGCATAAGTAGACAGCATGTATACATATCTGGAAGGCAAACATTATTTATCTAAATGAAACATATTGTGGATTCGGCAGCCAACAGCTTCTGTGATGAAATCAGCATGAAGCAGAGGAAGTTGGGATCAGGAGAACAGGGTTTGATCTTATCCCTGCCACTTGCCTCTGTGCCCTTACCTATGAAATACAGGCAGGATACCTAATCTTCTTGGGGAGCAGGTGAAAGGATTAGGTTAGATCATCCAAGTGCAAACAACCAGCACAGTACTGCGTAAGGCCACACTCTCAGGCTACATCCATGTCCATTCTCTGCCTTCCCCTCCTATCTTTGGACTGCTTCAGAGCTGTCTGCACTCCTGGGAAACGGGAACAGTCTTACAGGTGCTCTTTGTTGTCCTATGCCTCTAAAAGGAGGGTCAGAATGTGACTTCACCATGCTCTAATTGTGCTTGGGAGAAAATAAAAAAAGATAGAGATAGGTCTGATGACCTTAGAAAGAAGAGGGGAAGAATTTTCCTTAAGAAGAGAAATCAGAATTCTAACTGGCATAAATATATTTATAACCACGCAGAATTTACTATCTAGGCAGATTCATTCACCTCATACCCTATGTTTAAAGGCTTCATTAGGCTACCTGGAGGAACATTCAATGTATTTCTCTAGTCTGTTTACTTTGCAGAGATTATTTGGGAAGTAGTTACCAGAGGTGTTTCGAGGCACCAAGAAACAGCTGTATTATCAGGAAAGAAAGTTATCTTGGCCTGTGACAATACAGTAGTATCTCATCCTCAGATTTACCTAATGGAGGAAGAGATTCTTAACTAGTTCCATTAAAATAAAATAATACAAATGAATCATGACAGAGATAAGCAATACTTTTTAGTGGTATGTTTTACTTTGTACTTGTGTTTTTGCTTACAGAGTAGGAGAAAATAGAACCAACATTTTTTTGAAGACTGATATGTACTATAAACTGCTAAACTTTTTTCAGATTAATAATATAAAAATGATCATTTATGTATCAAGTACTATGGCCTGTCTTTTGCATGCATAGTGTCCCTTCATTCTCATATGCATAGGAAGAAACTGAGGCACAGAAAGGGACAGTTGCTAAAGATAGCCAAAACTCAAATCCAAAGACACAGAACATACTACTTCTCACTACTGTACTATGTTGTCCAGAACACTTATTAAAACTTTGAGCAAAATGCCACTGGTCTCTATTGGATGAATTAAGATTATATCTGGGTTAAATCATCCCATGTCTTATAATCTTGGAGCAGAAGTTCTTCTCTGTGGTCCTGGCAGGTATGAACTCCACAAACATCTGTCGAAAACTTTATGACTGGCCCTGCTTACAGCTGGATGATCCTAATAGAGTGACAGAATCCATAGCATCTTCTTGAAGGGGCAATTGGCATCTTCTTACTCATTTAACTCACTCCTATCTCCCCAAAAATCTTTCTCCACATCATTGTTGTGAGATTCTTATTTGAATTCTCCACTAAATGATTTTATTGCCTCAGTTTTCTCATCAATAAGCGGCACCTGTGTTCCATCTCATCCCTTGTTGAAAGAAATGCAGACTTGCCCCCAAATGTCCCCATAGCAAGAACTCTAACCCCCTAATCTGCCAATATTTATCTCCAAATTCACTTGCCAGGATACATCTTTTCCTCCTTCTGGGACATTTTCTCTGCCCTCTTGCCCACACCTTTTTCTATCATCTAAGTCATTTTGATGAGTTTGTAGATTTCTCTTCCCTGGGTATTCTCCTCCCACTCCTCAATACTGTTAAGTGATCCTTACATAGCTAAGGATTAGATATGGGACCATCATCTTTTTGACCTGGCTAATATTCATCTTGAAAACAGTGGGATAATCATCACAACTCATACTTCCCAGGTTTTTCAGTTCAGTTCAGTTCAGTCGCTCAGTCGTGTCCGACTCTTTGCGACCCCATGAATCGCAGCACGCCAGGCCTCCCTGTTCATCACCATCTCTCGGAGTTCACTCAGACTCACATGCATCGAGTCAGTGATGCCATCCAGCCATCTCATCCTCGGTCGTCCCCTTCTCCTCCTGCCCTGAGGATAAATGAAATCATGCATTTGGAAGTGACTTTGAAGGGTTATTAAACAAATATAAGACACCCTCGTTGTTTATTTTGGGTCTTATGTATTTTCCAATGAAGGGGATGCATAATTTTTGCTTTCAGTTTTATTCTGAGACTAGCACTTTATTTTACTTCATGCTCCTTTATGAATAAGAGATCTGTAGTGTGTTCTTGAGGGACACAGAAATTCCTTTTCTATTTTTCAAACTAGAAAGTTTTGGATTGAGCTGCAAAGAAGCAGCTGAGGATAGCAGAATATGCTACCCCTACATATCCCATTTTGGCATAAGGATTATTTTGAGCTGAAAGCAGTTGAGAATAAGCAGATACTAGCTATGATCTTCGGTTACCCTGATGGCTCAGCAGTAAAAAATCTGTCTGCAATGCAGGACACATGGTTCGATCCCTGAACTGGGAAGATCCTCTGGAGAAGGGAATGGCAACCCACTCCAATATTCTTGCCTGGAGAATCCCATGGACAGAGGAGCCTGGCTAGCTGCAGTCTATAGGGTCGTATAGGGTCAGGCATGACTGAAGCGACTAAGCAGTAGCAGCAAGAGTAAAGATCTCTGCCCTTTTCCTATTTACCTAAAAGCAGGACATATAGTTTTCAAGTGTCCTTTTCTACCAGGAAGAACAAAAGTTAATCACTGGAGACAACTTTTTACCCTACCAGCCAAGAGACTGCACCAGAGGTATGTATAAAACACATTTTACTAACTAGCCTTTGTCTCTGCTCTTGGAAGCCTAAAACTGCTTTCCTCTGCCCTGTCATCTCTCTGCAAATTTATTGTTCTTTGATAAAGATGCTATACAAGCCAGAGTTCTAAACTACTTCTTTGAGCTTCTCATTTTTCCCTGGTATCTCCACTGCATACAAGAGGTATATATTATAAAATTCTGCTTGCTTTTCTCTGATTAATTTATCTTTTTGTATAGAGATGTCAGATAAGAACTTAAAATGGTAAAAGGAAAATTATTTTTTTCCTCTCCTATAGAAGTGTCTCTGTCTCTGAGTGGGGTTTTCCAGGTTTTCCAGAATTGTGTGCCCACCATGTCTATCTGCCTCTTATTCCCACTAATTTTTATTATAAACAGATATCCTACTCTTATTATCCCTCTGAATGTCCTCTGTACAACTCCAGAGCATGCCAGCTTTGGTCTTGGTAAGTTTTCCTGTTTCCCATGTATAAATTTTGTGACTTCTTCCTCATTAACTAAGACAACTCTACTTTCTCATCAGTGTCTGGTTTAAATTCCACCTCCACTGAAGAGACTTTTATGATGACTTCAGTCATCACTGATCAGGCAACTCAATAAGATTATTTATTATTCTGTCCTGAACACTAATTGCGTGTATTACATAATGAAGTATCATATGCACATCACATCATCAAATTCAACTGTCATTTCCAGGGGAAAATTATGCCTGAATATGCTCTTGATAGGTTTAATAGTTCATGAAAAAAATAATATATGGAAAGTACCTGTATATATGAGGGGTTTCCCTCATAGCACAGTCAGTAAAGAATCTGCCTGCAATGCAGGAGACCCAGATTCGATTCCTGGGTCAGGAAGATACCCTGGAGAAGGAAATGGCAGCTCACTCTAATATTCTTGCCTAGAGAATCCCAAGGACAGAGAAGCCTGGCAGGCTATAGTCTATGGGGTTGCAGAAGTGGGACCCAACTTAGCCACTAAACCACCAGCTAAAAATGGCGCAGAAAGGTGACTGAAAGATAATATGACATTGTGTATTTCTAACAACAAGAAAAAGTACAGAAAGTCAATTCTCATTATTTGCAGTAGCTATATTCTATAAAATTGCTGTGAACACTGAATCAGAAAATATTGAACCACTGCTCTAGGGGAAATACAGGGTTAGGTTCCTGTGAGGCTCTGGTCACAAGATTTTCATCAACCCATCAATATATAACCTTATTTTATATGTGTTTCTATTTAAGGCTACATTATTTCATATACATTGTTAATTCATTAATATTGAGTTCATAGCCAACAACACCATAACTCATACCTGAACAAAACTTATCTGACATACATATTTTCTCCAGAAGGTAACTCACAACCTTTTAAAGTGTAGAAGAACTAGTCAGCACTCTAGCACTGTGTGTGAGGACCATCTAAAAGAGTGGAATCACCAAAAAATAAAAGGACAAAAATGTGAAAAACATGAAATTAAACAGATGGTGAAAAGGATATTTGTTGACAGTGTGAGAATTTAAACAAGAGCATTTCCATGTTCAACCTCAGCTAGGAATGCACGCATCAGACTCACAGTTTTCCATAATCTATGGATGAAGGCAACGGCATCCCACTCCAGTACTCTTGCCTGGAAAATCCCATGGGAGGAGGAGCCTGGTAGGCTGCAGTCCGTGGGGTCGCTGAGTCAGACACGACTGAGCGACTTCACTTTGACTTTTCACTTCATGCATTGGAGAAGGAAATGGCAACCCACTCCAGTGTTCTTGCCTGGAGAATCCCAGGGATGGCAGAGCCCAGTGGGCTGCCATCTGTGGGGCTGCACAGAGTCGGACACGACTGAAGCGACTTAGCAGCAGCAGCAGCATGGATGTCCTCAATGACCACAAAAGTGCCATGAATATCGATGGGGTTATAAATAAACTTTAGTGAGTTGATGAGTTTGAAAATGTATATTATATGAAGACTGAGCATTAGATGTATGTTTAAACAAAAAAAAAATGGAAGGGATTGTGTAATTTCTTTAAAAATAACTTTTAGGGTCTTTTAAATTGCTATTCTTAAATAGAAAGTGAAAGTCACTCAGTCATGTCAGACTCTTTTTGACCCCATGGACTGTATAGTCCATGGAATTCTCCAGGCCAGAATACTGGATTGGGAAGCTTTTCCCTTCTCCAGGGGATCTTCCCAACCCAGGGATTGAACCCAGGTCTCCTGCATTGCATGTGGTTTCTTTACTAGCTGAGCCACCAGAGAAATCCAAGAATACTGGAGTGGGTAGCCTATCCTTTCTCCAGCAGATCTTCCTGACCCGGAATTGAACCAGGGTCTCCTGCATTGCAGGTGAATTCTTTACCAACTGAGCTATGAGAGAAGTCCATTCTTATATAATCATCGCTTTAATACCCAGGAGAAATGCATGTTTAAAAAGTTTAAGTCAGGCACATTAGTTTCATCAACTAAATTTCAAAAGTAGAGAAAGAAAAACCTGCTCTCAGGGATAATCAATACAATTATTTTCCAAGGTGATATAGGTCAAAGGTCAAAGTGAGCTCAGGTCTGCATTCACATCCTACTTCCACCACTTAACAACCATCTAACTTTGGCAAGCCACACAGCTAGCCAGGTTCTAGTTTCCTTAGCTTTGTGTGAAGTCTTTCTCCTTGAGTTGTCCCTCAATACAAAGCACTTCCCCTCTTTATAACAGAGTTTTTGAAGTTTATGTTTGATGTTTGCATCTCCAGGTATAGTGCTTCTCACGTTTAATGGGCACACAAGTCCCCTGGGAATCTTGATATGCTGTAGACTAATTCAGTAGGTCTGGGTAGGGCCTGAGATTCTCCATTTCCAACAAGCTCCCAGATGCTGCTAATGCTGCTGACTCATGGACCACACTTTGTGTAGCAAAAACTTAGAACAGTTCCAATGACTTCTAATATCCACGATCTGCTTTGTTTGAAATATTTCCTTTCTTCCATTTTTCACTAGCCCTTATTTATTGGCAAAACTCTGAATCCTAAACCTAACAAGCTTCATGCAATTAAAGGAAGAATCACAGCCAAAAACTGCTAACAACTCTCTTGGTTTCTCTATGCTACTCTCCTCTCAGATCCGCTGAGCATAGATTGTAGGTAAGTTTGAATGAAGGGCACATTTAAGATGTGTTCTTAGATAAGATAGCTGATGTGAAATCATAGCTCTCAAGTGCATATTTTACCTATTAGGAAAATGGAATTGTGGAAAAATGAACAGAGAAATCTGAAGAGGAAAATAATATGAATAACAAATTAAAAATACAGTTTGCCTTTCAAATATAAATAATATCTGCCATTTATTAAGCACTTCCCATGTGCCTGGCATATCATTACATGAGTAATGAAATTCTCTAAAAATGAGTGATTGATTAACTGAGTAATTTGATAAGCTCAGGCAGCTACTGCCTTTGTTTCATGCTGTATGACATTGTTGAATTTTTTTTTCATGCCTGCGAAGTGGCAGGCATTTAAATAGGAGAATGGGGGATTTTAATTTGATGTGGTTGACAAGATGTTTGATGGGGCTGTCACAATGACAGCAAATTTTCAGTGCATGTATTGGGATTACCTGTGTTGACGGAAATTCAAAAGGCAGTCAAAAAGGTTTTCATTCACATTGACCTACTTTGAGTATAAAGCGAAGGAAGAGAATAACATAACATGGAATTATCATGATTCCTAGTAAGAAAACTCTTGTACAACTTGTATTGAGGAATGAGGAGAATCACAAATAGAAGATGACTGGGCACATTTAAGAGATCCAAAATGGACCTCCTAAAGGAACAAAGCCCCAGACATCAGTAGAGAGAAGGGCTGAACCTTTGGAATCTCTTAAAGTTCTTATTATTTTGCGGAAACATATCATAAAATATGGATCTTCACTTCTCAGTTTTTGTCCTGGCTGTGAAGATGTTAGTTCTTTATACTTTGACATTTCTGTTCTGAGTTTCAAACAGAGTGGTAAACAGAGCAGAAGAAGGTAGGATCTGGACTTTTAAATCAAGTCAGGGTATTCTGTTTGAAAAATGAGAGATCTTTGAGGGAGAGAGTTCCTGGCTAATTTATTAAAGATAAAATATACGTGTGATACATTTTTACTAAAACCTGATGAGATCCATTGTACCCTGCCACTATAAGAGCATGAACCCTAAAGAACAAAACATAAAAGGCACAATCTTGGGACTGTCACTTTCTCTACCTAAGAAAGTATCTAGCATGGTTCTTATTAATAATACAAGAAGTGAAGTGAAGTGAAAGTCTCTCAGTCATGTCCAACTCTTTGTGACCCCAGGGACTTACAGTCCATGGAAGTCTCCAGGCCAGAATACTGGAGTGGGTAGCCATTCCCTTCTCCAGGGGATCTTCCTGACCCAGGGATCAAACCCAGGCCTCCCACATCACAGGCACATTCTTTACCAGCTGAGCCACAAGGGAAGCCCTATTAGTAATAATATATTAAAAATTAATAACATGAAGTTCCACTGGTTTTAGAATAGATTATCTTCTCACTGACAAATACATATTATCTCTATCATTATATTAAAATTTATTTAGAGCATCATGGCGTCTCTTTTTCTAAGACTTTTCTTACCACTGCATTAATTTATATAAACATGGTTTTTTCTCTTATCTTCTGTAACAAGACTTTGAGCATAAGGGTAAGGACTATGTCATGAGTTTCTTGGGCTTGTGCGAAGTCTCATGAGTGCCAGTCTACATTATTAGTTATAATAAAATGATAGCTACCATTGTATGGAAAATCTCTATATCAAAGACATTCTGATAAATTTTATACACATATAATTGATATTTCTTACAATAACCCATCTGAGACAGCCTTATTATTCGTTTTTGACGTGTGAGGAAATTGAGTCTCAGAGAACTTAATGATGAGTCTTATGTCACAGAAATACTGAGCAAAAGACCTGGATATTCTCTGACTCCAAACAGATCCATCATCACCATCAGTGCTGGACAAGCGTTTATCAAAGAATATAGTATTTGAGAAAATTTTATAGTGCTATCTGCCATTTTGCCAATCAATTCTAATTCCACATGCCAAAGTCATTGCCAGATGTCATTGTAAAGGTACCCACACATCCAGAAGTGTGGGGTAGTTTTCAAATTAATTTGCTAAAAAATCCTGGACTATGTAGTCTGGTTTTCAAGATCTTCCTCCATTAGATAATTCCAACATTATATTTATTATTATCCTTTAAAAGTTCAGCAGACCAGTTTTTTTTTAATGCTAATATTGTGCGTATTCAAATACTAAGGATATTTGCAACTCTCCAATGTATAAGGCAGGCAGTGTGGTGGGGTGGAAACAGTCTGGTACTGGGTTTGAAAGTTCTAGGACATTTTAATAACAACATGTCTTAATTCTTGTCCTGATCATCTGTCTACAACTGTACTCCTATGTCCACAGTCATTCAGTATCCTCTTACTTTAGATTTTTTTTTTCCTTCATAGCACTAAATATATGCATCCACCAACTTAAGTAATGCTACATTATTCTATGGTAATATACAAACTCCAAAGCTCAGTGGATTATCAAAACAAAGATTTTTCTTGCTTCCTTCAGAGATTGATGTGGGTTAAATGTCCCTTCTCTATCTCGTTGTCAAATGATCTAGCACATGTAAACTCTAAAGACAAAATTGAAAGAGATGTATCACCTCGTAACTGGCTTGGCCTGAAAGTGACATGCCTCACTTTTGCTCAGTCCACAGACCAGAACTAGTCAGATGGCCCTAAAAAATTGCAGGCAAAGCTGGGAAATGTAGAGGAGCTCATGTGTATTTTGTGAACACTATCACTGCCATACTACCTTACAATCAAACGTACATTTATTTCCTTTTCTCTTCTTTACAAGAAAATTTCTTTGTATAGTCATAGATTTTATTTGCCATGGTAACAAGATCAAATAGAATAGTGGGTGGTATATAGTGGACATTCAATAAGTAGTTGTTAGATAATACTTATGATTAATTAAAGATGGCCACAAATTACTTGATTTTCTTTCATTGAGAAGTGGGTCTATGTTCCCTCTCCTTGACTCTGGACTGGGTTATGATAACTTTGACCATCAAACCATGGTAGAAACATACTATGCCAGCCGCAGGCTTAGACTCCAAGAGAGCTGGCAGTTTTTGCTTTTTTCCTAGTTGAGCCCTACAAAATGATGAAAGATGTCCACTTATACTGCGGCAGTCATGATGTCAGAAGGCAAAAGCTAGTCATTTGTGGAGGATGCATGAAGGAAGAGAGAGAAAGATGTCCAAACAGCCTCCCCAGCTATTTCAGAACCCTTTTCTTCACTTCACTTCTTCTTAGCTAAGGTCACAGGCATTGTGAAACAAAAACACATCATCCCTGTCTAAATATTTGATCTACAAAATAAGATGTATAATGATAAATTGCTTTTTTAAACCACCAATTTGGGGGTTGGTTTATTATGCAGCAGTAAGTAATTGGGCTAATCCTTCACAGTGACTGACTTTGTCTGTTCAGTCTCAATACCCACAGTCTCAGCCCTAATGCGTGCATTCTCTCTCAGGACCTAGGGCTCTGCATTTTGAAAAGATGCTAACTTTTGTATGTTAATGTACAAATAATTCTTTACCAAGACATCTTACTTTCTCTCTGGTCTGATTTTGAGGACTGTCTTCTCTAGAGCTCTGTATGAAAGCTGTGTATGTGAGCATCTCTCATAGCACTCAGGACATCTGATTACTTCTATATGTCTATTATTTATTTGCTATGATCTGCATAGCTGTGCTCACCATGTGACATTCCAGTGCACATTCTCAGAAGCCCCTCCTTATTCCCCATCCCCCCTCCTGAGGAGACAATTTGAAACACAAGCAAATGAGGGTGATACTTTTTGAAGGGCAATTTTTAATCCATTCTCATGTATTAGAGACAATTTTAAAAGCCAGTCCTTAACATTTGCTTTTATTAGTTAAAGTTTACTTGTGGGCACAATTTACAACTGAGCATCATTTATTTCAGAGCTCATCCTGATATACCCACCTATCCAGCAGCCAGAGGCGATAGTAGCTGCTTTATATATGCATATGTTCAAAAGCATTTCTGTTTCTATTGCTTTAAACCTTTAAGGATTTGACTCAATCTTTATGATTTATCCCTGAGTCACAGATATCCAGTTGAGATAACCGGCAAAACTAATATTTAAGCTTAAAAGTGAATAAATGCAAGTAAAATTGGCAATGACNCCATGAAGTGATGGGACTGGATGCCATGATCTTAGTTTTCTGAATGTTGAGCTTTAAGGCAACTTTTTCACTCTCCTCTTTCACTTTTATCAAGAGCTTTTTAGTTCCTCTTCACTTTCTGCCATAAGGGTGTTGTTATCTGCATATCTGAGGTTATTGACATTTCTCCTGGCAGTCTTGATTCCAGCTTGTGCTTCATCCAGCCCAGCATTTCACATGACATTCTCTATATATAAGTTAAGTAAGCTGGTGACAATATAGAGGCTTGACATACTCCTTTCCCAATTTGGAACCAGTCTGTGGTTCCATGTCCAGTTCTAACTGTTGCTTCTTGACCTGTATACAGATTTCTCAGGAGGCAGGTCAGGTGGTCTGGTATTCCCATCTCTTTCAGAATTTTCCACAGTTTAAAGTAAATGCTTTTCTGGAAGTCTCTTGCCTTTTCAATGATCCAATGGATGTTGGCAATTTGATCTCTTCCCCTGCCTTTTCTAAATCCAGCTTGAACATCTGGATGTTCACCTTTCACAAACATACTGTCGAAGCCTGGCCTGGAAAATTTTGAGCATTACTTTACTAGCATGTGAGACAAATGCAATTATGCAATAGTTTGAACATTCTTTGACACTGCCTTTCTTTGGGATTGGAATGAAAACTGACCTTTTCCAGTCCTGTGGCCACTGTTGAGTTTTCCAAATTTTCTGGCATATTGAGTGCAGCATTTTCACAGCATCATCTTTTAGGATTTGAAAGAGCTCAACTGGAATTCCATCACCTCCACTAGCTTTGTTCATAGTGATGCTTCTTAAGGCCCACTGGACTTCACATTCCAAGATGTCTGACTGTAGGTGAGTGATCACACCATCGTGATCATCTGAGTCACGAAGATTTTTTTTTTTTTTTTTTTTGTATAGCTCTGTGTGTTCTTGCTACCTCTTCTTAATATCTGCTGCTTCTGTTTGGTCCATACCATTTTTGTCCTTTATTGTGTTCATCTTTTCATGAAATGTTCCCTTGGTATCTCTAATTTTCTTGAAGAGATCTCTAGTTTTTCCCATTCTATTGTTTTCATCTATTTCATTGCATTAATCTCTAAGGAAAGCTTTCTTATCTCTCCTTGCTGTTCTTTGGAACTCTGCATTCAAATGGGTATATCTTTCTTTTTCTCCTTTAGCTTCAAACATCTATAATCCTTTTACAAATATATGGCAATATGGCATTATGGAAAATATAGTAGGTCAACCCAGCCACGAAAACACTGAATAAGAATTAGGGCTGATGACAGTGATATTTTCCTTTGGCTTATCACACAGGTTCAAAAATACCCAATTTATCTCGAGACATTCTAATTGAGCATAGCTATTAATACTTGGTAAAGTGAGTGGTTGGAGATGAGAAGTATGCAGCCAATTAAAAATATCATTGAATGCTTTTAATTTATTGGCCTCTTCTGTTTTTTGTAATTCAGTTCAGATTCAGTACCTCATTGAAGAGCATCACATCCAAACTCAGTTTATTCTCTAAAACCTGCTCATATGCCACCTACTTCAGAAATGGCTCCTCGGGTTCCTTCCTAGAACCACTCTTCTCTTCTCCTAAACTGCCATACAGAGTATGCATCAGGAATTCTATATTTTCCCCTCTGAATTGCAATTATTTCTGGGCATTAGTTTGTCTGCTAGCGTAGAAGCTCTTCAAGGAGCAAAGCACATGTTTTATTCACATTTGATCCTCTGTGGGGCACAGCACTCAGACAGTGCTTCTTTGAACACCAAAAGCAAAAAGTGTTATTTTCCTTTCACTTATTTTTCACATCCATGTCCTTTTCTAGATTAGATCTTTGCAAGGCATTTTGTTGTGTTAAAGAGAAGATGTTTAAATTCTGATAGATAAGTGAGATAAATGACAAGTCCAAGAGTTAACAGGAAACATTCTTTTCTGCTGAAGTATCTGTTGTATATTTCAGTTATTTGAATTTTCAAGTCCATTCACTTTCATGATTGACAGTTTTTTAAAAAAATTAAAAATGGTAATTGTTTTCCCTAATGAAATTTTACTACCACGTACTTGTTACTAGATGATGTAGCCAAGAAGACAGACTGCAGAGAAAAAATACTCATTGCTTTGAATCATAAAGTGCAGGTCCTAGAGTAGATATTATCCAAATATTATTTAGTTCCTTTTCTTTTATATTACACATAGTGGAAAATGTTTGACCAGTTTCAGAAAAGCAATAAGAACTGCAATTCCTCTACTGAGTTTTGAAATCCTTTTGACTCTAAAACATAATTTTAATTGCAGTCTTTAACTTATTAAAGTATTGAGTTTCTGAACAACAATTAAGTTTCTACTAAAATATGAGAGTGTACAAACAGTGTAGTGCTGAAGATGCATGGAAGATGATGATTCTCAGTTGCTAAGTCATACCCAACACTTTGCAAGCCCTTGGACTGCAGCATGCCAGGCTCCTCTGTTCTCCACTATCACCTGGAGTTTGCTAATTGCCCTGTGTGTCCTATGCTCTTCCCAGTAGCCAATTGGACATCTTCTAACCTGTTGGTGGTGGGGTGGGGACTCATTTTCTTGTGTCATATCTTTTTGCCTTTTCATACGGTTCATGGGGTTCTCATGGCAAGAATACTGGAATGGGTTGCCATTTCCTCCTCCAGTGGACCATGTGTTGTCAGAATTCTTCACTATGACCTGTCCATCTTGGTTGGCCCTGCATGGCACGGCTCATAGCTTTACTGAGTTATGTAAGTCCCTTTGCCATGAAAAGGTTGTGATCCATGAAGCGGGATTCATGGAAGTTTAAGACTGATTTTTCTCCCAAACTCTTTCAGTTTAATATTAATGGTAAGGGGTTTGAGAAAGGTACCTTACATCTGCTGTACAACATGCAGTAAGATCTAGGTCACAAAAGAGCAGAGAGTTTCAAACAGAAAATAAGTTCATCTGCAGGAAAGACTGGCTCCATAGCATGTTACAGTTGCTGGGATTCTAGACTATCTTGGATATTTCATGATAGAGCTACAACTTCAATACACTGGGATTTGAATGTAGAGGGAACATCAGTCAAATTCTATTTCCTTCACATATCTTGTCCCCATTTTCTCCTAGTTTTCCCTGTTTCCTTCCTAGTGTACCAACTTGTCATCCTATCTCCTCCCATCGATAACCCTTATATTTTAGATAAATTTTCTCATACTTTCAAAGTTTTAGAATTCAGAGTCATGCTCATGTCTTTTGCTAAGAATTCCAAATGTCTTCAGTTTAACCTTTAAATCCTCTTTTGATAATATCTTTGAACAAAATGCCTTTAATGTAGAATTTATACATGCAACTAAAATGCCAATGGAGGGTCTTTCCAAGAAATGCTTGAACCTTCTGAAATTACATACAAAATTTGTATGAATTTTTCTGTGATTAGTGTCCATGGCTTTTGTAAAATGCTCAAAGGGAATCCTTGTTCTACTGCACTGGAAATTCTATTGCTTCTAGACCATTGAGAATAATGGTGTAATGATGTTTTAATGCTGTGAGAATACCTTTTTTTAATGCTGTGAAAAAGCAGCATTTAAGGTTTGCAATTTTCCTGAAGGTATTTAGTTGGTGACCCAAAAGAGGGACCATAGAAATCACTCCTTTTATAAAGCTTTCACTAGTGAATAACTCCCTATCCCTTACCAGAATTTCAACATTGAGTGAAAAGTCTAACTTCCCTAAATTGTTATGCTTTCTGTACATCCTTTGTCTTTCTCAGGCTTAAGAGGACCTCCTGTTGACTTAAATCAGAGTCACATTCAGAGCTGTGATCATTGCTGACTTGACACTGCCACTTGTGAGTTGCCAGGACAGTTACAAACTTCCAGGGCTGGAAGAGATAAGGTTCATGGTGATTCATGTGTGTAGGTGACAGAGAGAGATAGAGAAGAACAGAGACATACAGAAAGAGAGGGAGACAAAGAGAGATACAATCTCGAACAGCATTCTCATCAGACTTCTCAAACAGGGGACCATGCAAATAAGCATAACTGAGTGAGAGATCTAGTGGGGCCGCTGGTAAACAAGAGCGAGGTCTAGCAGCTGCTTCTTCATTTCCACTGATCTCAATGACTGGACAAGAGATTAATGTTAAGTTACATAATTTCTGTGAAAAGCTGAGAGTATGAATTTGTTTGTGAAATTTTCTAAGATATGTGCTTGACAACTAATTAGAAACAGTTAAAAGAACAAAGATAAGACATACCTTAGCTAATGCAAACTCTACAGGCCCAAGTTTACGAAATTTGGGGTAAAGTTAATCCTTTCAATTATTTTCTTCAACCATACTTGTAGTAAATTAGTCTATTTAATATCTCCAGCAAGCACCTTGAGATTCTCTGTTTTGTGGCTTATTCTCATAAAGCTTCCTCAGTTAATAATTCATTATCTTCCCTTACCCGTATCTTTACCAAGCCCAAGTAATTTATCCTCATGGGGGAAATTTTCATTCTAGAACCAATAAATATGCTGTTTTTACCACATCCATGACAAATTGTCATATATTTGCCAGTAAGTTTTTTTTAATGTGGCTGTTATTTTTCCATGTTCACGTGTTTGTTTCATCTCTCTTCATTATTCATTTATTCACCCTACAAACACTGTTCCCTACTTTGTATTATTGTATTTGGCACTGAAGATAAAACAGGGAATTATATGCTTTCTGCTCTTCCAGAACTCACATAAATGTATGTCTAATATCCTGATATTTCATCAGAGGATTTATTATAAACTGCGATTCATGGGGTTGCAAAGAGTCGGACATGACTGAGCAACTGAACTGAACTGAACTGATGGGGAAAGTGAAATTCTCAGGCTTTTTGTGCTGACCTATATTACTGACTGACTGGTTGTGTCTCCTCAAAGTTCCTGTGTTGAAGCTCTAACCCCAATATAATGGTATTAGGAGGTGGGGCCTTTGGAAAGTCATTAGGTTGTGATGAGGACATGACCCTCTCTGGTCTATGATATTTTGTTACAAGAGCCTGGGTTAACTAAGACAAACAGTATGTAGAGACTAATTTGTTATACATGATGAATACTCAGAAATATTTATTGTTTGGCGACTCTTTCACATGTAATCATTATAACTTATTAACAATATATTCTTGCATTTCACAATATGAATGTTATTGCCACTGGGTATCTGTGTAGGGAACCAGGGACCGGTGACGATTTGTTCATTTGCCTACATTGCACCATCCATGTAGAATATTTTTAGTGATTCAAAAGAAGCACATAGTTCTGCTGTGAAGTCGATTTTCAATCATTTTTTATTTGCATTTATTTGGGAGAGCTCTTGCAATGCGTTTCATAGTTTGTCATTTGTGAAAGAAGCCTTTGTTAGCCTAAAATGTAGCTTTAACAATTATTTCTAAAAAAAAAAAAAAAAAAAAGAAAAAACCCTCAACACAAGGCTTTTAAACCTTATTTGATTACTTCAAAAATTTTCCCAAAGAGTGAATATGGACTGAAATCCACTTTTCAAAAAAAAAAGATTAACCATTGTTTCTTATAATCTTAGTCAGTGAGAGTCGAACAATGGCATCTCCATTTGAAAGAGACTTTTGCTACAAGGTTGAAATTAACTTTAACTTCTTTTTAAATGGTTCAAAAATAACTCAGCATAGTGGTTATCTTAGAGGTGAGAATTATCTGTTTTATTAGCTCTCTTAGGCTGTATTTCACAGAAAAATTCTCATGACTCACTAATGTATTTCAAACCATTGTTTGGAAAGCACTGGATATTGCAATGATAACAGCTAAAATATATGAGGACATTGAAAACTGAGGTCCTCATTATTGTAGCATGTTGGTTATCTGTATCTCATTCAAACAGCGTATTTTAAAAGTGTCACATTGACATCCAAACAAGAAAGAACAATTTGAAGAGTTTCAGACATTACATACTGTTTAAACCTATTGTGGTAATGTTTTATATTCATAGACATTGAAAAGATAACCTAAGGAACAGAAAAGAGAAAGAAGTGTGCATAAAGGTAGTCAGTGCTTGATAAGTATATAGCTTAGGGTAATGACCTGAGTTCAAATAATAAAAACCTGTGTGTGTGTGTTTAGTCACTCAGTCACGTATGACTCTTTGTGACCACATGGACTGCAGCCCACCAGGCTCCTCTGTCCACGGGGATTCTCTAGGCAAGATTACTGGAGTGGATTGCCATGCCCTCCTCTAGGGGATCTTCCCAACCCAGGGATTGAAGCTAGGTCTCCAACCCAGGTCTCCCATATTGCAGGCAGATTCTTTATCATCTGAGTCACCAGGGAAGCCCCCAAACCTACCTAGATCATCTGAATTTCTTTCTGACTGTTTAGAGGTTAGCTAGGTAATAAAGAGGAAAGAACAAAACTTCCAGTGTCCAATCAAGAAGCATAACTTGGAGCAGTAGGTGTTGAGTCTAAAGACTGGTGTCCTAGAACAATAGAGAAAGAAGAAACCAAACTGGACAAGAAGGAAATGGATCCTCATTGCTCAGAATCCAATCTCTTTTACAAGTTATGGATACAAAGGAAGATAAATTTGTGGATGTTCAGAAATTAAATAGGTAACACATCAGAGTCACTAGGGTCAATCTCTAGAGTGGACCCATATGGGTTTCTAACACTGTTGCATAGGATATTAGTTTTGTCCATGGGCATAGGGCTTCCCTGGTAATCCAGAAGGTAAAGAATATGCCGGCACTATGGCAGACCTGGGTTTGATCCCTAAGTCAAGATGATCCCCTGTAGAAGGGAATGGTTACCCACTCCAGTATTCTTGCCTGGAGAATTCCAAGGACAAAGGAGCCTGGCAGTCTACAGTCCTTGGGGTCGCAAAGAGTTGCAACATGACTTTAACACCCCTTGCTTGGGCTTCCCAGATGGTGCTATGGTAAACAACTTGCAGGCTGATGCAGGAGACTTAGCGAAGTAGGTTCTTTTCCTGAGTCAGGAAAGTCCCCTGGAGGAGGACATAGCAACCTGGCCTATTGGGCTACAGTGCATAGGGGTGCAATGAGTGGGACAAGACTGAAGTGACTTAGTACACATAGCACTTCTTTGTAACTCATTTCATCACCTGTAAATGGGAGAATAATGGTACCTGCCACATAATACCAGGGCTATTAAACAAAATACTAAAGAGTTGAACACAATGCCTGGCATTTTCTAAGCCCTCATGGAATCCAATCATAATGCTCAATTACATTACTAATTAAATATATACAAAAGATTTTATCCATCTTTTGATAGTCAGTAAACCCCCAATTTTTTTTTTTTTTTTTTCCTGTAGCAAACTCTTTTCCTACCACCATCTATATGGATAATGCTATCTGTGTGGAGGGCCTGGGTTTATCAGAAGCTGGGAGAGTGGCATGAAACAGATTGTTTCTCACAGCTTTAAGAAGGAACCACCCTGCTGATAGACCAACCTGCTTCCAGAACCACAAGACAACAAATCTCTATTGTTTAAGCTACCCAGTTCGTGAAACTCTGGAATGTCATTATGGCAGCTCTAGCAAACTTATGCATCATCTGTTCCACAATAAAAGTTGTGTTTTAAATTCTGGAGTGAGTAAACAAATCCCGCTACTCGACATTTAGAGCCAGGAGAGTAAGTCATGCCAGTCTTACATCAGTTTTTTCATCTGCCATTCAGCGATGTACCCCTTGTTCTTTCAACCAATGCTTATTGAGTAATATCTTCATCCATATTCTTTATATTGTGTCATAGAAAGTATGATAAATACCCCTGAGCAGGAAATGCCAACCTCAGATTTTAATATGTGGTAATTCTTAGGAAGACACGGAACAATTACCTGAAACTAATATATTTTCCTAAATGAAATTTCATATATTCCACCAAAGGAAAACAAGTTTGAAAGGTAATGATTTCACTTTCAAGTACTCATTGAGGGACAAGAAGACCAAAAAGGCCACATAGGCTGCTGCTGCTGCTAAGTCGCTTCAGTTGTGTCCGACTCTGTGCGACCCCAAAGACGGCAGCCCACCAGGCTCCCCCGTCCCTGGGATTCTCCAGGCAAGAACACTGGAGTGAGTTGCCATTTCCTTCTCCAATGCATGAAAGGGAAAAGTGAAAGTCAAGTCGCTCAGTCGTGTCCGACTCTTCGCGACCCTATGGACTGCAGCCTCCCAGGCTCCTCCGTCCATGGGATTTTCCAGCCAAGAGTACTGGAGTGGGGTGCCATTGCCTTTTCTGCCAGATAAGCTATGTTAACTTAAATCACAAAATAAAGTAGATACCTGTGGGAGAGAAAATAAAAAATACAGTTTCTGATTATTTTAGAGTGCATGGGAAAATGAAGAGAAGAGAGAATGATGAAAGGTTTTATTTATTTATTTTTGTTTGGTTTTGTCCAGATTTTTTCTGAATAACTCATGGATGTATAAAAAACAGTGATAGTAAAAGAGATATAAAACTTTTATGGAATTATCCTGTGAGTTAAGAATAACCTACTCCTTTTGTCTCCTATAGCCAGGTAAACATTTAAGTGCTCCTAAGTCAATTCAGTCCTATTCTCAATCTTTGAGACTCTATGGACCATAGCTTGCCAGGTTCCCCTGTCTATGGGATTCTCCAGGCAAGAATACTGGAGTGGGTGGCCATGCTCTCCTCCAGGGGATCTTCCCCACCCAAGGACTGAACCTGAGTCTCTTATGTCTCCTGCATTGGCAGGTGTGTTCTTTACCATTAGCACCACCTGGGGAGCCCCATTGTTCAGGTATGATGATCTTATTCACATGACCCTTGAGTCTATAGTAATGTGAAATATATTTAATTTTCATACAAATTGAACACATGTATCCAGATGTCAGTGTCAAGGAAACTACTCTGAGTTAAATTCTACAAGTCAGAATTAGAAAACTATAATTGAATAGAAGCTTGGACATAATTCTTAAACTGTAAAATTTTTCACTTTCCATTTCAAAGATTGTCACTAAAATAGTAAGTTTTTTATATTTTCTTGCTAATCCAATAATTTCATACTGACAGCCTGTCATCGTGAGAATTTACTATCACAGCTTTACACACTTTAATACAAATATTTCCAAGCCAAAATTAGATACACTGACAAGAAATATGGCTTTTAATGATTTACGTTTCTGCTTTGGAAAAAGAACAGTTCTCTTAAATATATCATACTGTCAAGTGGCTTCTGAACTTTTTGTTGAAGCATTCAAATGGACTGCTTTATGATTTCTGATCAATAAAAATAGTTCTTTGACATTTTTATATCACTCTCCCCACAAAAATGAAAGAAAATACTACAATATTTGGTCATAGCAATTAACAGTATGTGAATTGGAAACTGGTAGACCAGGGTGTAAATCTTGGATTTTCTGTTAACTAGCTCTGTGGTTTAGGTCCATGGTTTACCTTCTTATGCTCTAGCTGTTTCAGCTATAAAATGGCGCCCTGGAAGAGTTTAAAAAGAATAAATAATACTAGCCATGGGAAACTAAGATGAAGAGTTCAATAATTGTTGAACTATGGGTTCAATAATTGAAAATATGGGTTCAGTAATTGTTATTTGAGGTTACGATCATTACTTATTGAGTATTACTGAAGAGCCAGGTACTGGGCTAGACTGTGAGGCTATAAAGAAGAATTCACTCTTCTTTTGAGACCCTCACAAATTATGTTGTGAAGCACAAAAGAGGTGGCATACATGAAACATCGAAAAATAGGAAACTCAACATAAATGAAAAAATTATTTGTCAGTACAAATGATTGCCAATGCCCTCGGAAATAACTTAATGCCCAAATGTGGGTCATCAGCTCACTTATGGTACCCTGGATGGGAGCGCAGTTTGGAGGAGAATGGATACATGGCTGAGTCCCTTTGTTGTTTACCTGAAATTACCATAACAACTGTTAATCAGCTATACTCCAGTATAAAATAAAAAGATTTTTACAAATGTATGACTTTTGTATAAAAAAAATGCTGCCAATAGTTTAATTTTAAATGCATTGAGCTCTTGCTCATTAATTCAATAGTGCATTCAATTCATGCACTTAGCCAACATTTACAAGTGTCCACTCTATTCTGAGCACTCACTTTCTGGCCTTTATGTTTTTATAGCAGCCTCATGTTTTTCTTTTGGAGCACATAGTCACATATTTCTTCCCTTTTAATGTCAGTTTACTCCTTACTTCATGTTTGACCTTCTGGGGAGGGTTTATGAGGCATTCTGAGCAGAACGGTCTGTTGGTAACTTACAAATATTTTTCAAAAGATTAAGCTTCCCTAAGTCATCAAAGCACCAGTTCTAACTGAAGAGGCTGCCATGAAAATGAATATAGGACATGGTTTTGGCTAGGCTTGGGAAAACAACCACTTGAGAGCCTAGATTTTGGCAGATAATAACATCAAGATCTATTGGAATTGCTCTCAAATATTTCGTACGCATGGTAAGACCCATCATCCACCGAAATTGGTTTGATTTACAGCTTAAGATAACAGAGTTTCTCATGTTTAAATGCTAAAACACCTTATTTAAAATTTTAATTCACTACTAATCCATTCTCTTAATGCTCCACTAAAGAAAATTTCTTTCCAATTTCCACAAGTGTAACACAACCATATTATCTTTCCAACTTGCTGACTGTACAATATTGTGAAAGTTAAAGTATAATGGAAAGGTTTAATGCTACCATTGAAATGAGAAATTATATGTTCGTATTATTTGTAAAATCTCTATAACTCAAAAATTTTATTTTTTTAAAGTAAATACAAACATCAAATGAGTTAAAGTAGATTTTATAACTTACTGTTTTAAAATAATATTAAAATGTAAATATAGATGAGATCTTTTTAGCATGACCCTGGAATAATAATAATAGTATATTTCAATATTTGTGACTTTCAGCATTTAGAAACACCCTACTTGCCAAGGTGCTTAAGAATATGGAAAGAAAATAGTATAATTTAGGAAAAATACATTAAAAGTTAATAATTAAAAACCTTTTCACTTTTATAGGATCTATGGGTTAGAAGAACCCTATTCTTGGCTTCATTTATTGTTTCTGTGGGTTGCTGATAGGATAAACTATAATGAAGGGGAACATCCAAGAATTCATTTTATTGTGCACAACTCTAATGGTCCCAAGATTTTTCCTTCTGCCAAGCAGAAACTTATCTGTAGCTTCCATTCATTAAATTTTAGTCTTCATTTTGATGCTAAAGGAAAGAATCCTATTTTCCTTGTGCTTCTTAGTCCTTTAGCCACTGCAAGGCAGATACTTAGTCCCATTTTTCTCCTTATCAGCATAAACGCTCAACTGCATCAATTTTTCTTTGTTAAACATGGTTCTGACTCATTATCTAGGTGCATCTCCTCTGAACATGGCCTAGTTTGATTTTTCTCAAAATTTTTTCATAATATGGCTCATCAGTATAATTTATCAAGCTTTATTTCCTATAGTTTTCATTATGAAAGAGGGGGCTTTGGTTGTTGTTCATGTAAAGAAAAACATTTTTAAATGTTAAATTTATTAAATGTTAATATTTTATATTAAAATATAAATTATTTGTTAAAATATTTAAAATGTGATAGTATACATACAGAAAGTTCTCTGGCTGTTCTAACAGGCTCTCATCCTCACTCTATCCTGTCACTATCCTTCCTGTAAATGGTGCTAAGAACTGAATACATTGCTCTGAATGTAATTTGACCAGCAAAGAACTGAGCAGAACTGACAACTACTTCCTTCTGTACCCAAATTCTCTCCATATCCTCTGGCACTGTTCCTGTCCATGTCACAATTATCTCTCTGGACAACCTGCACAAGCTCTTATCTGGTCATCTCTTCCCCTCATGGTGGCGGTGGTGGTTCAGTTGCTAAGTCATGTCTGATCCTTGTGACCCCATGGACTATAGCTCCCCAGTCTCCTCTGTCTATGGGATTTCCCAGGCAAGAATGCTGGAGAGGGTTGCCATTATCTTCCCAACCCAGGAATCGAATTCACATCTCCTGCATCTCTTGCATTGGCAGGAGGGTTCTTTAGCACTAGTGCCACCTGGGAGGCCCCCTTCCCTTCATCCATGCCTACAATTTGTTCCCCACTAGAGAAGGCAATGGCATCCCACTCCGGTACTCTTGCCTGGAGAATCCCAGGGACGGGGGAGCCTGGTGGGCTGCCGTCTCTGGGGTCGCACAGAATCGGACACGACTGAAGCGACGCAGCAGCAGCAGCAGGTAGCCAAAGGACTCTTTTGAAAGCATAACATACATAAAGTCATCTGTTCGAAACACTGAAGAGACTTTTCCTTTTAATAGAAGGAAATCTAACTCATTGCTCTCTGTTGACTACATAACCTCACCTAGGAAATGGCAACCCACTCCAGTGTTCTTGCCTGGAGAATCCCAGGGACGGGGGAGCCTGGTGGGCTGCCATCTGTGGGGTCGCACAGAGTCGGACACGACTGACGCAACTTAGCAGCAGCAGCAGCAGCAGCAGCTCAATCTCTGTCCACCACTTACAGTGCTCTGGTCTAGTTATATTTTTCTCATGTCTCAATTAGGCCAAGCTGATTCTCCCTCAGGGCATTTGCACTGCCTGTTCTCACATGGACTCTCTTTCACCACAAATTTGGATTGTTGCCTCCTTGCCATTCAGGCCTTAGTTTACATGTGCCCTCTTCAGGAGGCCTTCCTTGGCCACTGAACACAGAGTAGCTTCCCTCATTACTATCATGTCACCCTATGTTAATGCTATAAATCTTGCCCCCATTTCCATATTATTATTTGCTTGTTTACTGTCTATTTCTCTATGAATAAGACCCATGATAGCAGGAATCTTGGCTTCCCAGGTGGCAGCAGTGGTAAAAAGCCCGCCTGGCAATGCAGGAGACCCAAGAGACATGGGTTCAATCCCTGTGTTGGGAAGATCCCCTGAAGAAGGAAATGCCAACCCGCTTCAGTATTCTTTCCTGGAGAACGGACAAGGCTCCATGCACAGAGGAGCCGGGTGGGCTACAGTCCATGGAGTCACAAAGAGTCAGACACAACTGCAGTGACTTAGCACACATATACAGCACACAACAGGAATCTTAATCATTTTATTCCAAGCAATTCTTGGTACATAAGCATTGTTTAAGGGATGCATGTATGGCTAAAGAATAGCAGATTTATGGCTGTGGATAAATCAAGTGTTTAAGATCTAAGAGTCTGAGCCTGGGTTTGAATTGCCGATCCACACTTATTAGAGGTGAGACACAGAATAAACAACATTTCTGTGTCTGAAGTTATATATCCAAAAAATTGAAGATAAAAATGCTATTTTCCTCTTAAGTTTATTGCAAGGATTAAATAAACTGACTTTGTGTGAAATGCATATATAACTACTATATACTTTTAATAATTAATAGTAATACAGCCTAATTTTTAGTGTTTGACAGCTATGCTGTTGTTCACGCTATATTTGAAATATAATATAAAATTCTATGAGTCTTTTTGGTGGTGGTGTTGTCCAGTCACTCAGTCGTGTCTGACTTTTTGAGACCCCAGGGACTGTAGCCCACCAGGCTTCTCTGTTCATGGGATTTCCTACATTGCCATTTCTTCCTCCAGGGGATCTTCCCAACCCAGGGATCAAAACTGTGTCTCCTTCATTGGCAGGAATATTCTTTACCACTGAGCCACTGAGTACTGCTGTGTAATATCATCTCTACCTTTCTGGGCTCCTGCTGTTGCCTTTTGGGGGCCAATATAAGAGATCAGTCCTGGGATTTCTTTGGAAGGAATGATGCTAAAGCTGAAACTCCAGTACTCTGGCCACCCCATGCAAAGAGTTGACTCATTGGAAAAGACTCTGATGCTGGGAGGGATTGGGGGCAGGAGGAGAAGGGGACGACAGAGGATGAGATGGCTGGATGGCATCACTGACTTGATGGACGCGAGTCTGAGTGAACTCCGGGAGTTGGTGATGGACAGGGAGGCCTGCCATGCTGCAATTCATGGGGTTGCTGAGTTGAGCATGACTGAGCGACTGAACTGAACTGACTGAACTGATAGGATTTTATATGGATTGGCTTTATTTTGTCTTATTATGTTATCTGAACCTGTTGAATGGAGAAGGAAATAGCAACCTACTCCAGTATTCTTGCCTGGAAAATTCTGTGGACAAAGGAGCCTCTGGGGTTCTGGTCTATGAGGATGCAAGGAGTTAGACACGACTGAAACCTGTTGAAAATGCTGATGACTTCAATTTTGCTATTCATTAAATATCATTTTGGGAACCAGGGCCTTCATCTAAAATCCAAGATACTCAACACCCTTTTGCAGGTTTCTTTCTCTTATCCCTAGCAGAGGCCTGTGAATACCCCACCTGGGTCTGTGAAGTATGTACCATGTTGGAGAAAGGACAAGGGCTACAGGGAATTGGGCCAGAAGCAGACAAATGAAGCAATAAGGACACTTCGGCTGGCAAGGATCAGGCTTATGGGAAAGAGATGTGGAACGGAACATAGTTACGGAACATAGTAACGGAACATAATTACTTAGCAACCTTTTTTTTAAAGTCTCATTTTGAAATATTTGTAAATTCATAGGAAGTTGCAAAGATAGTGCAAAGAGTATACTCCCCCAGTTTTCCTCTTAATAAGGACTTTCACAGAGCAAATTTGTTTAACTGTGATGAAGTTTATTTGCTGGTTATTTTTCTTTTTATGGATCATATCTAAGAACTTGCAGGTTTTAAAGATTTTCTCCAATGCTGACTCCTAAGAATTTCATGTTTTACTTTTAAATCTATAGTTTATTTTAAATTAACTTTTAAGACGTAAAGTTTATGCTGAGGTTCTTTCTCCTTGCATTTTTTTTTGCTTTTGCTTATTGTTGTGTGATTTCTCCAATATATTTGAAGAGATGATTCTTTCTCTATAAAAATTGCTTTTGCCCTTTTGTGAAAAAATCACTTGAGTATAGGTCTATTTTGGGGTTCTTTATTCTGTTACATTGATTTGTGTGTCTATCTTTCTGCCTGTACCACAGAGTCTTGATTACTGCTGCTATAAATCTTGATGTCAGGTAGAAAGATTGCAGCTATTTTACTCTTCTTTTGCAAAATTATCTTAGCCGTTGTAGTTTCTTTGGTTTCCTATATAAACTTTAGAATGATCTTGCCTATGTGGACAAATATCTTGCTGGTATTTTGATAGAAATTGTGTTAAGCCTATATACAATTTGGAAAGAATTGACATTTTTGCTATGTTGAGTCCTCCCAGTTTACATGTTTCTCCATTTGTTCAGATCTTAGTTTCTTTTATCAGCATGTTTTTAGTTGTAGAGCCAAGTGGCACAGGGTGCCCAGGTTCCCTGTGTTATCTCCACTGTCACTGTTTGAGTTGGGGATTTCTGCTGGGCCTTCTGTAACATCACCCTGGTGTGTTGGGGTGACTCGTTATACCCAGGTGAGTAGAAGTCTAGACTGTCCACTAGTCCTTTGGAGTCAGAGTTGGGAATAGGGTCATAGTGGTTTTGGTGATGTTTGGCTGGAGTAGAACTATTATCTGAAATTCTGTTTTGCTTGGGTGCCCTGTCCTTTGGCTAAAAGGAGCAAGCTTTGGCTAAAAGGGCTTCTTTTGTCTGCACCTATTGGTGGTTCCAAGTTGCTGGGTTCCTCACTTACCTGTGGTCCTGGGTTGCTTTCTACTCTACATCTACTAGAACATCTTACTTTTATTATATATATATATAAAATCTTCCAGAGTTTTTAGCTATACCTAGCAGGAGGAATAAGGGAAAGTACAGGTAATCCATCTCTCTGGAAATAGAACTTAGAAATTATAGAACAAATATTACCTCTCTGCAATATGTGCTTCTGTTCTCTGCTTTATTAGATTATTAGAAAGGCTGGTATTAACCCCACTGCACTTCTGAGGAAGTGGGACGAGAAAGTACCCTATCTAGTTGCATCTGGTCAGTTTGTGTGTGTTCTTAAAACGTGCACAGTTTTAAAGAATAAACTTTCTTCATGTGAATACAATAGTCATTGTTATTAAAAATCATGTAAATGCTTGGGTTATACTGAATCCAGGTAGAAGTTAGAAAATATGCTAAGTTTGGTTTTACTGTCCATATAGCAATATTGCATGAAAATATGCCAGTTGAAGACATGTTCCTGAGTTCTGACAGAATATTTAAGAGTCCTGGTTCCCCTAATGTCTTGCTATTTTTCTTAGAACTATGGCACTTGATTTTTCTGGATGTTCGTTTACAAACCTGCTCGTGAGAGAGGTGATATGTATATATATGTGTGTGTGTGTTTGTATGTGTATGTATATACTTGTGGCTGCTGGGCGTGTTGTAAAGCAAAAACCAATACAATATTGTAAAGCAATTACCCTCTCCAATTAAAAATTTAAAAAGGAGGACCATTAATAAAAGAGTGGTGATAACATCTTCTTCACTTATTTCTCAAGGTTATGGTAAAGATCTAACAAGATAACATATATGCAAATATTTTATAAATTGTTAAGCTATTTGTAAATATAAAATGTTATTTTCATCTTCATCATTACTACTAAAATGGCTGTAAATATTCTCTTTATCCAGCAGAATGGAAAGCAATTAAAAAGTATGCTTTAGGAAGGAAATATCAGCAATCACAAGTATAGGCAATGTATATATAATATATTCAATAAACTTGAGCTTATTTTGTAAGAATATGATATATACACAAAGATATGATAAAGAATTACATGTAATTATATAAAACAAGGAAATTAGTTATGAGATTAATTTTCCTGGAAATATAAAAATTAGATTTGTTGTCCAATGGAGTTTAAAGACACACCATGAAGAAGGAAAATTGTTCACTTTAATCCCCATTTCATTCCAACACAAGACATCTAGTCCTATGAGGCCAGTTTCTTTAAATATACACTGTGCTTCCCACTCCATTATTCCCCTTCATTCCCTCCTACCCATTCTTCAGGATGCTACCAATATCCTCACCTCCTTCATGAACTTTCTCTGACAATTCCAGCCCACTCTACTCATCCTCTTCTGAAATCTTATTGCTCTCATAGCCAGTATCACAAATTTAGGCATTTAATTATATATTGTCTTGCATTATTTTCTAATTGTGTCATGAGTATTTTTCTCCTATGCTAGCTTGTAACTTCTCAGCAAAGGACCAAGTCTCATGTATTTCTGTTTCTCCTTCAGCATTTAGAAAATACAGCATATAACAGGTGCTCAAGGAATAATTGTTAATTGACTAAGTGACTTTTCTA
>SJYT01043034.1:0-52484 GCA_006410635.1 Cephalophus harveyi | reverse complement strand
GCGGAATGAAGCAGGGCAAAGACTAATAGAGTTTTGCCAAGAAAATGCACTGGTCATAGCAAACACCCTCTTCCAACACATAGGAGTAGATAATTAAATTCTTAACCATGGACATAGAGTTACAGCAAAATTAAAGTAGAAACTAAATGCCAGTAGTTCCCTCTTTGGAATAACCACTAAATACCCACAGAATTAGGGAGACTGTGGCTTTAATCAAATAGTTCCCACAAAAGAGGAAGCTTCTAAAGGTTAATTCACATGTGGTCCCAATAGAAGTCCTTATGGGCATGTGTTTTTGAATCTTTTAGGGAAGACTCTGGATGCCAGGGAACACACCTCTGCCTCAACTTGTTCTGATGCTTGCTCCAATATTTCAGTGTGCTCCAACACTCACCTTGCTAACCTGAAAACTATATCTTCAGCTCCATCATGCTTGGTACTCCATGATACAGCACACATGATCAGCACTGTCCTGTCCCCCTGTGGAAATTTTAGGGCAGTGGTGATTTACCTTTCAGGAATTTTGAATTTTGAAAATTCAAAAGGAGCTATGGCTCATGTCTGCTCCCCAGAAGAATTCACGTAAGTGTGGAAGGGATTTTAATTTTATGTGAGGGAGGCATTCCAAAGAACCTCTTAGGATTTTAAGTCCCCGTTTTTCGGCAATAATTTCCCATAGGAATGCCATAGACTTCTATGGGGCAGGACAGCACACTAGTGAAGCCTGTTTCCTATACCAACTCAAGTCTCCCCATTTTATAGATGAGAAAAATCATGCACAGAGACATTAGGCAACTTGTCATCTTCCACCTCCAGGAAGTAGCAGGGCAGGAGGAAGTGACTAAGCAGTCTACCTCCAAAGACCTTGTTCATACATATAACCACAGTGAGATACTGTCCCCACTTGTCTGTTTTAATAATATATTCTTTTTATTTTTAAAAGAATATAAGCTGTTCTATCCGTATTTCTGATGGAAACAGAAACTCTCAAGGGGTTGGGTATTGCACGTTACTAGTGGTCCATCTCCTGCCCATGCATTTTGGTCAGGTTATCAATGAGGGATACCTTCACACATCCTTAGGATGAATTCCTTACTTTCAAAAAGTCAGGCATATGTGGTACCAAGTGCTGTGCCTCCTCTCTCCTGAGCTCAAGCCAGGCCACTTGGTTTCTTCTAAAGCTAATTACTGAGCCATCTATAATGCTTTCTTTATTTTTTTTTATTTTTATTTCTTTATTTTTAATCTCCCTGACTTTCAGGCCATCTATCAAGACAAAGCCCTCCTGGATCTAGCATCATTTTACATTCTCCAGACACCATCCCAGGAATAGCAGTATTCTTCTCTTAATTTGCCTCAGCTCTGGAGTCCCTAAGGTTTGCAGTTAGACATACCACTGGTCAGGGAAAGACTAAAATAAGAACTCATTCAGTCCAAGTTAATAAAATCTTCTTTAGTTTTCAATTTAAATCTCCTCATGTTGGCTTTATCTGAGGCTAAAACTCAGGGTCATATCTAACTAAATTTGGAGACTTAAATATTTTAATTGATTTACTTATTTTCTGTAATGTTAAGCAATCTAATGCCTCACACTTGATTAGGCCAACTGTGTTACAATTTGCAATAAACTCAAACATTATTTAGCTCTTTTTAAATTTAATCCAAATGCATATGTTCTAATTATTAAGTTTATGAAGAGTTCCCTCTCACCACCTCTCCAAAAAGGCATTATGGCTGGTAGGGGCCTTTATATAAATCCAGACAGGATATCTAGCTTTAACTACAAGCAGAGGCTTAAGATCATTTTCTTTCCACATTATCTCTGTCAGTACTTCTCAGTCTTTTCCAAGTAAACACATGTTTTAAGTAAAAACACTATTCTCACTATTTTGTTATTGTTCAACTGCTAATTCATGTCTGACTCTGCGACGCCGTGGACTTAGCATACGAGGCTTCCCTGTCCTTCACTATCTCCCGAGTTTACTCTAACTCGTGTCCATTGAGTCAGTGATGCCATCCAACCATCTCATTCTCTGCCACCCCCTTCTCTTCTTGCCTTCAATCTTTCCCAGCATCAGGGTCTTTTCCAATGTGTTGGCTCTTCCTATCAGATTGCCAAAGTATTGGAGCTTCACCGTCAGCATCTGTCCTTCCAATGAATACTCAAGGTTGATTCCTTCAGGAAATTTAATTCAACATAAACACCATGTCAATTTTTATCAACTTGTACTCAAGCTACTCCAAATAAACATGGATATCTAATAAAAAAAAAAAAGAAATATTGTTTTTGTTGTGCATGTTGCAAATGCAACTATAATATATTGATAGATTCCTAAACAAGTTCTGTCACCTTCCAGATAGAAAATTTCATGTTCTCATTGGTGTCAAAGACTGCCAAAACAACTCTATGGCTTAATTACTTAATTTTTCCTACCTATAGTATTGAGTGTGGGACTTGAACTTAAAAATTATTTAAGTGGTGTAAAAATTTGTAGTCAAGAAATTGACCTATAAAATAGTCTGCTGCTGCTGCTGCTAAGTCACTTCAGTCGTGTCTGACTCTGTGCGACCCCACAGACTGCAGCCTACCAGGCTCCCCTATCCCTGGGATTCTCCAGGCAAGAACACTGGAGTGGGTTGCCATTTCCTTCTCCAATGCAGGAAAGTGAAAAGTGAAAGTGAAGTCGCTCAGTCGTGTCTGACTCTTCGCAGCCCCATGGACTGCAGCCTACCAGGCTCCTCCATCCATGGGATTTTCCAGGCAAGAGTACTGGAGTGGGGTGCCATCACCTTCTCCAATAAACTAGTCTAGAATCACTGAAAAACATAGGCCCCTAGCAAAGATGGGGTAAAATACCCCATATAGGTGCCTCCTCAACTCAAAGCTCAAATAAGACTTCCCCAAGAGACAACTCCAACTGAAGATAAGTTCATAACCCAAAATTGTGAAACACATGGACACTCACAGCCCTTTAGAGAGAAAGCAAACACAACAAATGGGGGAATTTATAGCTGGAAGAATTCAGGCAATAGAACAATCTAAAATAAAGTCTTTTTTTTAAATGGCACATTATTTAATATTCCCACCATGGTCTGGTTGAGCATCAACCAAAAAACACAGTAATAAAATTAAGTCTTTAAAAATTAAGTATGTTAATAATGTTCTATAAAGGTAAAGGAAGGAAAAAAAGTATCAACAAGACAAAACCAAAATGCTTTTTAAAAAAACAGGCAGACTAAGAAAGGAAAAATTTTTTCTAGAAATGAAAACTATAGTCATTGAAATAGTCAACTGATGGCTTAAACAAAAGACTAGACATAACTGAAAAAGAAATTAGTGAGCTGGAAGGCAAAGAACTAAGGCACCCAGAACATGAAAAAAATTTAAGATACACAAAAGAGAGAAGAAGAAGTTTTAGTATACATATTATAGCAGTTTGAGAAAGAAGTAAAAAGTTATAGGAAAGAAGCAATACTGAAAGGGATAATAGTGAAGATGTTTCCAGGGAAGAAAAAAAACATGAGTCATTAGATTTTAAAGAACATAGTGGGTTCTTGGCAGAATTTTTCTTTTTTATTTTTTTGGCCATGCTGTGCAGCTTGTGGGGTTTTAGTTCCCTAACCAGAGACTGAACCAGGGCCCTTGGCAGTGAGAGTGCAGAGTCCCAACCACTGTTCAGTTCCCAAGATTAATATTTGTTTCTTTGAGTTTCTGTGAGCTCTAAAATCTCCATCAAAGTAGATAAATTATCTCCATAATTCCACATTCTTTACAAATTAAAAATAAAAATATTTTCCACAAGAACTGAAAGTCCTAAAAACTCCTCAGAAACAGTATCTTGTATATTCTCCTAAAAAAACTTCTCAAGTATCCCTTCATTCTTCCTGGGAGAAAAATCCATAGACAATTGATATTAGCCATAATTTATGAATAATTATCAGGCTCCGTGCTGCCTTATAACAAAGGAATCAACCTGGAAGTCAACTGCAGAGTCTACATTCATTTGAGGGGAAAAAAGTCCATCTATAAAATGATATTTTAAGGATTTATTGCACTAACTAGCCACTGTTGCCTCAAAGAATCATTTTTGCTTGAACACAAGTGCTAAAAACTTATCTTCGCTTTTTTATTTAGTGCTTTTGAGAGACTAAATTGCAATTCACAAAGACAGTTATTAAGGTCTGAATGGAAAATTATTTAGATTAAATATCACGTTCACATTCAAGAATCATTGTAATTGGTCCATTAAACAGAAGCATTGTAATGGGGTCTATATTTTTATTTGCTCCATTACTTAAAACTAAATAGCAGTTATTATGTATATTACAGTGGTTAAAGATTCTACCGTTTACACTGTTGATGTTGAAGTTTAGCTTTGTATCAACTCATTGGCAATTTCTTCCATTTGTTTATTAAACAACAGATGATAGGTTAGCTGAATTCTCTGCCTTTACATCAAGTTTTTTCAAATAAAGAATACAATCAAGAAGGTATTTATATAAGTCAAAATATAATGGTTATTAACAATAACGAACGTCCAAAATCCCAACAAAAACAAGGGTTTATTTCTTCTTTGTACTATATATCCATTGCTGGTTGGCCATGGATCTGCTCCATGTCAACTTCACTGTAGGACCTGAAAACTCCCTGAGGTAACATAGATCTTCATAGTGGAAAGAAAAAAAAAAAAAAAGATAAGGCAAACTGTGAGATGGTTACATAAGCTTCTATTAGAAGTGCCTCACATCACTTCCACTCTTATTTTATTGGCCAGAGCAAGTCACATGACCAAGCCTCCCTTAACAAGGAAAAAACTGTGTAATCCTCCCAAAGAATGACACCACAGGAGCAGCATCAGAATATATGGTAAGCAGTCATACAATACATCACAGTGACCATGCCAATATTTTCTATAAAATTGAGGAATCACTTCAATATACTATTTGCTTTCCAAGGCAAAGTTGGTCCTGTTTCTTCACTGAAGAGAAAAAGTGACTCTTACTTAACAAATTCCAGATAAATTAAACATATTGACTTGAACCTGAAAACAAATTTTGGTACAAAATTACAGAATTAAATTGTCCTCTGACTTTCAACAAGGAGTAAGGGCACATAGAATGTCCACTGTAACAGGAAGCCTTAAAGAATGTGATCATTTATGGAAAGAAACTTTTCAAAGAAGCCTTCTATGGGCATTTCATCAGAAGAAGCTTACATTTCAAATTCATTACATATAAGGGATGAAAAATATGCTTAAGAGGTAGAAGCTAAAATTTGAAATTTAAACCAATTTTGACAATTTAACACTGCCAAAATCAAAAGCCACCTCAGGCACCATTATGATTTGTACTTCAAAAATCTTAAGAGGTTTTAGACAGCTGAGTGTATTCATTTTAAGTCTTAAAAATGTTTTGGTGTTATGGACAGTATTTAAGAAATCTTCAGCCTATAGAACAAATTGTCAGTATTTGAGACTGACCTTTTTTGCTTTTATTCAAGGAAGTAAATTTTATCAGTGTAGTTACTTGATGTGATTATTAGAACAAGGTCACAAATTAGAAGTCACATTAAGCCATATTCCTGGTTTATTTAAATGTCAATAATACTTTGCCGGGCTTCCCTCGTCACTCAGATAGTAAAGAATCTGCCTGCAATGTGGCAGACCTGGGTTCGATCCCTGGGTTGGAAAGATCCCCTGGAGGAGGGCATGGCAACTGACTCCAGTATACTTGCCTGGAGAATCCCCATGGACAGAGGACCCTGGCAGGCTACAGTCCATGGGTTTGAAAAGAGTCAGATATGAATGAGCAACTAAGCACACAGCACACACAAGTAGCTCTATATGTTTGCTGACCACTGAGATGGTGACTGCAACCATGAAATTAAAAGGCGCTTACTCCTTGGAAGAAAAGTTATGACCAACCTAGATAGCATATTTAAAAGCAGAGATATTACTTTGTCAACAAAGGTCCATCTAGTCAAGGCTATGGTTTTTCCAGTGGTCATGTATGGATGTGAGAGTTGGACTGTGAAGAAAGCTGAGCGCCAAAGAATTGATGCTTTTGAACTGTGGTGTTGGAGAAGACTCTTGAGTCCCTTGGACTGCAAGGAGATCCGACCAGTCCATTCTAAAGGAGATCGGCCCAGGGATTTCTTTGGAGGGAATGATGCTGAAACTGAAACTCCAATACTTTGGCCACCTCATGCGAAGAGTTGACTCATTGGAAAAGACTCTGATGCTGGGAGGGATTTGGGGGCAGGAGGAGAAGGGGACAACAGAGGATGAGATGGCTGGATGGCATCACTGACTCGATGGACGTGAGTCTGAGTGAACTCCAGGAGTTGGTGATGGACAGGAAGGCCTGGCGTGCTGCGATTCATGGGGTCGCAAAGAGTCGGACACAACTGAGCGACTGAACTGAACTGAACTGAGATCCCATCTCTTTTACCACCACATGCCAAACCCAAAATTATATCAACATGAACCGAGGAGAGCTTCCTAATGTTTGGATTTATGAAGAATATATAAAAACTTTTTACTATAATCACAGTAAAGATCAGTAATTAAAATAAGTTCAAATGTGGCACCCTCAAACCCACTCAAGAAACATTAACAAGCAATTCTGTTCATTCTTCTAAGAAATTTAACATCAGCCACATCATCTTTTCCCAGAGCATATCCTATAAATTGGTAGTTCTGTAGAATTTAATTGACAGTTATGTGACATTCTATAATCAAATAAGTTTGGGAAACACTGAGTTAAACAAAAATAAAATATTTGTTTATTGAAAAGTTCTCACAGCTATTAAAAGACCAATACACACCAAGAATCTCCAAGAAAGAAGGGTAGCATAGAGCATTTGCCAAAATTATTTGACTACTGAATCCCTTTTTATTTTTTTGAAGACATTAACAGTAGGGCCAACTGTTCCACAGGATATACTTCAAAATGTTCTGAATTAAGAGGAAGGAGAGGATGAGAGGAATGGAGAGAGAAGCATGGAAGCATATATACTACCATGTGTAAAAGAGACAACCAACGGAAATTTGCTGTACGACTCAGAGAACTCAAATCAGGGCTTTGTAACAACCTAGAGGGGTTGGAAAGGGTGGGAGGTTAAGAGGGAGGTTCCAGAGGGAGGGGACATCTGTATATCTATGGCTAATTCATGTTGCTGTATGGCAGAAATCAAACTAATATTGTAAAGCAATCATCAATCAATTAAAAACAAATAAATATAATTTTTAAGTTCTGAATTAGACTCAGATGATATCTACATTAGACTATTATTGTAAATATTATGTAGAATTAATGCTTTAGTCACAACATCTGTTCAAAATTATTAAATCACTCCATTTAGTCAAAAAATGACTAATTAGACAGTAATGGCCATTACACAGCTGAATCAACCATAGCACTGCAGATTTCCTTTTTTCCGTCATCTTAAGACCAGATTTAAAGAACTTTTGACAATGTGATCAATTGCTTCATTATCAGGAATTTATGAATAAAAAGGAAAGGGAGAAGAACAAATTAATCAGTGAATGTTTTCACTCTCTATATACCATATTTTATCATCCTATCATATAGAGCCAGCCAATGTAAACCCAGTCTCAGGAGTCCCTTCAATGACATGGAAACAACATAAATAAATGACAAGAAGCAGCAGTTTTCCCAGAAAATCAATCTGGCTGGAATAGGAGTTGCTCACATTTTTGAGAAGGAGCTTGTCTTGATTTTCCTTCAAGGATCAAAGAAGTGAACAGGATTGAGGTGCTGACAGGGAAGAACACAAGAACAAAGCACCAGTAGCCCTCTTTGTTCAGGCTGAGAGAAGGAACTGATGTCAGCTGACTTATCTTCTTTACCAACGGAAGGTAGAGCATAAAAGGAAACGTGACGGTACACCAGTTATCTCCAGTTAGTGATATTATGAAATTACCAAGGCCTGTTGGCCACCAAACCCAAATATTTTATCAATGAAGCCTACCCTGACCACTCCATTAATACTGAAAGCTGCTCCCCACCTCCATCAACCCCATCCTGTCCCTGGAACTCCCACTAACCTTGTCCTACACTTTTTTCTATAATTTTTGTCATAATCCAACACATGCAATTTCCATATTTATGAAACTTGAGAATTATTGTCTGTTTTCTTCACTAATTTAAGCTACACAATGACTACACAAGTACTTTTGACTTAATGAAGTTAATTAGAGAAAAAGAGTTCTGAGAATTTGGGTCCTAGGACGTTTCTCTTATAGGACTTCCAAAGACATTCATTCCAACAGTGCCTGTCTCTGTCTGTACATTCCCTCAGGAGGGAAAAGAAGACGGGGAGGCAGCTAGAATCCCACCCACTGAGAGCCCACTTGCCAATGCTCAGGCCTTTGTCTGCGACCACTGTCACCATCCCGTTACTTACCCTCTTTAACGGAAAGGGACTATAAAGACAAGAGGGCTTCCCTGGTGGCTCAGATGGTAAAGAATCTGCCTGCAATGCAAGAGACCCAGATTTTATCTCTGAACCAGGAAGATTCCCTGGAGCAAGAAATCGCAACTCACTCCAGTGTTTTTGCCTGGAGAATTCCATGGACAGAGCAGCCTGGCTGGTTACAGTCCATGCGTTACAAAGAGTCAGACAGGACTGAGTGACTAAAACACACACACACACACACACACACACACACACACGTAAAGACAAGAGCACAAATCTTTCTGCAGACGATATCCTGGAAAACTTACGAAGCAAGAGAACATAGTATAGAACCCTCTTAACTGAAGTCCCTGCATTTTCACCTTAGTCTGTTCTCGACACAGCAGCCAGGATGATCCTTTGAAACATAAGTCAAATCACACACTGCTCAGTTAAAATGGCCCCTATTTCCCTCAAACCGAAAACCAAAGTCTTCAATACTGCATGTCTGGCTTTGCATTTCCTCTCAGACCTTATTTCCAATTGCTCTCCCCACCCCTGGTCCCTACTCTTACCTCCCTGCTGTCTTTCAGACACGATAAGCATGCTCCCACACCAGGGTCTTTGCAGCAGCTGTTCCTTCAGCCAAGAATGTTCTCCTCTTAGCAGACAGTCACATGGCTCATACCATCGCCTTCTTCAAAGTTTTGCTCAAACACCGCCTTGTCAGGGAAGCCTTCTGTGACCTTTGTATAAATACTGACACCTTGTCCCTGTTTGTCCCAACTATGTGGCTGCCCTCTCTTACTCTGCTCACCACCCTCTTTTTTTCTTTTCTTTTTGAATTGGAGGATAATTGCTTTACAGTGTTGTGTTGGTTTCTGCCATGTGCTTAGTCGCTCAGTCGTGTCTGACTCTTTGCAACCCCATGGACTGTAGCCCACCAGGCTCCTCTGTCCATAGGGATTCTCCAGGCCAGAATACTGGAGTGGGTAGCCTTTCCCTTCTCCAGGGGATCTTCCCAATCCAGGAATCGAACCAGGGAATCCTGCATTGCAGGCAGATTCTTTACCAACTGACCTATTAATGAAGCCCCACTTATAGCACATAATTTACTTGTCATGTTTATTGTTTTAATTCCCCACTAGAACTTTTTTTTTTTAAGAAAAGAATCTTCAGAAGGGCAGAAAATTATTGCAATTCCTCTTTACTTTTTATCCTTAAGGCTTGGAATATTCCTAGCACATAGTGCTCTACAAATGTTTGTGGAAAGAATAGAGTAGTTTAAATAATGTATTTTGGTTACACAGACTAGGTTTGAATCCCAATTCTATCATTATTAGGGCTTTCCTTGTAGCTCAGCTGGTAAAGAATCCACCTGCAATCTCTGAGTATGTACATATACAACTTAAATACACTGAGGATAAAAATGGACATAAATTAACCAAAGTCATCTACTACACAATGGATTTGATGAATAATGCAGATATAAATGAAAGCAGTTGACCAGTGTGATACTTTGAAGTTGCTCTCTTCATACTGGTTGATATGCACTAAAAAGTATTTTTCTTTTTAATACTTCAGAAACAATACTTCTATGTTGTCTGAGGGTTGCCCAGATTGTCTCCATTTCATGCATTCTAGAATGTCATTAGGATGACTTTGCACTTGCCATTTCTTCTCTGTGTCTGTTAGCTTGACTTGCTTTGGCAGAAAGGAAAGGCCATATGGTGACCATCCATATGGATGGGTTGGCTGGGTTTTAGACTCTTATTCCCTATTGATGTTCTTGTTGTGTGAACAGAATAACTTCTATTTAAGAGGAAAAGACGTGGGATTCCAGTCTTGCATATTGTATCAGTTAGGAAATATGTTCAACTGTGAGCAACAGAGAACTGAGCAGAAAATCTGAGTTTAAACAAATTAGGAGTGATACAATGGCTCTATTACCTAATTATAGACCTTTTCTCTCTCTTCTTTGCCTTTTATCTTCTCTGATCTATGACTTCCTTCCTGTTACAATATAAGGCTGCCTCATATTCATAAAGTGGCTACTAGAATTCCAGCCAGCATTTTCTCATTCCACGTAGGAAGAAGGGAAAAGACAAGGAACAAAGGGAGCATATCAGATGAGGCATTGTCCCTTTTTAAGCAGTTTTACCAGAAGACCATCGAATAACTTCCTCTTATAATCTCACTAGCTAGAATTCAGTCATAAACCCTTCCCATCTTCCAGGTAGGATGAGAAATCTAGCATATTTCAGTGAAGCATGATGCTGTGCTGATAAAATCAAGGTTTTATAGCCACCAAAAGGGAAAGATAGTAGGTATTTAGTAGTCTCTTGTCTAGAAAAATACTTGATTTCTCCAATAAATAGAGGAATCTTAAAAGAGGATTGTCATAGGTTGCTAATGACTTTACAGTTCCTTTTGCACCAAACTAGAAATTAAAAATCCTTCTCTTTAGCTCTCCAAATGGTGGTTTACAGCAAGTATCATTTTTTAAAAGACAATCTTTACATTGGTATCCACACTAATCACCAAGATTCCAGCTCACTGTTGCAGACCATTTGGTCTCCGTTTGATTGACTACATAGGTGACTCCAATCATTCTTCACTGAATTCTGTAGGAGGAAACACTTGTCAGAACCCCATCATTGGAATCATCATTTTGCTGCAGTGCTCCAGGATCAGAAGGCCCCTTGTGTAATTGAGAACCCTGCCTGCCTCTTGCTCCTACACAATACGTACTGTAGAATTGATGTTTGGGGAGCTATATCTGTTTTTCACTTAAGAAATTCTCTAAGAATCCTTTAAGCACTCAATAGCCCTTTCAGGTCACCAGAGGGTGATTTTTGGTACATTTCACCCTAGCCAACTACTTCTATGGGCATCATTCCAAGAACTAATTTATTAAATGGCCCCTCAGTTGCCTGAAAAAGTTACGCAGCTTCAGAAAGTGGCTGCCTTGCTCTCATGCAGTGGCTCATCTACTAAGAAGATCTGGAAGCCAAAAAAAAAAAAATTACAGAATTCCTGTTGTTCCTGATTATTTTCTAATACTACTTGAGGAATGGGAAAATATAAATGCCAACAATTTGTTCTAAAGACTGAGTATGTAGTCATACGGGACAGAGCCATGAAAAAAACACATACTATACATACCCGGCCCCTTTCCCTCTAGTCCCACTCCAGTGCTTACCTTTTGTTCTCTAAATAAAATAGAACCTGTATCCACTATGAGAAAGATAAGCCTTTGATTTTTTTAATCTATTTTTAATTGGAGGATAATTGCTTTACAATACTGTGTTGGCTTCTGCCAGACAACAACGTGAATCAACCGTAAGTATACATATGTCCCCTCCCTCTTGAATCTCCCTCCCACTCCCCTGCCCCATCCCACTCCTCACGGAGACCTCAGCCATAAAAAGGAGTACATTTGAGTCAGATGAACTCAGGTAGATGAACCTAGAGCCTGTTATACAGAGTGAAATAAGTCAGAAAACAAAATACAATTATCGTATATTAATGCATATATATGAAATAAAAAGAATGGTACTGATTTGCAGGGCAGGAAGAGAGATGGAAACATAGAGAACAGACTTCGGACACAGCAGGGGAAAGAGAGGGTGGGACGAACTGAGAGAGGAGCACTGAAACATATACGTTACCATACGTAAAATAGATGGACGTAACCAAGGAAACGAAGGCAGCAGAGGGTGAGATGGTGAGATAGCATCACCAGCCCAATGGACCCGAATCTGAGCAAACTTTAGGAGATAGTAAAGGACAGGGAAGCCTGGCATGCTGAGGTCCATGGGGTCACAAAGAGTCGGACACAGCTTAGTGACCAAACAACAACAACAAATAGGAAGCTTTTGGTTTTTTCATCCGAATTTTTTTCTCCTTCATGGAGATGGCTCCCTGGAGCTTTCAACTTATCAGATATAATCTGTTCTGGCCACACAGTCGTGAGAGGATGACAGCCACAGAATCTGTGATGTCAGATTTAAAAAAAAAAAAAAAAACAGCATGAATGCAAATGCACAGGCATCACAGAGGTGATGGACGTGAAGCTCTCTCTTCCTGAGGAGGAATGACCAAGATGCCAGACCGGGAAGGAGCAGTTACAACAGATGACATCGGCCTCTGTGGACAGGGTGCAGCCCAGAGCCTCAACTGGTCATGTGGGTAGTTCCCAAAGGCTGTTCATCCACACATCTCTCTTGTCTCTCCCACTGAGACCTTTTGAAAAGAGGGCCAAATCGCCCTTCATCAGGATATGCTGATTCAGACAGACAGCTAAGCCGAGATGGCTTTGGTGAACACACTGTGTGGGATGAAATGAGTTCCCCTGTGGTCAGCTGCCCTGTTGCTGTTTAACTGAAACCAGAGGATCTCAGAGTTGCTAAGAGATTGTCACACTGCTGTGGGAAGAATTTACACGATTGGTGCCCTCAGGCAAGTAGTGCTGAATCTGTCAGTATTCAAGACTGTGTAATTTTTTTTAGCTATTTCTTCATTCTAACCTCTGTGGAGTACAGCCTTCTCTACACACTGACATAGTAGGTATTTATAGCACTGCAAGTCCTAAGCAAAGCAAAGATTGGCCACCAGAGGTGTGGGTTCAAGGGCTGACTCCTGGGGCAAAACTGCTAAGAAGACAGACTGTCAGGACTGAGAGTGTGGACAGCTCCAGGGGTAGCCGGAAAAAGCATCTGGAAGGAGGTGAGTCAAAGCAATGGCAGAAATGAGGAAGTGCCCCTAGAAACTAGAGGTCGTGATATGTGGGGTCTGAAACTCACTGAGCAGTCTAACAGTGTGTTTGCATTAGGAATAAAGATCCAAGTTAAATGGTAGGGCAGAACCAAGAAGCAGCACAATATGTTGCTCAATTTGCCCAGCTCCTTCCCCAGTAATCAGAAAGTCAACACCAATAGACCCAATTGATGAGGCAGGGAGCTATGCAGTCTCACACGCCTTTGCCACAGACAACTGGATCTCAGACAAACATCAGACTCAAACACAGCCAATCAAGCAGCTGAGTAGCAACCATCTGATTATCTCTCTTGAGAATTTAAAATAAAAGATACACTGATTACAGCTGGTTAGATAGTGCTGAGCACTAAACCTCTAACATCATAGAGAACTGGGGCCAGAATCAATGCCACAACAACCTAGAGTCACGTGCAAGCCAGTCTCAGGGGAGCCTTTGAAGGAAGCTGGTGTGGAAAAGAACAAAGATATGCAGGCAATAGCAAAGGTGAGAGAGCATGTGATCCTAGAGGGAAAGAGAAGTGGGGAAAGTGACTATGCTATCAAGTAACTTTCCAGCTCCTAAGAAGTCTAGAGGTAATGTCTTCAGTCCGGTTCTCTGAGATTTCCTGCATCCTCATAATCTAACCAAAAGCCTTGATCCTGCATGGTGCCCCGCATTCAGCCTACACCCCACTGTTGTAATGGGAGCTTTGCTCCAAGCAGATTCACTGGATTGCAAAGAACACACTCAGGCCACCCTAAGAAACAGCGAATTGCCATAAAGATACCCATGAACATGTCCAGAACCACAGAAACTTCTGAGAACCAAGACAGACTAGGGGTCAGAAGCTCTCTGTCTCTCTGAGTCCCTCACAGTCTGTGTTCTGCTGCATTTTCCTCTCCATACCAACTGGTCTCTTTCCCTCCACTCTGCACAACTTTCCTCTGCTTCAAAGATTCTGCTCCCTCGTAGCTTTTGCTTTATAAAGCCTTCTCCAGCCTGCTGGGACCCTTCACGGCCCTATCTTACCTCACAGTTTCTCTTTATAGATTCCTTCTGCATCACCAGTAATTTCATTTTATAGTACATCTTCAAAAGAGGGAAGATGCACCAGCTCATGGACTAGCCAGTCTCTGGTTTGACTATTCTTGGATCAAAACTCATTCCTTATACAGCCAGCCCCAGCCATTAGGGCAGAGTCCCATAGTATAAAACACAGCAATCTAGGCCTGTCCATTTAGAGAGGGCTCTGAGCCTGGAAGACACTGTGATGAGCATGTTTTCCATGCCAGCCCCTCCTTGTCATAAATATCCTTGAAATACTCTGTTTTCTAAGAAAAAATCAATTATGTGATAAAGCAATTGATCTTGTGATATTAATAATCATTTTGTAATTTTTTTATTTTCTTCTTTTCAGAAGTTTCCAAATATCCCAGAAGTAATATATCCTACTTTATAATCAATACTTTTGCATTAAGTATTAAGAAAACAAACGTAGCATCATTTATACAACAAATATATTGAGCATCAACCACATACCTGGCTTTATGATAAACGCTGCAGATACAGCAGTGAACAAGAAATGGACTTCTTGTCATGGAACGTGGGTGACTGCATAATGTATCAGCCAAATGAGGACACTTTTGAGGGTGAAAAGGGATGTTATTAATAATCGGATAAAGACAAAACTGAAACTGTGGGCATATGGTGAATGTTTCCAATTATGCGTGCCAGCTAACATTTTAACCTTCCTGTGTATGTGAGCAGAGGACTAAGGCTTTAACTCTCCCCTCAAAAATTCATTTCTAAAATCAGAAAATTCGGAGACTATTTCAGGCAGGTACTGGGGACAGGGAAGACTTTAACAGTCCTTTAACTCTGAGCAGTCTCATTCTATACTTTGGGAAACAGACAGGGTTCCAGTTTAACCAAGAAGGGCCAGAAGAGGGAAGAGTGAGGTAGGAGATAAGGAGGGAGAATTAGTATTTGTTGATCACTTATATATGACAGCTACAGGGTTGGGTATTTTCCATATGCAATCAAAGTTAATTTCATGGCAATTAGGTGATGCGGTTATTACTATACCCATTCTCCTAACAGGAAAAAAGGCTCAGAGGGTTTAATTAAGTTGCCCAAGGTAACACACCCAACATTTAGGGCTAAAATTTGAACCCAGCTCTAGCTAACTCCAATACATCAAGCCACTTCTCAACAATCTGAGACCTTAAAACACTGAAACATTATATATAATTTCCTCTAAAATAAATATGAATAATGATGGGATTGTCATTAAAAGTCAAGTTATAGTGGTCATTTCTTCCACATCATCACTGTTTCAGCTTATACTGTGGAAATGAGCTTAACTGATACTGCTTCTTGGAATATTTCTCATGGTCCTTATGTAGGTGAATTTGCATGCAATTTGAAAATGAGATTCTTGAAGGCAATTAAAGAAAAACTTCTGAAGAATGCAGTTAGCCCAGGGAAAAACATCCAATATTCTGAAAGGCATTTGGAACTAATTTCCTATCAGTTGAGTCAAAAGAGAATAATTCCATTGATATCAGATTGGTTAGAGAGATATGTCAAATTCTGTTTTGACAAATATCATCACAATTCAAATCTCCATTCACTTTAATGGGATTTGACCTCCATCAACTTCTTCCAAAGCATGAAAGTGGAAAAAAGGTAGATTTTGCTGGAATAGTTTTGCTATGTTTGTTTGGGCTTTTCCAACTGTTATAGTTTATGCTTATTGCCACATGAAAGGCACTCTGGATCAAAAAGTCATAGGACTCTAGAAAACAATTTTTTAGGACATAAAATAAAATCACCTGTACAACGTTTTTCAGTTCCGTATGTTAGCAAAATTCATTTACAGACTAACGTTAAAGAATGTCAAAACACATAAAAATAGCACAGAAAATCATATTGCATCTGTGACTTGTTTCATCTCTGCTTCAGATCAAATCATACATTTCGAACTCATTGTCTTTGGAGGAGCTGCACTGAAGATCCTGCCATTGGAGGACCCCTCTGAAATAGAAAGTCTCTTTTTATCCTCAGGTCTCTCTTGAAACAAAAGAACTTCCTAATGACATATTTTGCAAACTCTGAAATTAAAGTTCAAAATGTGGTCCTTATTGTACTTAAAATGTGAGAGGTGAAGAAACAGAAGAAGACAGTTTGATAAGGAAAGGAAGCTTCTTTAAGACCTAAATGTTTTGAGCGGTACATAAATAGAATTGAGTAATTTCATTCACTGTAAAAGGAAAACAAGATCCTTTTGCTACAAATAAGTAACTGATGCATCTATCACAGAACTTGCACTGTTCCTCACCTTTAGACCTCAAGGCTGCAATTCAAACCAGTGTTTTAAAATACTTAGGGTCTTTATTCTCTTTCAGTTTCTTCCATTAGCTGAGAAAAACAATCCCCTTTCATGTTGTGTAGCTGATAACAAAAACTGGCTAGCACAAGAATGCCCTGCTGAATTCACAGTCAGCTTTGCAGAGCATAATTGTATAGAAATAAATGAAACTACTTACTGCCTCACTGAATTATGGATTTTAGAAACTGTTTAATAAGGAAGAAAACATTTAAGACAGATTCTATTGAATTTTGCAAACACAGAAAACTAACATGAAACAGGAACTGATAACAGATTTTGTTGGGATAGTTAAATTGTAATTTTATGACCATTTAAAAGCCTAGATATCTTCACAAGGACAAACCACACAATTATCTATGTGTCAGTTACTTGGACTTGAATAATTATATTTTAAATGGTCAGATCCCTCTTTACCTACAACTTTAGATTTAGAACTTTTGCTATTTCCGTGCCCTTTATTAAGCTCCTGGAATCTAAAGAAGGAAAAAAAAAAAAAAAACCACTTTCCAAATATTTGCCACTTCCTCTCCTGCAATTGTTCAACTGTTTAGGAGACTGGATTACCACCAGAATCATTGCTTGTAAACTTCTCAGGGGAAGGTGAACCTCTTAAGACCTAAAATGTATTCATTTTTATATCTTTCAGGACACTTAGTAAAGTTCCAGGCACACAGCAGGCCCTCAGAAAGTATGTTCTAATTGACATGAACTTGTATGGTTAACCCAAAGACTCACAAGACTTATGTTTATTTGTCATTTTTAAATTGCATGTGCACTCAGACATGCCGAGAGCCCACCAAACGTCACTCAAAAGTGATTAGAGAAAAAATCAAGCTCGGTCTTCACCCTGCAGCAGCTCCCAGTCCAGTGTGAGAAACAAATAAGGAGACAAGAAATCCTCATTGTGTGTGCGTGTGGTGTGCTCATTCACATCTGATGTTTTGCAACCCAATGGACTGCAGCCCGCCAGGCTCCTCTGTCCATGGAATTTTTCGAGGCAAGAATACTGGAGTAGGTTGCTATTTCTTACTCCAGGAGATCTTCCTGTCCCAGGGATCAAAACCACATCTACCACTAGTGACGCCTGGGAAGCCCAATGTTGTGTGACAAACACCAAACATGATAGAAGCATAGGAGGGAAGCATCTTCCTTACTCAGAGGACTCAGAGCTTTGATAGAAGTTTACATCTAAGTTGAAATAAGGTCCATCTAGTCAAGGCTATGGTTTTTCCTGTGGTCATGTATGGATGTGAAAGTTGGACTGTGAAGAAGGCTGAGCGCCGAAGAATTGATGCTTTTGAAGTGTGGTGTTGGAGAAGACTCTTGAGAGTCCCTTGGACTGCAAGGAGATCCAACCAGTCCATTCTGAAGGAGATCAACCCTGGGATTTCTTTGGAAGGAATGATGCTAAAGCTGAAACTCCAGTACTTTGGCCACCTCATGCGAAGAGTTGACTCATTGGAAAAGACTCTGATGCTGGGAGGGATTGGGGGCAGGAGGAGAAGGGGACGACCGAGGATGAGATGGCTGGATGGCATCACGGACTCGATGGACGTGAGTCTGAGTGAACTCCGAGAGATGGTAATGAACAGGGAGGCCTGGCGTGCTGCGATTCATGGGGTCGCAAAGAGTCGGACACGACTGAGCGACTGAACTGAACTGAACTGAAATAAGCACAATGAAAACAGAGAGGAAGGAGATTCTAGGCAAAGGGAAGAGCATACTGCAAAGGTCAAGACTCAAGAGAAAAAACATGTTTTAGGGAACTTCAAACAACTCAGTATGGTGGAGTATAGAGTGTGCAGTAGGTTGGGGCAAAGACAAGACTCAACCACGAGCAAGGGGGGAACCTTTGGAGAGCTTTAGGTACCAGGCTAACTCATTACATACAGCCCTGGTTTAAAAATTGTTGATGCTTCTATGTTCTTTCCCATTTCAAGGAGTTGAGTTTTACCCTAGCCCCCAAGATGGTGTCATTACTAAAGTCAAGAGAAACAAAAGATAATTTGCTTTAAAATCGGGTGATATCATTCAGCACCTATTCTTGAAGTACTATAGTTTTAGCTTATAGACACAAACACGTTATATACCTTTTTTTCTACCTCCACACTTAAAGAGATGGGAATACCAAACCACCTTATCTGCCTCCTGAGAAACCTGTATGCTGGTCAAGAAGCAACAGTTAGAACTAGACATGGAACAATGGATTGGTTCAAAACTGGGAAAGGAGTATGTCAAGGCTGTATACTGTCACCCTGCTTATTTAATTTCTTTGCAGAGTATATCATGTGATATACTGGGCTGGATGAAGCTCAAGCTGGAATCAAGATTTCCGGGAAAAATATCAATAACTTCAGATATGCAGATGACACCACCGCAATGGCAGAAAGCAAAGAGGAACTAAAGAGCCTCTTGATGACAGTGAAAGAGGAGAGTGGAAAAGCTGGCTTAAAACTCAGCATTCCAAAAAGTAAGATCATGGCATCTGGTTCCATCACTTCATGGCAAATAGAAGGAGAAAAAGTGGAAGCAGTGACAGATTTTCTTTTCTTGGGCTCCAAAATCACTGCAGATGGTGACTGCAGCCATGAAATTAGAAGATACTTGCTTCTTGGAAGGAAAGTTATGACAAACCTAGACAGTATATGGACTTCCCTGGTGGCTCAGATGGTAAAGTGTCTGCCTACAACGCGAGAGACCCAGGTTCAATCCCTGGGTCGGGAAGATCTCCTGGAGAAGGAAATGGCAACCCACTCCAGTTTTCTTGCCTGGAAAATCCCACAGATGGAGGAACCTGGTCGGCTACAGTCCATGAGGTTGCAAAGAGTCGGACACGACTGAGAGACTTCACTTTCCCTTTCAGACAGTATATTAAAAAGCAAATCACTTTGCCAACAACAGCCCATCTAGTCAAAGCTTTGGCTTTTCTAGTAGTCATGCACCTCTGTGAGAGTAGGAACATAAAGAAGGTTGAATGCCAAAGAATTGATGCTTTAGAACTGTGGTGTTGAAAGAGACTCTTGAGAGTCCCTTGGACTGCAAGGAGATCAAACCAGTCAATCCTAAAGGAAATCAACCCTGAATATTTATTGGAAGGACTGATGCTGAAGCTGAAGCTCTAATACTTTAGCCACCTGATGCAAAGAGACAACTCACTGGAAAAGACCCTGATGCTGGGAAAGACTGAAGACAAAAGGGGAAGTCAGAGGATGAGACGGTTAGATAGCATCACAGACTCAATGGACATGAATTTGAGCAAACTCCAGGAGATTTGTAGGACGGAGGAGCCTGACATGCTGCAGTCCATGGGGTCACAAAGAGCCAGACTTAGCTAGCGATGGAACAACAACACATATCAGCTTCAACACATCACTGAAAAAAAAGTAGATGGAGATTTCACTCTCTATTTGCTATTTTAGAAATGACACGTCTCTCTCTCTTTGTCTGTCTGTCTGTCTGTCTCTCTCTCTCTCTCTCTCACACACACACACACACACACACTTTATTCATGCATAGTTCACTTTACTTACAGTACATTGGTCAAAATTAGTCACATGGCCTTCCTAACTGCTAAGGTATCCAGAAGTCAAAAATAGGATACTGGTGAGCACAGCAAAGCCCAATCCTTGGGCATCCTCTTTCTTACCTGGCAAAACCATTATATACTTTCCTCAAGCAAAAATTATTCTCTCAATAAAAGAAATTCTACCACTAGCTTCAAAATAACTATTTGCTCACACTTATTATATGTATAATACACAGATACAAAGAAAAAAGCAAAATTATTTCTGAGTAATAGGTTTAGGAATTTTTAGTTTTCTTTTGATTAATTTGTTTCTTGATTTTCCATAATAAACATTGATTGTTTTTATAAAAATAAAAATGTTTTCATGTTTAATATACATGTGTGTCTTTCTTGAATTCCTGCAAATTCTTCTTATTTTGACTCTAAGATGGGGGAGGTAGAATACATAATCATTTGGTTGTCACTTTTCTGGCCACTCCCAGCAACTGTGGCAATCTTCCTTTTACATTAGAAGTGTCTCTTTAATTTTGCCTTAGAAATGCTACTTGGCATTGACTGGCAAAACTCCTTGGAATCTAGATTTTCTTGTAAGTTTTCTTTCCCAGTCAAACACCATAGCAGCCTCCAGATCAATGTGCCTCAAGCAGATCTAATTAATGTCCTCTCAATTCCTCCCATGGCTAGTTAATGTCAAAAAATGGAAATACAGAAGCCATTCAAGGAAAATACTTTTCCCTGACTTCCTACAATAAACTGTCTGAAGAAGAATATTGTTAAAAATTTGGCAGACAATTCTTTGATTTTCATTTTTTCATCTCATTTCCATGATCTGAAATTTAATCTTCAGAGTACATAAGAAGGTTTTCTCCATCTATGAAAACCCAAGAGTGAGAAGATTGCTCTATTGGAAAAAAAGACCCTAAAGGAGCATCGTGGGTGAGGGTACTTATAAAGTCTAAGACTTTATACAAAGTTATTGCAAAATATCAGCTATATTACCTGTGCTGTACACTACATCCCTGTAACTTATTTTATAACTAGTAGTTTTTAATCTCTTAATTCCTGTCACCTATTATGTCCCTCCCCCACATCTTTTCCCCACTGACAACTAGTAGTTTCTTCTCCATATCTGTGAATCTGTTTATGTTTTATTCATTCATTTGTTATTCAGATTCCGCATATAAATAAAGACATATAATATTTGTCTTTCTCTGCCTGATTTATTTCACTAGGCATAATATCCTTCAGGTCCATCCACGTTGTCACAGATGGCAGATTTTCCATTATTTTTATGGTCGAGTAATGTTCCCCGTGTACACATACCACATCTTCTTTCTCCACTAACTTGATGTGTACTTAGGTTGCTCCCATTTCTTGGCCATTGTAAGGATTGCTGCCATGAACATAAGGGTGCATAGATCTTTTTCTAGAGTGTAATATATTAAAAATATCAAATTAGTATGTTATACACCTGAAACTAATATATATCTTGTAAATCAACTATACTTTAATTTTTTAATGAAGAAACTGACAGTTTTCCATCAGCAGTATTTGAGTGTCAATTGTTCCACAGCAATGCTAGTGAGTAGGTAAAGTAGTTTATTGTGGTATCAATATGTGTTTGTACAACAAGCCACTGGTCCTCTGCAATAAATAACAAGCAAATCTTGGTGAAAATGATATTAAAACAATTATCCTGATGTACTATAATAACAAGGGTTAACAAGGTTGTCAATCACTTGCCTGTATATATTAATAAACCATAAAAAGGCAAAAAAAAAAAACAAACCACTAAGGCTCTAAATAAATACAAGTTGTTATTACTACATTATATTATATCTAGTATTCATTTGTACTTAATATACATGAGTTTTCTAGAAGTTGTTACTTGTGCACCAACTTCTATTTATTTTAATATCATCCTTCAGAATAATGCATTTGTTACTGATTGCCTTTAGTACTGAAATAATAAAGATTTGCATCTACATTTTTAACCTGGAATAAATGAATAGCAGTCTTTCCTAATTGTTTACTTATAATCCAAGTTATTTTTCAAAGTGGATTTTAGAATAGCAAATGCATAAATCTAAATTATTCTTTAAAGGTAAAAAACACAGCACGAAGACAAATTTATAAATATTTTAGAGGACTTTTGACACAACTTTATTACCACTGCAGTGTTCCCCTACGTATCAGGCAACCATTTCCCCGCACTGAATGTTCTGTCAGATAATGGAGGAATATTCATCGAATTGAAAAGGGCTAGAGAACGACATTAGATTACAACTTTTATATACAGGAGAAGTACATCACAGCAATGCCTTTTCTTCTTTTTATCTGCTTCCCCTTTCCCTTCGGGCAAAAATATAAATGAAAAATGCCTTCTACCTTCAATCAAATACCAAAGATAAAATACCGATTGCTTGCTCGACTGCTTACAATGGAGGTATAACAAATGTTAATCTATTTCTGCAGCCAACAGAGAGGGGAAGTTGGAAAGGGAAGAAAGGGATTAGAAGGGCTTTTCCTCGGTGGCATTTTTGAGACTTCAAAATGCTCTTAGAAGCTACTTAACAACAAAATCAGTTGATCCCATTGTTGTGGCTCAGAATTCTGTTTCAGTATATTGCAGCTGAGTAAGGAGGCTAAGGTCCTGGAGTAGAATTAATGCATTGCCCATGGATATTTCCAAAATCTTTTCATTGTAACACTTTTAAAAAGACCTATGAAAATCCTCTGGCCTGCCACAAGACCTGTGTCTCTGGGGGCAGGCCCACCATGGAGAAAATCAAAGCCCACATCACCACCTCAGGGGATCTAGCTTATTTCTGAAACTTCTGCCGTCTTTACCTGTTCCCCATTTCCATGCTCTGGCTTTACCCCTTCTCTGTAGTGGGTGTGCAGGAGACATTCTCTCCTTCATCACAGGTTCCATATGACTTCCTGTTGCACTATTACACTTTCTGATTTCACTCCTTTGTTGCAGCCACCAATGCCCAGCCTTGAACACTAACATCCCCTGGGATAACCCTGACCCACCACCACCATCACCAATAAAGTTTCATATCCTGCTTAGCTACTAGAGAAGAGAGGAAGAAGAAAAGGAATTAGAGAGAGCATCTTTCCTCCCTCCTTTGATGGTTAATTTTATGCATCAAATTTTCTGGCCCATGGTGCCCAGCTGTTGGCTCACACACCAGTCTAGATGTTGCTATAAGGGTATTATTTAGATTAACATTTGAATCAGTAGAGCTTGAGGAAAGCACATTGCCCTCCATAATGTAGGTGGTCCTCATCCAAACAATTAAAGGCCTTCAGAGAAATAGACTGAGGTCCCCTGAAGAGGAAGGAATTCTGCCTACACACTGCCTTCAGATCCAAGATTGCAGTATCAACTCTGGCTGGATTTCCAGCCTGCTGGCCTGTCCTGAAGATTTTAGACTTTCCAACTCCCAGGACTGCATGAGTCAGTTTTTATATATATTTCTATTGTTTCTGTTTCTCCAATTGGTTCTGCTTCTTCGAAGTTCCCTGACAAATACACTTCCCCAGCAGCTTTCCCTTCCTCATGGGAGAGTGTATATGGCTTTAAAAGGTGGACTTGAACAGTCAGGATTCTAATCCCCTCAATGAAGGGATCACCTAAACCTTCAGGGTGTGAGTTGTGAAGCCCAATCATGTAACTTTTCTCTGACCAGGTTTTGAGGCTAACCCACCCTCTAAGGCTTGAAAGGAAATTGGTATCAAGAGAACCCTGCCCTCTCGCCCTGCCACTTCCTCAAACCTAGTGACCAAGGGGACTTTGGCTCCTCTCCCAACCCAGCGGGACCCTGTGTTTCTCTCTCCTTTTGGTGACTACTCCTGAGGAGAAATAGCTTTTCCATTTAATAAGACTCTGTCATCTGATAGACCATAGCACTAATGGGTAGGCCACTTCTGGACACATGCCTGTATCCACCACATACTTCATGATGATTGAGCCTCAATACAGACAGGGTTTTAAAACTTCAAGCTTCCAGAAAGGTGACAGATTTCCAATAGGTATTATAAGATGAAATTGTACACGATTCCATTTATCTGCCTCATGGAACAAGAGTTTGGACAGGAGAAAAGACCCAAATTCTACCCCCTGAGACTTTTCATTCTTTCTAGCTCTTTAAACTCTGAGTTGTTCTCTGCAGGCATAAATCAAACTCTAAGATCTTCTAAATTCTTCAGTAGTAACCCAGAGTCCTGACTCTCCAAACTAGGATAAATCTTCCCGATCCACACCCTTTCCATGTGATCTTAGTGTATTTCATTATCACCTTTCATCTTTTGAAAGTCAAACCAGCTTTTCATATGCTTTCTCCTTTATCTTTCTCCATTCTCCCTTCACCACTTTGCCCTTTTTTGTTTGGCCTCTTTCTGGTATTGGGTTTGACCTGAATTATTTCAACAACTGCATTTTCCTTCTATGTCACACTTGCTCTACAGACCAATCTTAACATATTTCTCCATTCACTATATTCTGGATTTTTTTTTTCTCTTATACTTTTTTCTCATATGTCCATGAGTTCATGGAAAAACTAGGAAAGCTTGAATTACAAGTATCTAGTAGGCTTATCTACTTCATTCATATTTATTACCTTTACTCATACTTTCATTTTTCACTTTCATGCACTGGAGAAGGAAATGGCAACCCACTCCAGTGTTCTTGCCTGGAGAATCCCAGGGATGGGGTAGCCTGGTGGGCTGCCTGCCGTCTATGGGTCTCACAGAGTCAGACACGACTGAAGCGACTTAGCAGCAGCAGCAGCAGCATATAAAAATGACACCAAAATTCTCCAGGAAATTAGCTCTGCTATCCACAAAGTACAAGGAAGAAATTGTATGAGATTCCCGGAGAGATTTAAAGTCATTATCATGGTAACTTGGAAATAACCAGATACAACTGCTCCACTGAGGCCAAAGACTTGGCTAACTACCACTGCTTAATTAATCCAAGACACTCTAACTGTTGTGAAAATAATCACTAAATAACCAAAAGTTCATCTAGAGGCCAAGAGAATAGCACTTGGGCCTGCCTATGGAAACAGAGATTGAATTCCTCCCTTCTGGCTTCCTTCATGTCTACTGCAAAGCTGGTTACCCTAAGAAAAAAGGGAAGGAAAAAGATCTCTGAATAGAAGAGCTTTGACCAAAAGTCAGGCTCTCCCATTAGAGGGAGCCACATTCCCTGAAAAAGATACAGCAGCCCATGAATCATGAAACAGAAAAAATGATCTGTCAGTAACTAGTGTCTTGGCCTGAAAAAGAAGAATATCCTGGGTAACTACCCTGACAAAATGTATGGAGGTGCCCTCACTAAGCTAAAAGTAGAGTTTACTGTCCAGCAATGCAAAACAACTTTTAAGAATGCAAGACATAGAGGTGGCCTGAGTTCAAATCCCGACTCCCCATTTTACCAAATGTGTCATCTTGCTGAGCTAATCTAACTAAGCCTGAGTGTCCCTACCTGTAAAGTGGGAGTAACCATAGGATTGTGATGAGAATTAAATAATAGCACCAAATTAAATACTTCATTAAATAAGTATTTGATTAAATTACACATGGCAAATGTTTTTAAAATCATGACTGATTACCATGTATGAAAGCACCAACCACTGAAAAATTTGGAAAACAATTGCACCATTATAAGAAGTCTTAGATTTTGAGATACTCAAAGACCAAGCAAGAAATCAAAAGAACTGGATGACCAGTAGCATTAGTGTTTTTATCGCAAGTAATGGTAAGAAATTTGAAAAGTAAACGAGGAAACAGAATCCAGGAAGTGAACAGCTGATATTATTAGACCGTGTCAGAGAATGGGTTTGGAATTCCTGAATGATTGTTTAAGGTCTCAGAATAGACACCTGGCTGGGGATAGGGCTGGTGTATGGGAACATCTACGGTCTATCAACAGGAGAATGAATAAACAAAAGGGTGGCCTATTCATGTAAAAAATGAGATACTACTCACAATTTAAAAAATAATTAAGTACTAAACACACAATAAAAAACACTATGAGTCAAAGAAAGCCAATTACAGAAGTATACACTGCATGATTCCATTTTTATGAAGTTCTGGAAGAGACAAACTAATCTAATGATGACAGAAAACCAAACAGTGGTTTGGCTCTGTGACAGGGTGGAAGGGGAGGGATTGACAGGAAGAGGCCACTTGGGGAGGGATGGAAATGTTCTACATCTTGTTTTGGTGGTGATTCACCAAAATTCACGGAACTGAATTATGTGATTGTTTTACTGTATCTTAATTATCACTTAAGAACAACATAGTGAAAGCAAAATAAACACATTTCAGATTAACAAACACTGAGAGTTTACCATTCAGAGGCCCTCTTTGAGAAATGTACTAAAAGATGGTCCTCATGAAAGATAAAATTAATGAAGAAATGAAAAATGAGAGCAAAGAAACAAAGAAACTGGGGGTGCATCAACTGTAAAAAAGATGCCAAAAATATTCACTAATCTTGTGTGTTTGTATTTCAAAAGGCAGAATTAAACACTATACAGGGCTATCCAGGCAGCGCTAGGGGTAAAGAACCTGCCTGCCAACACAGGAGACGTGAGACATGGGTTCAATCCCCAAGTCGGGAAGATCTCCTGGAGGAGAACATGACAACCCCTCCAATATTCTTGCCTGGAGAATCCCACAGACAGAGGAGCCTGGTTGGCTACAGTCCATGGGATCACAGAACGTCGGACATAACTAAAGTGATTTAGCACGCACAAACACTATACAATAATAACATGAAAGGCAGGAGCTACTGCTTTTTTCATGAGAAGAGCAGAAATACTGATTAAATTTAGACTTTTTAGGTCAAGTATGCATGCAAAAAGGAATAATGGCACCTAAAATGGTATCACAATATACAACTTGTGGAGTGGAAGGCTATGTAGAAAGCTGAAGTAAAAAAGTGAAAGTGTTAGTCACTCAGTCATGTCCGACTCTTTGTGACCCATAGACTATAGCCCACCAGGTTCCTCTGTCCATAGAATTCTCCAGGCAAGAATACTGGAGCAGGTAGCCATGCCCTTCTCCAGGGGATCTTCCTGACCAGGGACTGAACCCAGGACTCCTACATTGCAGGCAGATTCTTTACCATCTGAGCCACCAGGGAAGTCCTATAGAAAGGTACACAGAGATAAGAATGCTCAATGAATCTAATAGACACAACCAAACACATATGCAAATACACACACACACACATACACACACACACACACACATACACACACACACACACACACACACACAAATGAGTGAGAGAATGAAAAATTAAAGAATATTGTAATCTTAAAGTACAAAATAAAATGGTGGAAATAGAAATATCAGTAATGACAAAAAACATACATACAATACACTCATTAGTGTTACATTGGTTTTTAAACATGTGCACTCTCCAATTATATACTGTTTCCACCTAAACATAATACCAAAAAGATTAAAAGAAGAGAGGTGCAAAATTCTACTATGGGCAAATACTAATAAAAATAAAATCAATATAGTCATATTAAATCAGACAAAAATAGATTCACAGGAGAAAACATATGATGAAAAATGTTATTATGTAGTGACAAAGTGAATAATTTTTCTAAAATATATAATAATACTGAACCTGTATAATAACATAGCTTCAAAATATATAAAGCAAAACAAAAAACTCACAGGGAGAAATGAATAAATTCACAATCATTAGGGAAAGATTTTAATATATTGCACTAACTGCTATATAAAAAGTTAATAAATTTTCTCAAATGCACTGTAATGTATGCCCTACACCAAAAATTAAAGAATAATTTAGCGCAAAAAATTAATTTAATTTAACAAAAAAGTTTATTTTCAATTGCACATGGATGAATTACCAAAATTTGACTAAGTACTTGCTTACAAAGCAAGATTCAATAAATTCAAAACTTTCTGTAGCATACAGACCACATTTTCTGACAAAAGTACTAAAATATTAGAAATCAACAGTTCAAAAATCCTAAAGTGAAGTGAAAGTGAAAGTGAAGTCACTCAATCGTGTCCAACTCTTTGCGACCCCATGGACTTTAGCCCACCAGGCTCCTCCATCCATGGGATTCTCCAGGCAAGAGTACTGGAGTGGGTTGCCATTCCCTTCTCCAGGGGATCTTCCCAACCCAGGGATCGAACCCAGGTCTCCCACATTGTAGGCAGACACTTTACCATCTGAGCCACCAGGGAAGTCCTAAAGTATCTCATAAATCATCTATAAGCCCAGGGATAAGTCAGAAAGAAAATTATCACCATTCAAACCTGAGGCAATAAAAGTACTACATATCAAAACTGATGTATGCAAATAGCAATACTCAGTACTTTGGGTCAGTTGAAGTCTTAAATGTATATATTAGAAAAAAAATAAAAAGTTATGACTTTAGCATCTAAGTCAAAAAATTAGAAAATGAAAAATAGTAAACCTGTATGAAGGAGCAGTAGAAAGGAAACATAAACTAGAAATTTATCATGTAGAAACAAAAAAAATAAATAAATAAAGAGGATCAGCAGAACCAAAGCTTTTGCAAAGACAGAAAATAAGCTAGTCCTCTGGCAAGGTACAAATTAGCCTTACCAGACATAAAAACTCCATCCAACCAGTCCATCCTAAAGGAAATCAGTCCTGAATATTCATTGGAAGGACTGATGTTGAAGCTGAAACCAATATTTTGGCCACCTGATGTGAAGAACTGACTCATTAGAACAGACCCTGATGCTAGGAAAGACTGAAGGTGGGTGGGGGGTGGGGGGCACAGAGAAGAGGAGGACAGAGGATGAGATAGGTGGATGGCATCACCGACTCAATGGACATGAGTTTGAGTAAACTCCAGGAGTTGGTGATGGACAGGGAAGCCTGGCATACTGCAGTCCATGCGGTTGCCAAGAGTCAGACACAACTGAGCAACTGAACTGAACTGACTAAACTGAGACATAAAAAGGGCTTCCCTGGTGGCTCAGGTGGTAAAGAATCCACCTGCAATGTGGGAGACCTTGGTTTGATTCCTGGGTTGGAAAGATCCCCTGGAGAAGGGAACAGATACCCACTCCAGTATCCTGGCCTGGAGAACTCCATGGACTGTATAGTCTAGGCAGTTGCAAAGAGTTGGACACAACTGAGCAACTTTCACTTTCAGACATTAAAAAATATATAATTGCATCTGGTCTCATCACTTCATGGCAAATAGATGGGGAAACAATGAGAAACTTTCTTTTCTTGGGCTCCAAAATTGGGAGGATATTAATCAATGTAATCGGGATATAGAAAAAGGTATATAGTAGTTTTGATGTTAGCAACACTAGACTTTTGAATTAATTACTTTTCTTTTGTTATAAATCACTGTACTCCTTTTACTTGTTATAAATCGCTGTATCTTTGATATGTAAGAATGTAACTTTATTTAGTGTTTTCTGAGAGTGGCACCAGACTTTGGGAAGATCAACAAAAATAAGCCTTCTGGTTGACAAACCTTATCAGAAAAGGACTGTAAAATGTTAATTGGCCCGTTTGGCCAGAAGATGATGTAAATCACCTAAGACTTGTGTATACAACTAGGTATGCAGAGAGAAAAGCCTGGTTTTGATAAGAGTCTGGGCTGCTAACGCTGCATAATTTTGTATTACCCATTGATCTCTATGTACAATCAAAAAGGTATAAAAGGCCTTTCTAGACAGGAGGCTGGGCAAGTCATTGGAAGGACTGGTTTCCCCCGTGTCTCCTCTTTACTCTAATTTCAGGTTGAATTCCCATCTGGGGCATGGAGGCTCGCCATGACTACTTACTTGCCCCGGCTTCTAAGATCTGTAAGAGAGAGAGCCCAAGGCGGGACACTCTCTGATATTCAAACGGGCACCGGCGGCCTAACATAGATGGTGCGAGCTCCTTGCCTGGAACTTTATTGGCTTTCCATGTAAACCAAGTTATTCAGCCTCTTTACTCCACTTAATTTTCCTACTATACTATTTCTTGCTGATCTAATCTTATATTAATAAATAAATAAGTTTTTTCCTCGCCTACTCTGTCTCCCCTTCAAATCACCCTGGATCCACCCAGGCTGGACCCTGGCAGTCCATCTAGTCAAAGCTATGGTTTTTTCAGTGGTCATGTATAGATGTGAGAGTTGGACCACAGAGAAAGCTGAGCACTGAAAAATTGATGCTTTTGAACTGTGGTGTTGGAGAAGACTCTTGAGAGTCCTTTGGACTGCAAGGAGATCAGATCCAGTCAATCCTAAAGGAAATTGGAAGGACTGATGCTGAAGCTCCAATACTTTGGCGAACTGATGCAAAGAACTGACTCATTGGAAAAGACCCTGATGCTGGGCAAGATTGAAGGCAGGAGGAGAAGGGGACGACAGAGGATAAGATGGTTGGATGGCATCACTGGCCCAATGGACATGAGTTTAAGCAAGTTCAGGAGCTGGTGATGGACAGGGAGGCCTGGTGTGCTGCAGTCCATGGGGCAGCAAAGAGTCAGACACGACTGAGCAACTGAACTGACTGATAATTGAAGTGAAATGAAAGTTTCTCAGTCAAGTCCAACTCTTGTGACCCCATGAATTATACAGTCCATGGAATTCTCCAGGCCAGAATACTGGAGTGAGTATCTGTTCCCTTCTCCATGGGATTTTCCCAACCCAGGAATCTAACTCTGGTCTCCTGCATTGCAGGAGGATTCTTAACCAGCTGAGACACCAGGGAAGTCCCTATATAATTTCAGATACAATAAAAATTTAAAGCGTCTTAAGAGAATGCTTAAACAACTTGATGCCAATAAATTTGAAACTTAGAAAGTCATGCATTTAAAAAGAAAAAAAAGCTTGAATCACCAAACTTTCTCATTTAAAAAAATATGGAAAACCTGAACAGACTTATGATTGTTAAAGCTGAATCTGTGATTTAAAAACCTATGCTCTCCCCCTCCTCCAAAAAGAGGGGGGCCACAATGATTGTACAGATAGATATCAAACTTGCAAAGAACAAATATTTCCTAATTTATGTAAATGTTTCCAAGTATTTAGGAAGGAAAAGCTCCCCAACTCATTATATAAAGCTCTGTAACACTTAGTGCCCAAAATGGAGAAGGATGACACAAAAAGTGAAAATTACAGGTCAGGCTCACTTGTGAACACAGATGTCAAAGCCTTAAATAATTTTTTTAGCAATCAAATGCAGTGAAGTATTTAAAAACAAATACCTCATGACCAAGTAAGGCTTATTTCAAGAATGCAATGAGGATTTAGTATTAGAAAATCAATAAAAGCAATAAACAACCATAATAGAAAAAAAGAGACAACCCATGTGATAATCTCCAAAGATGCAGAAAAAGAACAGATGAAATTATATTGACTCAAGTAAAAACTCTTAGTAACCAGGACTGGGAGAGAACTTTCTTTACTTGATTAAGGGTATCTACCCCAAAATGTCAACAAATATTGTACTGAGTAGTGCAATGTTGAAAGTGTTCCATTTTAAGGAATAAGAATGCCATTTAGGACTGATTGTATTCAGCATTTTCCTGAAGGTCCTAGCTAAAACAAAAAGACCAGGGGGAAAAAAAAAGACTTAATGATTGGCCAAGAAGAATCAAAACTGTCATTATTCACAGATTATATAATTGTCTACATGGAAAAAAAATCCATGAGATTATATTTTAAAACTATTAAAAGCAATAAGAGCTTGGTGGATACAAAATAATATACCAAAATCAATAATATCTCTATACACCAGCAACATCCAATTTAAAAATATAAAAATCACATTGGTCACAGTAGCAACAATATCTTCTATTTATAAGCACAGTAGCAATAATATCTTCTATTTATAAGCACAAAGATAACAAAATATATTAATTCATATTATAGAAATTGTATAAAATTTTATTGAAGGATATAAATTTTTAAAACCTGGAAAAAGAAGTGAAAAATGCAGCAAATTCATGGGTAAGAAAGATTCACTATTTTAAAGATAGCAATTCTCTCCAAATTAATCCATAAAGTCAATACATTCCAGTCAAAACTTCCTAGAAGTTTCTTTATAGACCTCATCAAGCCAATGCTAAAATTCACATAGAACAAGTAAGGACAAAGAAGAACCAGGAAAATTTTGAAGGAAGTAAATGAAAGGGGAGATATAATATCTCACATTGTAGGAGATAATAATGTCAGATTACAGGGCAAGGTGATTGGGTTTGTGCTTAGTCACTCAGTTATGACTGACTGTTTGTGACCCTTTGGACTGTAGCCCACCAGGCTCCTCTGTCCCTGGGATTTCCCAGGCAAGAATACTGTAATGAGTTGCCATTTCCTCCTCCAGGGGATCTTCCCAAGCCAGGAATCAAACCCGAGTCTCCTGTGTCTCCTGCATCTCCTGTGTTGCAGGTGAATTCTTTACCCGTGGAGCCATCAGGGTTAGGTGAGAGAGTGGACAATTGGAACAGAGCAAGAGCCTTGAAACAGACCTGGGTTTATGTATTGGAACTTAGTATGTGACGAAACAGGCCTTAAAACTAACAATTAGAACCTTACATGGAACAAATGACTGGTTCAAAATTGGGAAAGGAGTACAACAAAGCTGTATATTGTCAGCCTGTTTATTCAACTTATTTGAAGAATGTTGTTCAGTTGCTCAGTCATGTCTGATTCTTTGTGACCCCATGGACAACACCACACCAGGCTTCTCTGTCCTTCCCTATCTCCTGGAGTTTGCTCAAACTCATGTCCATTGACTTGGTGATGCCATCCAGACATCTCACCCTCTGTCACCCCCTTCTGCTCCTGCCCTCAATCTTTCCCAGCATCAGAATCCTTTCCAATGAGTTGGCTCTTGACATCAGGTGGCCAAAGTATTGGAGCTTCAATTTCAGTATCAGTCCTTCCAATGAATATTCAGAGTTGAATATTAGGATTGACTGGTTTGATCTCCTTGCTGTCCAAGGAACTCTCAAGAGTCTTCTACAGCACCACAATTCAAAAGCATCAATTCTTTGGCTCTCAGCCTTGCCTATGGTCCAACTCTTGCATCTGTACATGACTATTGCAAAAACCACTGCTTTGACTATACAGATCTTTGCAGGCAAAGTGATGTATCTGCCTTTTAAGAGGCTGTCTAGGTTTGTCATAGCTTTTCTTCCAAAGAGCAAGCATCTTTTAGTTTCATGGCTGTAGTCACCATCTGGAGTGATTTTGGAGCCTAAGAAAATAAAGTCTCTCATTGTTTCCATTGTTTCACCATCTGTTTGCCATGAAGTGATGGGACCAGATGTCATGATCTTAGTTTTTTGAATGTTGTTTTCAGCCAGCTTTTTCAATCTCCTCTCTCACCTTCATCAAGAGTCTCTTTATTTCTTCTTCACTTTCTGCTATTAGAGTTGTATCATGTGCATATCTGACATTGTTGATATTTCTCCTGTCAATCTTGATTCCAGCTTGAGCTTCTGGTCCCATCACTTCATGAAAAATAAATGGGGGAACAATGCAAACAGTGATAGACTTTATTTTCTTGGGCTCCAAAATCACTGCAGATAGTGACTGCAGCCAAGACATTAAAAGATGCTTGCTCCTTAGAAGAAAAGTTATGACAAGCCTAGACAGTGTATTAAAAAGCAGAGACATTACTTTGCTGACAAAAGTCCATACAGTCAAAGCTATGATTTTTCCAGCAGTCATGTATGGATGTAAACGTTGGAGCATAAAGAAGGCTGAGTGTTGAAGAATCGATGCTCTGGAACTCTGGTGTTGGAGAAGAATCTTGAGAGTCCCTTGGACTGCAAGGAGATCCAATCAGTCAATCCTAAAGGAAATCAACTCTGAATATTCATTGGAAGGACTGATGCTGAAACTGAAGCTCCAATACTCTGGCCACCTGATGTCAAGAGCCAACTCATTTGAAAAGACCCTGATGCTGAGAAAGATTGAGGGTAGGAGCAGAAGGGGATGAAAAAGGATGACATCACCGACTCAATGTACATGAGTTTGAGCAAACTCCAGGAGATGGTGAAGGACACGGAAGCATGGTGTGCTGCTGTCCATGGGGTCACAAAGAGTCAGACATGACTGAGCAACTGAACAACAACTCTTTTCTCAACACCATGTGTAGTCAGCCACCTCTGGAATTAATCTAGCTTCCATGGTAAGCTAACACTCTGCTGTGGATAGACTGGAAAGCACTCACTGGAAAGGAAGATCCCTGCCATTGAGAGTGTGATGAAGCCACTATGATTTGGCCTTTGGATTGGAATCCAGAAACCCCTGAGCTCAAATCCCACTCTCTCAGTGCTGGGTTACTTTGGGGCAGGTTAACCACCCTCTCTGGGCCTCCATTTCTTCATCCTCAAAATGGACATAACAAGAATACTTGCTTCACTGGGTTACTCTGAAGTTTAAATAGTATGATATGTACAAAGAGGTTAGCACATTGCCAATCATATAGGCAATGTTAAACAGACCAGTTACATCTGCACCACTTGAAAACTTGCTAGAAATAAAATTTCTCAACCCTGCCCCAGACTTACTGAATCAGAAACTATAAGCTGGAACCAGCAGTCTGTACTTAAAAAAAAAAAAAACACAAGCCCTCCAGTCATTCTGATGGCATAAGAATTTGGAAATTCCTGGGTTCAAATAATCAGGAACACCCCAAAAGCTGAAGTCAATTAGCCTCCTCCCTTCCATTGACTGCACAGAGAAGGGCAGAGTGGACACAAGAACAAAATTATCATTTTCTCTTTTTAACTTTGGCTGTGCTGGGTCTTTGTTGCAGCGTACAGCCTTTCTCTAGCTGCAGCACAAGGGCTCAGATGTTTTGTGGCATGTGAGATCTTAGTTCCCAGACCAGGGATTGAACCCATGTCCCTGCATTGGAAGGCAGATTCTTAACCACTGGACCACCAGAGAAGTCCCAAAATTAATATACTTTTAAAGAAAAGGAAGAGGAATGAATGCTAGGAAAGAAGACATATATATGCTAACATTCTTTGACTATTTACTACAAACCACTGGGTTAACCATTTTGCAAATGTTATGTAACAACCAATAAGACAGGCAGTATTTTTGCCCACGTAACAAGTGCAAAAATTGAAGCACAGAGGGTCCACACGACTTGCCCAAGATCACAATATAACCAGTGACAGGGTTGGATTTTCATCAAGCTAGACTCCAGAGATTGCCTGCTAAACTAAACTATGTGTGTGCTTTTTTTTTAAGGTGTGGTCTTTTTTTTTTTTTTAATTTATTTATTTATTTTAATTGGAGGCTAATTACTTTACAATATTGTGGTGGTTTTTGCCGTACATTCATATGAATCAGCCATGGGTGTACATGTGTTCCCCATCCTGAACTCCCCTCCCATCCCATCCCCCTCCCATCCCATCCCTCAGGGTCATTCCAGTGCACCAGCTCTGAGCACCCTGTCTCGTGCATTGAACCTGGACTGGTGATCTATTTCACATATGATAATATACATGTTTCAGTGCTATTCTCTCAAATCATCCCACCCTCGCCTTTTCCCACAGAGTCCAAAAGACTGTTCTATACATCTGTGTCTCTTTTGCTGTCTTGCATACAAGGTTATTGTTACCATCTTTCTCAATTCCATATATATGCGTTAGTATACTGTATTGGTGTTTTTCTTTCTGACTTATTTCGCTCTGTATAATAGGCTCCAGTTTCATCCACCTCACTAGAACTGATTCAAATGCATTTTTTTTAATGGCTGAGTGATACTCCATTGTGTATATGTACCACGGCTTTCTTATCCATTCGTCTGCTGATGGACATCTAGGTTGCTTCCATGTCCTGGCTGTTATAAACAGTGCTGCGATGAACATTGGGGTACACATGTCTCTTTCAATTCTGGTTTCCTCAGTGTGTGTGCCCAGTAGTGGGATTGCTGGGTTGTATGGCAGTTCTATTTCCAATTTTTTAAGGAATCTTATGTGGCCTTTCTTTTCAAAGTTTCTCTACTTGCAAAACAGAGGACTAGCTCCAAATTGCTGGTAAGCCTCATGCTGCCGGGAGGAAACCAGCTTCTTCGGTGGCATTGTACCCCGCCTCACTTTACAGATAAGGAAACAGATAAGGATAAAGCGAAGAGAAGCTAAAATAGTTCCCTAAGTCAATGAGTCTCTTGGCACCACAACCAGAACTTGAAATACACTTTTCTTAGAATAAGATTTATGATACCTGTTAAATGTACATCTGTCTTAGCATTTGGGGGTATTTATTTCCTTTTATTTAAGTTGTTAAACCTGGAGTTTTAAGCAATTCAAATATTAGCAGCTTCTTGACTGGAGTAGAAACCGCTGAAAAGATCCTAAATGAGCAGTTCACTCAGGGAGGAAAGGTCTTCTACTTCCTTCGTAAACCCTCTGAAAAATTGCCGTCTGTGCTATGGGAGCAGCTGTTCCATTCTCATATTTGACTCCATAGGGACTCAACTAACTTTGGGTTCCTTTTTTAAAAATTGGAAATCAATGTCAAATCCAGTGATGGAGAAGGCCAGTGAAGCCCTTTTGTCCATATTCCCTAGCTACAGGGCACAGACACTCTCCCCTTCACCAGCATTGATCTGAGAGCAGACAATTGTCTGCAATTCTTATGTTGGCGTACCAAGATCCTTCAGATACTCTGAGGCTGGCATAGGCTGGACTTGCTTTAGACTAGAAAAAAAGAAATCGATATTTCTTTCTAAAAGATGTACTTGGGGCAGTGTTCAGAAGCCTTCTTATTTCTGCTGCTTTGGTCAAAATGACTGAAAGATTTGGTATGAGACATACACTCTGTTCTCTGTAATTTGCTGGCTTAAATTTCTAAATTGAGCAAAAAGTGGGCAAAGGGTTAACACTACCAGTTAGGCTAAGAAAAGTCAGCAGAATGACTGCTTCTTTTCAAATTATCACCCTTTGTGATGCGGGTACCTAGTGTACCATTTGATCATTTTCTATTTTCATGGCACTGTCTTTCATCTTTCTCCTTCTTTGAGGTAGATTGAAAGATGGGCTCTGATTCTCCACCCTTCCCTTGCCAAGGCCTCACAGTGGCCTGATGTATTTCCGCCCTTCATGTTGGGCTCTACTATGTGGCTTGCTTTCATCAGTGGCAGAGGAAGGGAGAGCCCAAAGCCTAGACATGAATTTTTCTGCTGGCCATCTTGTTCCTCTGCTGTTGCTATGAGAAGAACTGGGGCTGGATGGCTCCGGGGAGGATGAGAGGCAGGTGAAATCCATCTAGCCTAGACCTGGAGTGAGAAGAAAGCCATTCCAGCCACTGCAGCCTGACAGGTGGCACTCAGCTGAGACCAGTGCACATGAGCTGACCTCCAACTAATCTGCTCGTTGATGAGCTTACTGTTGTATGCTACTGAGATTTTATGCTGCCTTGATGTAACGATAGTTAACTGGAACACTCTCTTTTTTTTACTTTTTATTTTGTATTGGGGTATAGCCAATTGACAACATTGTGATTGCTTCAGGTGTACAACAAAGGGACTCTGTCTTACATATACATGTATCCACTCTCCCCCAAACTCCCCTCCCATCCAGGCTGCCACACAACACGGAGCAGAGTTCCCTGTGCTGTACAGGAGGTCCTTTTGGTTATCCATTTTTAAAATAGTAGTATGTACATGTCCAGAACACTCTTTTAAAAGAAAATCAGATAATTACATGCATAAACAAGCCTATGAGAAAGCATGATTGCTTTTGAAACACACATACAGAAAACAGTCAGATTCATGAAATTTTCGCCTTTGGAAATGATCCATTCATTCTCTTGGTGCTACCTTCTTCCAAAAACATTTGGGGAAATGCTTTTAAGAATTGGTTTCTTAATCTATAGCACACACATACAAAAAAAAATCTATAGCACAGATTTTGGATTGTCCTCAGTAACAGCAACACTTCATACTTTGAAAAATGCTTTTTTTTTTAAACTAGAAGACATTAGGGTGTATTTTAATTTCTTCATAATCAACTAGAATTATTTTAATGCTTAGACCAGAGAAAATAACCTAAGTATAGTTTAGATGATTAAAATAAAATGTTTTACCATCAAACTTACAACCATAACTCAATTGTCATTCTGGTATATTCGATTTCTTTTTTCCTCAAATGCATATGTTTTTCTAATGTGCTACTACAAAAGCTCTTTTCCAAGATAAGATGTGTTTCTTCTTACAAGTTTGTAATATGAGACTCGAACTGAAAATAAATATCTGGTATCAACTGGAATCATTTATAAAATATCTCTGACCATGAGTCATATATATATATATATATCTTTATTTATGCTAATTGCAGCTTCCAAAATGTGTGCCAATATTATTGCCATTCATATATCTCTCTGCTTCCTCTGAAATAAATCAGTAGTAAGAAGACAGTGGCAGGAAAATTCAAGAGCTAGAAAAATTAGAAGGTATAATTCACAAGTGTAAAAACCAAGCTCAACATTCAGAAAACGAAGACCATGGCATCCAGTCCCATCACTTCATGGCAAATAGATGGGGAAACAGTGGAAACAGTGTCAGACTTTATTTTGGGGGGCTCCAAAATCACTGCAGATGGTGACTGCAGCCATGAAATTAAAAGACGCTTCCTCCTTGGAAGGAAAGTTATGACCAACCTAGATAGCATATTCAAAAGCAGAGACATTACTTTGCCGACTAAGGTCTGTCTAGTCAAGGCTATGGTTTTTCCTGTGGTCATGTATGGATGTGAGAGCAGGACTGTGAAGAAGGCTGAGTGCCGAAGAATTGATGCTTTTGAACTGTGGTGTTGGAGAAGACTCTTGCGAGTCCCTTGGACTGCAAGGAGATCCAACCAGTCCATTCTGAAGGAGATCAGCCCTGGGATTTCTTTGGAAGGAATGATGCTAAAGCTGAAAGTCCAGTACTTTGGCCACCTCATGCAAAGAGTTGACTCATTGGAAAAGACTCTGATGCTGGGAGGGATTGGGGGCAGGAGGAGAAGTCTGACTTTATTTTGGGGGGCTCCAAAATCACTGCAGATGGTGACTGCAGCCATGAAATTAAAAGACGCTTCCTCCTTGGAAGGAAAGGTATGACCAACCTAGATAGCATATTCAAAAGCAGAGACATTACTCTGCCAACAAAGGTTCGTCTAGTCAAGGCTATGGTTTTTCCTGTGGTCATATATGGATATGAGAGTTGGACTGTGAAGAAAGCTGAGTGCTGATGAATTGATGCTTTTGAACTGTGGTGTTGGAGAAGACTCTTGAGAGTCCCTTGGACTACAAGGAGATCCAACCAGTCCATCCTAAAGGAGATCAGTCCTGGGTGTTCATTGGAGGGACTGATGCTAAAACTGAAACTCCAATACTTTGGCCACCTCATGCAAAGAATTGACTCATTGGAAAAGACTCTGATTCTGGGAGGGATTGGGGACAGGAGGAGAAGGGGACGACAGAGGATGAGATGGCTGGATGGCATCACCGACTCGATGGACATGAGTTTGAGTGAACTCCAGGAATTGGTGATGGACAGGGAGGCCTGGCGTGCTGTGATTCATGGGGTCGCAAAGAGTCGGACACGACTGAGTGAGTGAACCAAACTGAACTGAACTGAGTGTGTATATTTGGCTTTCTTCAAATTTGAGGGACTTTAGAGTTAAAAGAAAAATAAATGTACATATCTCAAGATCAACAAGGTGGAGTTATAGACTTCTGGGAGACATAAAACTAGGTCATGTGATCTGTGAAACTGCTCTTCCAAAGACCTCATCTCTGAATACCCCACTGAGGATTAGGGTTTCAATATGGATTTGGGGGAGACACAAACATTCAGTTCATAGCAGAAGACAACAATGGATGACCAAAATTCAACTCATGGGCTTGCTGAATGTTTTCAGGTAAAATATTTCCGGAGCTGCTCTCTACACCTCAGGTTCCCAGAGACTGTTTGACACACTCTTTACCTCTCCCCACCTGTCTTACTGAGGTTACAGCTCCGAGTCTCCAGGGACCTTGTCTCGTTCAGCACTATCTCCTCAGGACCTAGACACTGCAGGCACACAATTTCTATATGAATTAGTGAGAGGATGAAGGAAGTGAGTGTTACAGGCTAGAAGCAGCAGCTTGTAACACTGGTAACTGTGCTGTGGGTGCCCAGAGACCTTCTCTGGCTCCAAATGATAGAATACAAAAAGCTGTGATTAATTTGATTTTCCTCGGCAGCTGATTTTTAGAGTAATAAAAGAAATGATATGAAAACAACTTGAGTTATCAAAAGTATATTTTAAAAAAATTTCCCAGAACACTTTTTTAGACAGTTTTGTTGATATGTATTTCACATACCATTGTAATTCACCCATCTAAAGTGTACAATTCAATGTTTTTTAGTATATTCACAGCCATCACCAATTGTGGCAATTTTTAATTATGATTACAGTCTAAGTGTAGAATACTTTCATTAACTAGTGCCCCACCCCCATCAAAAGAAACCCATTCTCATTAGCAATTATTCTCCATTTCCTCCCTCACCCTACGCCCTGGAAACCACTAATTACTATCTGTGAATTTGCTTATTCTAGACATTTCCTATAAATCAAAATCATACGACATTTAGTTCTTTTGTGACTGGCTTCCATCACTCAGCATGATGTTCTCATGGGTCACCCATGCCAGAGTATGTTTTCAGGTATGCCATGTCCTTACGTCTGCTCTCCCTGCTTCCCTCAGTCATCTCATCTTGAAGGATATCTGTCTCCACTTACATTTCTATAGCATGTAAGATATTTATTGTTCATTTCATACTCATTTGCTAAGTAATTCTATCACCTTTCTACATCTCTCCCTGCTACATTACAATGCCGGGTACCATACTGTTGTACGGCCACCGTAACACAGGGCTTTATCCACAGTAGGGCACTGACTAACGTACAATGATCTCTGATCTTTGTGATGAGTGCCCGCAAGATCACAAGATTCAGAAGCCTCCAAAGAGAGTCAAAGCCCTCAGAAGCTCACTGTGTATTGCACTCCAAGTCTGAAGTTTTTCAGGTGCTGAAATGCCAGATGAAGAAGCCAAGTGGAACATTTGTGGTATCAGAAAAAAACGATAAGCATTCCCAGGATGACCCTTGGGATTGTCTCTGCAGCACAATGCTTATCTCTGCGGTGGTGACTCACAGGCCATAATTGTCAGTTGGAACAATTGTGGGCAGGAGAGAGAGGTTTGGCCACCCAGCCGGAGACTAAACAGCTGGGTTTACATTATCCTCAGGGAATGTGTGAGCAAATCTGTTGGTCTGGTGAGTTCTTATCATCGGCTTCTGCGGGCCTCCTCTGTTGCTCCTCTATTCCAGGGCTACCATAGGGAAGCTAGAAGCTGAATGGCTTCTTGATTGTCAGCCTTCACCTTGATCATGGTGTGGAGAACCATTTACTATAGGGAATGTAGAAATTTTCAGCAGAGACCTGGGTGGAATTCCTGTAAGAATGATTTTTGGGCTCTAGGCACTATTTATTTGGGGCATTGTTTCTCAACTTTGAGAGAACCAGACCTCAAAGATGGAGTGTTTCAGCCAGTAAAGCAGGGATTAGGGACCTGGCAGAGTTGTTTTAGTCCTTCACAGGTCACTTTCTTTTTGGATTTTCCTTTAAATCTTCTCAGGCCCCTCTCCTGATGATGGGTGAAGTTGACTAACCACTCTCATCAATGGATTAAAAATATTTAAATAAAAGTATAGGATCTTTTATATATGAACTGCTGTATTGTATACACACATACTATTTATAGCTATTATCTTTGTAGATGTAATTGCAGATGATGTTTTTCCCCTTAGAGTGAGGAGACAAGAGCGAGAAGTGAGATAAAACCCACTTGTAGACCAAGTAGTGGATTTGAAGGACTGGTCTCAAAGTTCCTCTACCTGCAAATCTTTCTCCACCTGGCCCCCCACAGTGGCTGATATTCTTACATCACTCTTTTAAAGAGAGGTTTTAAAGACAAACTTTCTTAAAATGAAAGTAATCTTTGTATTTTTGCACACTAATTAATTTTTCAACCATAAGTATTCTAGATTAAAACAAGTTTGTTAAAGATTTGACAGGCAAATTTTCAATTCCACAAAGTAATAGGAATTGAGATACTTGGGTCTTCTTGGGTGGACTAGGTTGGGGGGTGAGAAGAAGATGAAACAAGAAAAGAAAGTACATGGCAAAGAAGCTAGTGGAAGTTGTCATGGATATCTATCACTTCTCCCTGCCAGCATCTATTCTAGCTTGAGCACTCTAATTTTGGTTTGGGGGAACAACTGCCTCTTGTTGGATTTATGTGCAGCAACAGTCCATTAAGTTGTCTCCTTTTCCTGTCTAAGGCCAGGCCAATCAAACATAGCCTTCATAGATTTTAATCCTGGGAGAGATGAAATAGATCCCATCATCACAAGGGCACCTGCCTCCCCACCGAAACTCTTCATTAGGACCTGGCACTAAGATTCTAGAGCTGCTCTGATTCCTGTCTGTTCTGAAGTCCAAGTCTCCCGCTCTTCTTCAGTTATGTGAATTAACCCATATCCTTCTAGGCTTTTGTTTTGCCTAAGTGAGCCTGAGTTGGCTTCTGCCAGTTGCAACCAATTATTCTCAGTGACACTGGGGTGCGTCCCTGTGAGGGCTTGGGCAGACCAGAAGGACTGGCCTTGGGAGACTAAGGACTTGGGAAACTAATGACGCCTGAGTGGGGGGTAAAGGGTACTGAGCGAGGAAGAGAGAGGCACCGGCAGCACCCTTGTCCTTTTGCATAGAGGTGTTTCTGCATGACAATCTGGCCCTTTAAAAGCTTCCTCCTTGTCTATCAAGGCATCTCTTTCTTTCAACTTGGCCTAGAGGTCCTATTGTGAAAGTTCTTCTGGTGAAACAAAAGAGCTTTACTTTAAACATTTTATTTTGTATTGGAGTACAGCTGATTAACAATATTGTGATAGTTTCAGGAACACAGCAAAGCGACTCAGCCATATATATACATATATCCATTCTCCCCCAGACTCCCCTCCAATCCAGTCTACCACATAATATGGGCAGAGTTCCTGGTGCTATACAGTAGGTCCTTGTTGGTTATCCATTTTAAATATAGCAGTGTGTACATGTTGATCCCAAACTCCCTGTCTCTTCCCCCCACCCTTCTCCCCTGGCAAAAACCTTAAGTTCTTTCTGTAAGTCTGTCAGTCTGAAAAATAGAGTTTTTCCCCCCAAATTCGTTTATTCCACAAATATTTATCCAGCCTCTACTTATTGTCTGGTTCTTGGCTAAGTACCAACGGTTCAAAGGTGAACAAAACACAATCTTTGTATTTAAGAGACATAAGATCTAGACTTGCATAGTCCAGTAGGCAACAACTAGCCATATGTGGCTATTAACATTTAATTAATTAAATTTAAATAAATTAAAATTTATTTATTCAGACCTACTAACCACATTTCAAGCATCCCAGTAGCCACACATGACTGGTGGCTACCATTTTGGAGACTACAGACATAGAAGCTCTCCATCGTTGGAGAAACTTCCCTTAGACACTGCAGGTCTTAACAGGTAAAAGGCAGGTCAACAGAGAGTAATACATACTATAAAAGGCATAAGCTGGGGCATTAGGGGGTCTGATCCAGACTTAAGGAGTCAGGCAAGCCTCCATCTAAGACCTGGAGGCTAAATTGAAGTGTCCAGGCTGGGGGAAGGGGAAGTGTTCCAGAGAGAGGAAACTGCATGTAAAAGGGCCCTGAGTTGACCAAGCTGAAGTGCACTCAAATAACTGGATGAGAAGAGAAGCTCTTAGCATCATTTTTGGCATCATGCTTGGTTTTCCAGATTAGCTGACTCTCACTTTTCTATGCTGAGGGCAGGGTCCTGAGGGGATGGGGAAAGGACCCACCCATTTTGATATGTTGAAGTGAGGGTCTGTGTGCTCAAATTTGGAAGCACTAATGGCATATGAAAGGGATTTGCCAGATGAAAAGTCAATGGATTTGGGCAGAGACAACAGCAGATATAAGCAAGATCTCATTCAGAGCTCAAAAAGCTCCCTCTTATGATCTCAGGCAAACCATCTCTTACACTTCAATTTTTTACACTTAAAACCTATTCATTTTTCCGATCAGTACCCCAGTTAAGGGAGTCAAGAATTTGTTTTACAAATGATGGCCATATCCTCCCAGCGGATGATGCATTTGTTGAACCTAAGTGTGTTCACGTTTGGATACAGTTGGTTAGTCTGGGTTAATTTAGCTGCTGCATATTATGTTTTAGTGTGTGCATGCTTGGTCATTCAGCTGTATCCTACTCTTTTGGGACTTTTGGGGCCTTTGGGACTGTAGCCTGCCAGGCTCCTCTGTCTGTGGGATTTCCCAGGCAAGAATACTGGAGTGGGTACTTTTTCCTTCCCCAGGAAATCTTCCCAAACCAGGGATCAAACTCACATCTTCTGTGTCTCCTGCATTGCGGGCAGATTCTTTACTCACTGAGCCACTGGGGTAGCCTTAATGCCAGTTTACGGGGAACTATGGGCTTCCCAGGTGGCTCAGTGGGTAAAGGATCCACCTGCAAGGCAGGAGATGTGCGTTTGATCCCTGGGTGGGGAGGATTCCTTGGAGGAGGGCAGGAAAACCCACTCCAATATTCTTGTCTGGAGAGTCCCATGGACAGAGGAGCCTGTGTGGGATACAGTCCATAGGGTCGCAAAGAGTCAGACCTGACTGAAGCCACTGAGCACACACACGTGCATCAGAAGAAAACAAGGCGCTCAAAAACATCTAACTTTTGATTAAATTGTACTGTCATCAGGAAAGACTGCACCAGAGGGAGATTCCTAAACCCAAAGACTTAAGGCCCTTTTTCAGGAAAGGAAAAATTGCCACTTGCTGGGCACCTACAGCATCCTCACAGGCTTCATTGGTGATTTTTCTAGTCTCCTCCCAATCTCCCAGGAAAAGGAGGAGGACCAGAATGGAGAGCTTGCTTCTTCCACAACATGGTCATCTCTAGCTACGGGAGGATATGTGTGTACCTGATTCAGAGCACCTGCTTAACTGACATTTCAAGGGGAGCAACTGCTACCGGGGTGGGAGCATCTCTGTGCGTCAGTGACGATGGAACAAGGGATAGGGGTCAGCCTGGATTTGCAGATGCTTTCCAGGGGCAATGAGAGCCTGAATCTGACAGAAGTCCAGTGGAAGAAAATGATTCCTTAAATTCAGGGGCTTTTCGACATCCCAGGTATGTTAAGTGAGAAAAAGTCCGAAGAGGAGACTTTTAGAGGAGAAAAGGAGAAATGAAAGATAAATTATATTTCATAAGGTGTATATCTGGTTCATGGAATTTTAGAACTGGAAAGGGTATTAGGAAAAAATCTAATTAAAATCTCTCTCTTTCACAACCCAAAACTTCAGAGGTAATAAAATAAATTGCCCAACATACCTTGTCAAAGGTAGAACTCAGAATTAAACTTATATCTGTTCATTTCTAATGTAAGGCTCTTCCTATTAACCTTTTCTAAGTTTCTTGGTTTACTGTTTCTTTAAAATGTTTCTTTGACTCATGCATATCAACATGTATCTTAAAGGGTAATACTGGAAAATCTCTATGGATTGTTTTATTTCTAGAGCAAACCTAAAGAGCCTTAAGATCTAGTCTCAGTTATCTACACTCAACCAGGCAGACAGGTTCATCCAGTGTCAGAAATGCAGACAGAATGCCCAGAAAGAGATAAACGTGGATTGTAACTCTTGACCCATGTCACATGCAACTCATCTCCAGTGAACTTGCATTTTTAAAGAGACTGCGCTGTTTTGTGAAAAGAAAGAGCAAGATATTGGGGGAGGGGTGGGGAAGCCAAGTCTAAATCCCCTCTACTAGTTTTATGATTTAGACAAATTGTTTAACTTTTCTGTATCTCAATTTCCAGATTTGTAAAATACATATAATATGATCATTGTTCTCCAGAGGTGAGTCTTTAAAGTCAAAGCTAGAATGGGAGTCCCCTATAGGTGTGAGCTGAGCTTACTTCTGAAATCCTGACCTTCCCACAGCATCTGTTGAGTGACTGACTGACCCACTGCTGAGACTGGAAGGATCAGATGGGTGGGGAAGGCGTGGCTGTTGAGAAATGAGGAAACCAGAGAAGGGGCATCCCGCTTCCCTCCTTTGCAGTATGGCCTTAACATGGGAAGATATCTCTTTCTTGCTCACCATTTAAAAGGATAAAAAATAATGGAAGGAAAATAGACATGTGAGTAATGAAATGGAGGCAAGCAAATACACTAAATTCTAAAATGGTAATAAACATTCTGCTAAATGATAAAATGTATTTTCAATGAACAGTCAAATCTGTCTATTTTAATGAAGATGACAGAAACCTGCCTACAAAGACCTGCTCAACCAAGGTGGCTGGTTGGGGGTTCTGCAGAAAGATTATTTCTGGGGAGGCACTGAGAGTAGGGAACCAACTCAGCGAGAACGCTCAGTTTGGGAATTCGAGGGCAGAGTGTCCTGGGCTCCTGCTAGAGTGGATCTACAGTGGAGAGGCAACTGAGCTCCCATTCGGGGACGCTCCTATTTCATTGTTCTCTCTCCACCCGCCTTCCCTTCTGCTCACCTTCCCTCTTACCTCCTCCCCTACTTCCAGAACAAACAGTTTACTCAGCCCCCTCAGAGCCCGAACAAACCCAATATTCCCCAACCTGGCATTCTCCCACACTGCTGCCTCAAAATCCTGTTGAGTATTTGATGAGGGATGGACATTCAGAAGTTTGAGAAACTGCTACTTTATCAAGGTTGTGTCTCTTACTCAAACTTGCTGTTTTGACTGGAGTGAAAAGTATACAATTTATAAGATTCAGTCATAAAGCTGAGACAGTTGATCTGGAAGGGACATTACCCTGAAGGCTGGCCTCCATGAACAGCCCAAGCTGAGTGGGTCACAAAGTGTGACCAGCCAGAAAGAAAGCAAAGATCAGAGGCCAGGGAAAATATGCTGGCATGATTGGGGGTATGTGTGATTGACAGGGCATAATGTGAAGACAAGGTTGGTAACTACAGTGAGCAGTGGTAACTGTAATTGTAGTTTTTGTCCAATGAGCTTTGCTGTCTGTCTTCTATTTCCTCTGGTGAACTCCTCCTCTCCTCCACATAGTCTCAGAAAAGCTGTTAATCAGAGTGTATCTCTTCCCTACCCTATCCCCACTATTCAAAACCCACAGAGATGGGCAGATGTCTTAAGCTGGGCAAATTTGTTGGTCCAGGAAGAACCAACTGGTTCTAAATCAGGCCAGTATATTCCTTGTTATATCTCCAGGGGAACTGGCAGAGGAGCCTGGGAGAGCATAAATAACATCAGAGACAAGGAGAGGAAAGGGCAGAGAGGGCAGAGAGAGACAGAAAATGAATAAGAGTTGGCATTGTTAAGCTGGATCCAGCCATGTTAGACCTACCTCTTGATTTCCCAGTTGAGCCAAAACTTTTTCTTTGCATAAGAAAGAATTTAGTCTCCTTCACTGGCAACCAAATAAATCTTGATGAATTTGATTGCCAAGGTGGACCAGATTGTAAATGGAGCAAGACTGGATGGTTTAGGAACTTAGGCATTGAATGCTGGGCATGTGTGGGAGTTCTTTATATTATAACACATCACAGGTGCCCTGTTTCTCAGAAAGACACAAAGTTTATAAAACCCAAGGCTACGCTGAGAGAAACATCACATTGGAGATCTTCAGAGCTCACTCACTGATTATTCCAACAGCTAAGTCTATCTACTACAACTACTTATGCTACATGCAAATTGTGATAACTGTATGATATTGTTTTCCCTATGACATTGAAAAAGATCCAGTAAAAAAAATCTAGTACTGACAAGAGTATACCTGTTGGTGAAATGAGTACTCATACATTGCTACTAGAAGGGTAAATTGACGCAGAATTTCTAAAGGGACATTTTTAAATATGTATTAAAGCTCTGAAAATGTATCTATTTTTGACCTAGCAATTCTGATGTTTCAGATCCAGTATAGATGGCTTCCACTTTCTTAGAAGGGACGCTGGGAAATAAAATTTCAAGTTAAAAGACCCGTTTGTATAAGGCTAAGAATAGTACCTAAATTCATACCATTTGTTACCACAATTCTGGCCCCAAGTCGAAGGATCTTGCAAACACTGTCCCTTATAATGCTAATGATGAAACTTTAAAAAAATGTTTGACTTGTACTTTGAGTACTAAATGAGCTTTGGAAAAGGTATATACTGCACTCAGTTGACTAAACAACACCCACCACATCCCCTCAGAATATAAGTTTTGTGAGGGCTAGGATTTGTGTCTCCTTTGTTTACTATTTTGTTTCTACTAACTAAATAGTACCTGGCATACTAAATACTTGTTGAGGGAATAAATGAGTCGGTACTTCTGGAAAATGACTTGGAAAGAGAAAACCACCATGTGCTTGATTAGTGCTTTATACTTCTTAACAAAGAATTATGTATTGTGAATTATTAATGTAACAAGTAGAAGGTTTGATATTTTGAGCCTAAAGACAGTGCTTCTGTGACATTTACAGTTACCTGTATGTTCCCATTTATCAGGAAGAAAATGAAACTCTCCTCTGTAGACATTTCTAGAAACATTATGGATATTACGTTGGGTCAGTAGCTATGACAGAGTTGTTGCTTTAGATCATAATTGGGGTATAGGATGCAGGCTCTAGTGCAGGTGCTGGTAAATCAATAGAGGGTAGGCAGCTGGCTGGTTATGAGTACTCATTTGGGGGAGCTACTGATATTTTATAGATGACTAGGAAGCCAATTTTAGGTGTTATGGATACCTAAGTCTTTTATTTAAAGAAATACTCCTTTCATGGCAGGCTTTTTAGGTGGTCTAACTCCAATTCTTGGCAGAACTCCCTATTAAATGTTGAATGCCCACATTTATTTAATCCTGGTTTCAATTTGGTATGGGCACAGAAAGAGACTGTGTGGCTATTTAAGGCCCCTTGCACTCTAGTTCTGTTTATACAATGAGCTTTTAGTAAATGTGAGGCAGTCATTTACCTTTGAAGGGTTATGTTATTACAGTTTTCTCCACTGCCCAGAAAGGTCTTAACATTAGGCGTAACCATATAGTCCACATTTCTGAGTCAATCATTAATAAGGTTAAAGTCAATCACTTCTAAAAACAAGTTTCTGGACTGCGGGAGTAGAGGTGGGTGTAGTATCCCCCGGGGTAATCAAACCCCAAGAAGTCTGTTCTCCCCGGTCAGCACTATCTGCATTTGGACATCTAAGGCAAGCCATTTCCTGGAAATTGACCTCTTACTTTCTAGGCATAAGAAACTTAAAAAAAATTCATAGAGGGGAGAAAGGAGTGCTATAAATGGTTCTGTAAAAGGGAAATCAACTCTCTGATGTGTTTGAAGAAGAGCAACAGGATGCAATTGCTCCAAGTATTAAACTCCTGGAAGTGTAATTCCACGAACTTCTTAAAACCTCCTCAGGAAAAATAAGCTGTGCACCTCCTCCTTCATCTCCTGAATGTGTAGTGTGTCAAAGATGCATTTTGAAATTCTATGGTATAGAAAGAACTTAAATGTGGTGGAGGAAAATCAGTTGAGTCTCTATACTGCAGAGCTGAAGAAAGCTTTAGGCAGCAGTTCTTACAGAAATTTCCCTTTCCATATTTCTTTCCAAAGATTAGCAAAATGTAGGTAAACCATTCTTTTCTGGTTGATTCATTTTGAATCATTCATTTGATTTGATTCATTCATTTTGTTTCATTGTAAACTATTAGAAGCTTGTTTGGGGTAATTCAGCAAGAGACATAAGCTGATTTTCCGCATTTGTTAGGCAATTGGACCTGAGAAATCTGCAGGCATTCAAAAGTAGTGCTAAAACAGCATTAAAAATTATACTATTAATTAAAAAAGAAGCCAGTCTGTAGCCACTATCAGCCTATTCCATTGAGCTGCCCAGAGTCCATCCTTCAGCCTGGAACCTCATGAAACCAGTTCTGTGAGTCTCGTTTAGACTATTCATTTATTTTATGGGACTCCTGGCTTGATTCCTTCTGATCCTGAGCTCTTTTGATTTACTTGGCTGCACTGGGAGGCTTGTTGAACTGTTTTGGTATCAATAATTCTCTCTCTCTCCTCTCAGTAGAAATTTCAGGCGTTTTATTTAAAGCTTGCTTTCTATATCTGTCAGAAACCACCTGCAGTACTAGACCTTTAAAATTTTTGGCTTATCCAGTATCGGTTCTCTCATTTTTCAAACAGCTGCAGATTCAGGCTTAGCCCCACACAGACCCTAATTCTTGCCCTTACAGGAAATAGTATATTAGGAGCCACTAACCCAGATGCCCTTTGCTCTGGCGTCAGGCGGTTCTTGAGCAGTGGTCCTGTATCTATCTTTAATATTTCACTTCTTGGGTTCAAAATCCTCACCTGTTCCTCACATGGATAACTGTGTCCACTTGGCTACCTGGAATCCCAAGCTGTTTGGATTGTTGCTTGATCTGTGTGTAGGTAGAAACTGTAAATTTGTTTACCATCTGTCCTTGCATTTGTCCATATTTTATATTCTACTTTAAAAACAACAGAAGGATTTTTCATTTTATTAAAAATTATCATAATATTTCAATTGATTTTGTTGACATTTATCTTATGAGCATTGAGGTGATTTTTTTCAGTCTTTACCTAAATATATAGTATGAACATGAATTTAATAGTGTGAAGCTTTTTGGTGTTAGTAAATGTTTCCCAGAACATGATTTCCCAGAACAGAAATCATCATATGATGATTTCCCAGAGCATCATATGAATGGCTTAACTAGTTTCTAGTGGTTGATATTTAGGTTATTTCCAATTTTTCACTGTCATGAATAATTCTATATGTATTATCTCTGTCTCTTATACACATCTACATGCAAATTGTGATAACTGTATTGTTGCTGTCTCTTATACACATCTAGATGTGTATAAGAGACAGATCTACTACGTTGCCACATTTTTTCAGTTTGTTGTGTGTATCATTTATTTGATAACAATGTTTGATTTGCTAACATTTTGAATTTTTTTAATTAAAGTTGACTTACAACTTTAAGAATAAAAAAGAGAAGCCTTAAATAAATAAAATGATAAATGAAAGAGGAAATGTTACAACTGATACCACAGAAATACAAGGACTATGATACTATGCAAACTTACCAGAGTACTATGGTCAGTTGAGTTTAGTCAGTCAGGAAAGGCCGCATGTGACAAGCCCACAACTAACAACAACATCATGGTCAATGGTGATAAGTTGAAAGCTTTTTCTCTATGATCGGGAATAAGACACCCTCACCACTTCTATTAAATATAGCACTGGAAGTCCTAGCCCAAGCACCTAGGCAAGAAAAAAAGGTACCCAAATCAGAAAGGAAGAATTAAAATTATCTGTTTGCAGATAATATGAACTATTTGAAGAAAAAAAAACTAAAAACTCTATGAAAAAAACCTTGTTAGAACCAACAAATTCAATAAATTCACAAGATACAAAATCAATATATAAAAAAGCATCAGTTGGGTTCTTATACTCCAACAATAAACTACCAAAACAGAAGTTAAGAAAGCAATCCCATTCATAATAGAATCAAAACACTAAAACATTTAGTAATAAATATAATTAAGGAGGTGAAATAGCTGCATAGTGAAAGCTATGAGATACTGATGAAACAAATTGAAGAAAGCAAATAAATCAAAAGGAATTCCACATGCATGGACTGTAAGAATCAGTTCAGTTCAGTCACTCAGTTGTGTTCGACACTTTGCAACCCCATGAACCACAGCGCGCCAGGCCTCCCTGTCCATCACCAACTCCCGGAGTTTACCCAAACGCATGTCCATTGAGTCAGTGATGCCATCCAACCACCTCATCCTCTGTCGTCCCCTTCTCCTGCCCTCAATCTTTCCCAGCATCAGGGTCTTTTCCAATGAGTCAGCTCATCGCATCAGGTGGACAAAGTATTGGAGTTTCAGCTTCAACATCAGTCCTTCCAATGAACACTCAGGACTGATCTCCTTTAGAATGGACTGATTGGATCTCCTTGCAGTCCAAGGAATTCTCAAGAGTCTTCTGCAACACCACAGTTCAAAAGCATCAATTTTTTGGCACTCAGCTTTCTTCACAGTCCAACTCTCACATCCGTACATGACCAATGGAAAAACCATAGCCTTGACTAGACGGACCTTTATTGGCAAAGTAATATCTCTGCTTTTTAATATGCTGTCTAGGTTGGTCATAACTTTCCTTCCAAGGAGTAAGGGTCTTTTAATTTCATGGCTGCAGTCACCATCAGCAGTGATTTTGGAGC
>SJYT01043031.1:298424-352506 GCA_006410635.1 Cephalophus harveyi | reverse complement strand
TTGGACTGCAAGGAGATCCAACCAGTCCATTCTGAAGGAGATCAGCCCTGGGATTTCTTTGGAAGGAATGATGCTAAAGCTGAAACTCCAGTACTTTGGCCACCTCATGCGAAGAGTTGACTCATTGGGAAAGACTCTGATGCTGGGATTGATTGGGAGCAGGAGGGAAGGGGGCGACCGAGGATGAGATGGCTGGATGGCATCACGGACTCGATGGACGTGAGTCTGAGTGAACTCCGGGAGATGGTGATGAACAGGGAGGCCTGGCGTGCTGCGATTCATGGGGTTGCAGAGTCGGACACGACTGAGTGACTGAACTGAACTGAAAGGGTTATGAGGCTTCCCAGGTGGTGCAGTGGTAAAGAATCTGCCTGCCAATGCAGGAGACTTGGGTTCCATCCCTGGGTCAGGAAGATCCCCTGGAGGAGGAAATGGCAGCCCACTCCAGTATTCTTGCCTGGAAAATCCCATGGACAGAGGAGCCTGGAGGGCTACATTCCATGGGGTCACAAAGAGTCGGACACGACTGAGCATGCATGCGTAACAGGTTATACAAGCATCCTTGGGAGACCAAAAAATATAAAATTTCAACTTTTAACCATTTTTTTCTTTTACGTCATGCAGGATTCTGGTTCATACTGGCTCTTCCGGACCAAATTAGTCCTTCTTAAAATACAACAGGATAGGATCAATTCTATGTAAAGAATTTCAGGAGTGCTTGAATACATATATTCATTAAAGGAGAGGTGGAAGAAATTACATGCACATAATCCTTTCTAATTGTGGTTGACTTAAGAGCTAATTACTATAGAGTAATTGGCCCATAAGAAAGATTTTTGAGGCTGTTGTAATTAATACAATGGGCCAAGTAGGAGATGTGATGGGATCATTGGGTTTTAATTAATCTGCTACAGGAGAATTCTTGTTTCTTGAAGGAGAGCTCCTCACTTATGGAGATTTACACACCGTGAGAATTACAGGGGCCTGCAGATCACTTCCATTGGATTTCTGCCCAGCTGACATTTATTGAAAAGCTGCCAGGTAAATTGAAGGTTACAGGAATTCTAATCTGATTTTTGACCCAAATAGCATTCAGAATGTCAATCTATTTGTAGAATTCTCCTAACTGTACTCAGTTTCAAGGTTAATGAGGGTAGAGATTCTGTTTGGGTTTGTTTTTGAACACCCCAGAGTGTCTGTTTGTCTGTCTGGCTGGCTTGTCTTTATTTATTTAATTTGGCTGCTTTCGGTCTTAGTTATGGGATGCAGGCTCTTAGTTATGGCACGTGGGATATAGTTTCCTGACCAGAGATTGATCCTAGATCCCCTGCATTGGGAATTCAGTGTCTTAACCACTGGACCACCAGGGAAGTCCCTGTCTTTAATTTTTTGGTTTGCTCTTGTGATTTTGAAATAATTTCAGGTGATTTGGAGCTGCCATTTGCTTTGAGAATGGTAGAACCAAAGGTAGATATTTTACCTTCTTAGATGAAACTGGTAATCAGTATTATTTGTGATGCTCCTTGGAAACGTGGTCCTTATGATCCTTACATATTATTAAGTCCATTGTAACAGTACCTGCCTTCAAAACATTCGCATCGGATGCAAGGTGAGTAAGTTCTAGAGTTCTGCTATATAGCATCACCCATAGTTAACAATACTGTGTTGTACAGATAAAACTTGTGATGAAGGTAAATACAGGTTAAATGTTCTCACTACAATGTAAAAAAGTAACACTGGTGATTCCACGTCCAGTCATGGCTGAGGAGTTGGTATCATACTAATAGTCTCACAGTTGACACCTATAAACTCTGCAGAAAGTACCCAGCTGCCTGAAGAATGCAGGGAGTGACCAAAAGAAGCAGACACTTGGTGACAGAGAGCAACGCTGTGTGAATTTCCTATTTTATGACTTATAGACTGATGGAAAGCCCCAGTCAGGGAAGCTGAAACTCAGAAAATCCAGTCTTTCTTGATGCTGTTATGAAGATGTCCAAGATGAATGTGTACATTGGAAGAAAGTAAGAATGAGTGATACATGGATGGACCCAGCCAGGGATGGACCGGAGGGCCTCCCACACAAGCATCCAGATTTTAAAAAATATTTGTTTGTTTATTTGGTTCTTTGTTGTGGTGCATGGGCTTAGTTGCCCAAGGCATATGGAATCTTAGTTCCTCAACCTGCATTGTCTGCATTGGAAGGCAGATTCTTAGCCACGAACCACCAGGGAACTTCCCAAAGATCCAGATATGACATTCTGAGGAAACCAAAGAAGTGTGCAGTTGAAGCATGGACTTCTAGGGTCACAGTTCATTCATCCATTCGTGACGTATTTATGGAGTACCTCTGGGCCAGGTACTTTCTTAGGTATTGCAGGAAACATGGAGAAAAATCCCTGCACCCACTGAGTTTACAATCTAAGAGACAGAGATAGTCCACAATAAAAGTATGTAAATAGACTATGTTTGATGGTGAGAAACAGCAGGGGAGGGGGAGAGGGCTGGCCCATGTAGGACATGGGTCTTTCAGCAGGGTCCCCTAAAAGGCAGCTTTTGAGGCAAGATCCGAAAGTGAGGGGTGAGCTCTACAGATGTCACAGGGAAGAGGGTCCAGTAGAAGGGACAGGCAGAGGGAAGACCTCAAGGCAGCAGCATGCCTAGTGCTGGAGGAACAGTGAGGGAGCAGTGTGGCTCGGACAGAGTGACTGAGGGGATGATGGTGGCAGAGATATTCAGGAGGATAATGTGCACTGGGGCTGGGGAGCCGGGTTGTGTAAAGCTTTAGAGATGCTTGCAAGGAAATGGGCTTTTATGCAACTGAGATGAGAATTCCTTAAGGATTTTTAACAGGATGGTGAATGTATCTGACTTCTGGTTTAACTGGAGTATACCGGCTGCTATGTAGAGAGAACAGAGCGGAGGACTGGGGGTGAGGGAGGAAGCAAATCATTTAGGAGGTGATGACAATAACCAGGCAACAGGGGACAATGGTCTGGGCCATTGTGGGTATAGTAGGCATGATAAAGCAAAGGCATTTTAAAAATACTCTTCCCAGATAGAAGTGACAGGCTCTGTGAACAGCCCAGATTGGGCTACTAAGGAGGGGGGAGTACTTGGGATGACCAAGGCTTTGACCTGAGTAACTGGAAGGAGGGATGGCCTTGTCTTTGATGGGGAAGAGCATATGGTGGGGGTGGTTTGGTCTTGGGAGGGCAGAAGTTCAGCGTCAAGTTTGAGATGCTTTTTAGATCTCTAACTGAAGCTGCTGAAAGGGGCTTCAATAAGAGTCTGGAATTTGGGAGACAAGTCCAGGCTGTAGGTTGGATTCTTTTTTAAAAACTTATTTCATTGAAGTATAGTTGACTTGCAATGTATTAATTTCTGCTTATAACAAAGTGATTCAGTAATACATATATATATATTCTTTTTCATTATGGTTTATTACAGGATATTTTTTAACTTTTTTTTTGTGGTAAAAGCCACACGATATGACATACTATTTTGACCATATTTAACTGTACGGTTCAGTGGCACTAACTACATTCACATTAGGGTACAACTCGTACCATCATCCATCTCCCTAATTTTTCACCGTCCTAACCTGAAACTCTGTCGTCTTTAAACACTATCTCCCCATTCCCCCTCCCTACCCGCTAGTCCCTGGCCCCTGACATCTACCAATGTACTTTCTGACTGCATGAATTTGGCTCTTCCAAGTATTTCAGATAAGTGGAATCAAACTGTATTTGTCTGCACCTAATGTGTATTGTAACACCTTTTTAAGGTTAACTTAATACATGTCCTACAGATTGTACCTTCCTTTTTCCCACATGCTATACAGTAGACTCTCATTGGTTATCTAATTTATACATAGTGGTGCATATATATCGATTTCAATCTCCCAGTTCATCCCCCTCCCCGTCTTTCCCCCTCGGTGTCCATGCTTTTGTCCTCTGTGTTGTCACAGGATATTGAATATAGTTCCCTTTGCTACACAGTAGGATCTTGTTGTTTATATAACAGTTTGCATCTGGTAGTCCCAACCCCCCAATCCATCCCTCCCCACCCTCCTCCCCTCCCCGCCTTGGTCTGTAAACCTCATGATTCTTGTGCCTTCTGACGCCACCCGTTTGAGAGACATGAGTCCCCCTAGTATTTACAGTCAATGTCTGTGGTCTCTAAGTGATGCTGCGGGTGGAATGTGAGCTTTCTTCTGATCTAGCGTTCTGCAGGCAGCTTGTCTCTGGCCTGATCTTTGCTGGGTTGGCCACGAACACATCTCCATTCATCTGACTGTCACAGTTGCCTTCACGGAGCCCAGTGTCATCCTTTGGGCAGGATGCTGCTTCCCTTTCTCAGCAGGGGATACACCAGGACTGGGGCTAAATTGGCGCTGATTGCAGCTGTCAGCTGGCCCCTGGTGACCAGGGTGGCCTGCAGTGTGCTGGACTTATGGGTGCCCTCCACAGCCACCTGGAGGAGCCCAGCTCGCTAGCAAGCACCGGGTGCAACCCAGGGACCCTGGCCTCATTAGCAGCTGCTCTCCTTGGAGGAGCCAACCTGCCCTTAGGCAGCAGAAGATTCTGCTTTTAATGAGGCCCTTTCCAGTTTAGGTGCAGAGAAATCCGGTGCCACATGACAGGAGAAAGGCTTTCACTGAGAAGCAGAATCTTTGAAAGATAATTAGAGTTTTGTGTGGGACTGTGCTTGTCTATGCCACTGAGCCTGGTGCAGAGTCAGGGACAGGGTCCTCTTTATAAATGTACTAGCATGAATGAATGAGGGAGTGTGATGTTCGTGGCCCCTGGAATCAGACTCCTGGTGGATTCTGGAGGCTCTATCTGTTCCTGCTGACCGCCTCAGCCAGGGCTTCCCTGTTCCTGAGTCTTGAACGTAGCTTACTCTTTCCCCTCTGTGCTCACTGGAGGAGGGCCCTTGATGATGCCCACGATCAGACGGGACTGTGGGACTGCTTCCAAACTCACTTCCTTGAGTGAGTGCTTCTTTGTCAGGGAGAGAATGACCAGAGCCCTCCTCTTCCTATGGGTCAGAGATCAAATGTGCTAGAGGCAGAACAGAGGGCAAAAGGTGCTCTGTTGATGTAAAAATGAGGCAAGGAGTCATTCATGTTCAGGCTCACAGATGCCCACACTATCTCCCTGGAGGACCAATGAGGGAACAAATAACTTTGTGCCATTTGCAGCAACAATGATGGACTTAGAGATGCTCATGCTGAGGGACGTCAGTCAGAGAAAGACAAATGCCATGTGATATTGCTTATGTGTGGAATCTAAAAACAAACATATCGTTACCAAAGGGGAAAGATGTGGGGAGAGGGATAAATTAGGAGTTTGGATTTGACATATACATACTACTTTATTTAAAATGATAATCAACAAGGTCCTCCTGTACAGCATAGGGAACTCTACTCAATATTCTACAACAACCTAAATAGGAAAAGATTTTGAAACAGAATAGATACATGTATTTGTGAAACCAAATCACTTTGCTGTACACCTGCAGGTAACTCAGCATTGTTAATCAACTCTACTCCTGTATAAAATAAAAATTGGGAAAAAACCAAACAGCACTGGATTCCTTGAGTCATTGTACATGACAAGAATGTTGCTCAAAGTTGGTAACAGGAAGAAACAGAGAGAGGACTCTGAGAAGCTGTATATGGGGAGTCGGTGGGAGATGATTTCTGGGCTGTCTCTTCCTGCAAGGGTTTTTGGGATGTTGTCAGAAGGACAGAGACAGAGGGGGAAAAATTAATTGTGGCAATTGTCTTCGCTGTCTCCAGGCTTGTCACAGTGATGCTGATAAAATCAAATAAGCTGGAAGTGAGGGTGAGTTGTTAGTGTGAGAAATGGTCCAGGATCTGGCAGCTGAGAGAGTGGAGGTGCCCGCGCTGTTTGCTCATTATCAAGATTTATTGTTTTCCACTCTGGGAAATTGTTGGTAAGCAAAAATAAGATCACTTACACCACTCTGTGAGGTACTTTGAAATATTTAAAAATGGAAAAAACAAGAGGAATTTACTATCATTTTTTTCTGTGTTTGGAAAGTAGGGCAGTGGGTTGGTGGACTGATCATGAGCTGGTTTGAGTTAGATAAAGAGTTTCTGGGAGTATTTACTGCAGAAAAATGAATTGGAGATTTAAAGGAAGGAGAATAAACCAAGCAAGGGAGAGTTGACAATGGTGGCTTTTTTTTTTTTTTTTTTTTAATTGAAGTTTAGTTGATTTACGATATTGTATTAATTTCAGGTATATAACAAAGTGATCCAGACAGTCTCACGCACACACATTTCAGATCATTTTCCAGATAAGCAACAATGATTTACTGTACAGAACAGGGAATTATATTCAGTATTTTGGGATAAACCTTAATGGAAAAGAATCTGAAAAAATAGGATTGCTAAACTGAATTGCTTTGGTATAAATCTGAAACTAACACAATATTGTGAATCAGTTATACTTCAATTAAAAAATAATGCTACATACCCTGATGATTCAGTTAATCCTTTTCTTCTTCCTTTTACGTAGCTCCATTATTTTATTTGTATGTCTGTGATCACACATGCACCTTTGTGTTTAACCTACACAGTTAAGTAGTTCGAATTTTAGAGCTGTAGATTGAGGGGGGAGTATGAACAGAATTGCTGGTATGCTTCACGTATATTCTCACTAGTTTTAAAGAACTAGTTTGCAACCTGCGAGAGCAGAAAGATTAGATAAATATATACTTTTAAAGGCTGCATGTATAGAAAATGCAAATATTTTTTCCCTGCTGTCTGAAAAACTCCTCTAAATTCCTTCACTAGATCTGAGTTCAAAAAGAACAAGTTCCTTAAATCCCCTAGTCTGGGTTAATGTGTTTTGTTAGATGTTCCTTTCTTCTCAAAAGTTATCTGAATTCATAGGAAGAGTTGAACAAAATTTATAAGGCCTGTGGGGGAAACGATATTATTTGGTTTGTACCATGGCCCCGCCAGTGAACAGAAGCCAGCACTGTGCTTGGAACGTTTTATTAGAGGCTCATTAATGTATACTGAAATCATATTCAAATGAAAAAATAATCCATAGCTAATGGTACAGTCTGGCCTAGCATTGAAATTTGCTCATCATAGAAGAGAGAGACAAAGACACCGAGAGAAGACGGAAGAGGGGAACGAACGCTCTGTTCCGTGACGCCAAATGAAGTATTCCCTGACATTAAACTATAAGAAGAAAACCTCCCGTGGAGAGAAGTGAAGTCAACTTTGGTATTAATTTTGCAACTTTTGTGTTTCTGAAGGGCATTATGGCTCAGACTGACTTACCTGCAAGAAGGATAAAGAGAAAGGGAAAAGAATGAGAAAGAGAGGAAAAGAAGGAAGACAAAAGAGAGGAGGGGAGGGAGAAAGCGAAGGGCCAGTCCAGGCTGATGAGGACGGAGAATGCTTCTCTTTCTTGGTGACTAGCTGATCTTTGCTGACCGTATCAAGGGTTGCTGAGTGGAGTGGCCCCTTCAGCAACCGGAGCAGAAACAACTCAAGATTGATAATGATAGTATCCTCCTCACAGCATTGCTGTGAGGTTTGAATGATGTACTGAAGTTCAAGTTCCTAGCATAGTTCCTGGAATGTAGAAGACCCACAGTAAGACAGCTCACTGAAAGACAGTTTAGCTAATTGAAGACTTTGGAGCTTTTTCCACGATAAATGTTGGGTATCATTATCAAACATAGTGCTACAATCAACATTTGTGCAAAATTAAAGAAAAGGTTTTATTCATTTATTTTTGGCTGTGCTGGGTCTTGTTGCTGTGTGAGGGCTTTCTCTAGTTGCAGTGAGGAGGGGCCTAGTCTCTAGCTGCGGCGCACACGCTTCTCATTGCGGTGCCTTCTCTGGTTGCAGAGTACGGGCTCCAGGCACACAGGCTTCGGTAGCTGCAGCTCACAGGCTCAGTAGTTTTGGCACACAGGCTTTAGTTGCTCCAAGGCAAATGGGATTTTCCTGGGTCAGAGGCTAACCCGTGTCTCCTGCACTGGCAGATTCTTTACCACTGAGCCACCAGGGACACCTGGTGTACAACTTTTTATGTGAATGCACGTTTTCATTTCTCTTACATATATTTATATATATACCTAGGAGTGAACTTGCCAGGGCAGGTGGTAATGCTGTTTAAGTTTTGAGGAACTGCAAAGATATTTTTCAAATCAGCTGTACCATTTTATATTTTCACCAGCAATGTATGCGGTTTACAGTTTCTTCACATTCTTGCCCACATATTTTTGTCTTTAAAAAAATTTTATTGGGTTATAATTGGTTTACAGTGGTGTCAGTTTCAGGTATACAGCAAAGCAAATTAGTTATACATAAACATTTTCCCTCCTTTAGATCCTTTTATAGGCTATTATAGAGTGTTGAGTAGAGTTTTCTGTGTTATACAGTAAGTCCTTATTAATAATCTATTTTATATATAGTAGTGTGTATATGTCAGTCCCAATCTCCCAGTTTATCTCTCCTCACTTGCCTGCCTTTTATTTTTTTAAAGACTGCAGCCATCCTAATAGTTTAAAGTGGGATTTCACTGTGGTTTTGATCTGCAGTTCCTTAATGGATAATGATATCGAGCATCTTTTCATGGGCTTATTGGCCATTTTATATCTTCTTTGGAAAAATGTTTATTCAAATACTTTGCCTCATTTTAATTGCTGCTGTTATTGCTTTTTAAATTGTTGAGTTGTAAAAGCTCTTTATATATTCCGGATAATTCTGGATAATGATTGTTTATTAGATATCTGATTTGCAAATATTTCCTCCATTCTATTCAGTGTCTTGATTTTACTGATAGAATTTGAGGCACTAAAGTTTTCAATTGTTTCTTATTCTGTGTTTGTGCGTTTGTGTTGTTTTATCTGAGAAACCACTGCCTCAACCAAAGTCACAGAGATTATTGCCTTTGTTTTCTCCTAAGACTTTTTATGAATTTAGCTCTTAGGTCTTTGATCCACTTTGTGTGAACAGCATCTTGCTGTTCTAGCTGGTTATTGCCACATGGGAATGTGTGACAATGTTGTCTATGCTTCCAAGAAACCAGAGATACCAGTTCTTTGGTGTGAATACTCTGCCTTGAAGTCAAATTTCATGAAAACACAACAGTGAAGGTGGTCAATAAATATGGTCTTGGCCACACGCACCCAGGGACCACATTATAACCTCTGGGTTTCCTATTTAACTTTCCTAGTCAGCTGCTGCTGCTGCTGCTAAGTCGCTTCAGTCGTGTCCGACTCTGTGCGACCCCATAGACAGGAGCCCAACAGGCTCCCCTGTCCCTGGGATTCTCCAGGCAAGAACACTGGAGTGGGTTGCCATTTCCTTCTCCATTGTGTGAAAGCGAAAAGTGAAAGTGAAGTCGCTCAGTCGCATCCGACTTCTAGCGACCCCATGGACTGCAGCCTACCAGGCTCCTCCATCCATGGGATTTTCTAGGCAAGAGTACTGGAGTGGCTTGCTATTGCCTTCTCCGTTCCTAGTCAGCTAGAAATGTAATAAAAGAACCCCTGTTCTTGGTCTATTCCCAGGTGACACAGTCTTAGGATTTTTTTAGGATTCTAAATAGCAATGTAAGGAGAAGTCTTAAAATTAAACCAATGAGGAGAGAAGGTTTTGAGTCCAAAAGTCCCTGCTCTAAATGAGGGGCGTTTAAATATTTTTAGACGTTTCCCGGCTAGCTACCCTGATTTGTCAACCTGAAACATTTTTTCCACAGCAAGTTCTTTGGAGAGAGCAGAAATGTGGGGGCAATGCCTGAATTTTGTGAAATTGCAGAAAGAAATGATTTATTCATGCTAGATTCTGAGAGCCAACCATGAGGTCACGATGAAAAGGGCTGAGTGACAGGCAGAGAGATGAACTAAAGACCCTCTGCCCTGTTGATGGATTTGGTGAGCAGAGATTTGCCCCCTTCCTCTCTGGGAGGACTGATGTTGGGGGAGGGGGAGTCACAGCATGGGAAGGAAGTCTGGAGGAAAAAGAGGGTGTGATGAGGGACCCTGAGCAGTGGGCTGTAGCAGTTGCCTGTTGTTTGAGCCCATTCTTCAAATATTGGCCTGAGTCAATATTTGAAGAGGCTACCTATACCAGGAAGCCTTCCCTGACCTGCCAATTTCTCTCCTCCAAAGACCATATCACAGCCTTTCTGGTTTTCCTAAGCACACTTTCTTCTCTGAAGTCTTGCTCAAACTGGTGTTTGATATTCAGAGATTCCATCAGCAGATATTTAATGAGTACCAGCTATGCCCCAGCGTTCCCCGATGGCTGGCTCAGTGGATAAAGAGTCTGCCTGCATTGCAGGAGACACAGGAGATTCAGGTTCAATCCCTGGGTCAGGAAGATCCCCCAAAGGAGGAAAATGGCAACCTGCTCCAGTATGCTTGCCTGAAAAATCCCATGGGCAGAGGAGCCTGAAAGGCTAACAGTCCAAAGGGTTCCAAAGAGTTGAATATGACTGAGCAGCTAAGCACACACCACTGTGCCCCAGGCTGTGTTCTAAGGGCTGGCGACGCAGTAGTGAGAAAAACAGGCAGAAATCCCTGCTTTCCTGTTGCTTGCATTCATGTGTGTGTGTGTGAGAGAGAGAGAGAGAGAGAAGCAACAAATGAATTAACTTACAGATTATAAAGTGAAAGCTGTGGGAAACTTAGAGCAGGATAATGGGATCAAAATTGCAGGAAAGAAGGATGACATTTTTAGTGGGGTGGTCAGAAGAGTCTTTGGGTTATATTTGATTGGCTAGAAAATTTCTTCTGGTTCTTCCATAATCTATTACAGAAAAATCTGAATATTTGAACAAAGGCTTGAAAGAGGCTCTTTTTCAGTTAGCACCTCGTGTTCATGCTGATGATTCTGGGATAAATGTTTCCCATGATTTTTTTTAAAGCTTAAAATAGATTTATTCATTTATTCAGCAAACATTTGCTAAAGACCTGTTAAGCATCCTTAAGGTTTCAGCTCAAATGTCAGCTCCTTACAGAAGCATTCCCTGAACACTCTTTTCATTGTCTTCTGTTTTAATTTGTATTCTATTTTAAAATGAAAACTAACATTTTATATTTTATTTTTTAAATGAAGTTTCGTTGATGTACAATATGTTACAGGTATACAGTAAAGTGATTCCCAATGTCTGAAGGTTATACTTCATTTATAGTTACTATAAATATTGGCGATATTCCCTATAGTCTTCAGTAAATTCGTGTAACTTATTTTATACATAATAGTTTGTCCCTCTTCCTCTTCTACCATATATTGCCCCTCCCCCTGCCCTCTTCCCACTGGTACCCACTAGTTTGTTCTCTAGATCCACGAGTCTGTTTCTCTTTTATTATAGTCACTAGTTTGTCATATTTTTTAGATTCCAGATGTGAGTGATGGCATATGTTTGTCTTTCTCTGTCTGAGTTACTTCCCTTAGTGTGACAATCTCTAGGTCCATGCGTGTTGCTGCAAATGGCATTTTCATTCTTTTTTATGGCTGAGTAGTATTCTACTTCATATCTCCTTTATCCAGTCATCTATTGATGATACTTAGGTTCCTTTCATATCAGCAATTGTAAATAATGCTGCTTTGAGCATTGTGGCGCAGGTATCTTTTTGAATTAGTGTTTTTTGTTTCTTTGGGGTATACACCTAGAAGTAGAATTGCTGGGTCATGTGGTATAAATGTGGAGAAGGAAATGGCAACCCACTCCAGTGTTCTTGCCTGGAGAATCCCAGGGACGGGGGGAGCCTGGTGGGCTGGCGTCTATGGGGTCGCACAGAGTCGGACACGACTGAAGCGACTTGGCGGCGGCGGTGGCGGTGGTATAAATGTAAATTTTTTTTTAATTGAAAAATAAGTATTTAACTTTTTAAAAAGAAACTTCATTTTTTAATTTTATTTTTAGGATGGCATTTATCATGACATGGGCTTACCTTATTTGTTTATTTACCTGACTGTTAAGAGAGGAATCTCATCTATTTTGTCTATCAGTGAATTCTCCATGGCTGACACATATTCAGTGCTTAATAAATGTCATTGAATAAATGAAAATGCCAGGGATTGTAGTGACCATGGTGTTATGATAGGTTTTGACCTTTGAGAACTTATGTTTAGAAAATTTAGCAGTTGTGCTCCTTGGTATTTACCTAAAGGTATTAAAAACTTATGCCTACATAAAAACCTGTACATGGATATTTATAGCAGCTTTGTTCTAAAAAATTAGAAGCAACCAAGATGTCCTTCAGTGGGTGGATTGATAAATAAACTGTGGTCCATCCACATAATGGGGGTATTATGATATTATTCAGTGCTGAAATGAGCTATCAAGTCGTGAAAAAACAGGGAAGAACCTTACATGCATATTATTCAGTGAAAGAAGCCAATCTGAAATGGCTACGTACTATATGATTCCAAGTCTGTGACATTGTGGAAAAGGCACAACTATGGAGACAATGAAAAGATCAGTGGTGACCAGGGTTTGGGGAGGGAGTGATGAATAGGCAGAGATCAAAGGATGCTTCATTTCAGTTCAGTTCAGTCGCTCAGTCGTGTCCAACTCTTTGTGACCCCATGAGTTGCAGCATGCCAGGGCTCCCTGTCCATCACCAACTCCCGGAGTTCACTCAAACCCATCCAGCGATCTCATCCTCTGTCGTCCCCTTTTCCTCCTGGCCCCAATCCCTCTCAGCATCAGAGTCTTTTCCAATAAGTCAGCTCTTGCATGAGGTGGCCAAAGTACTGGAGTTTCAGCTTTAGCATCATTCCTTCCAAAGAACACCCAGGGCTGATCTCCTTTAGAATGGACTGGTTGGATCTCCTTGCCAGTCCAAAGGACTCTCAAGAGTCTTCTCCAACACCACAGTTCAAAAGCTGTGCTCAGCTTTCTTCACAGTCCAACTCTCACATCCATACATGACCACTGGAAAAACCATAGCCTTGACTAGACAGACCTTTGTTGGCAAAGTAATGTCTCTGCTTTTGAATGTGCCATCTAGGTTGTTCATAACTTTCCTTCCAAGGAGTAAGCATCTTTTAATTTCATGGCTGCAGTCACCATCTGCAGTGATTTTGGAACCCCCCAAAATAAAGTCTGACACTGTTTCCACTGTTTCCCCCATCTATTTGCCATTAAGTGATGGGACCAGATGCCATGATCTTCGTTTTCTGAATGTTGAGCTTAGACCAGTGAAAATACTCTGTATGAGACTTTAATGATGAATACTTTTCATTATACATTTGTTCAAACCCGTAGAATATACAAAACCAGGAGAGGACTGTGATGTAAGCTGTTCACTTTGGGTGATAATGGTGCGTCCATGTAGATTCACTGATTGTAACAAATGTACAATCTGATGGGGGATGTTGAGGAGGCTGCGTGTATAGGGGGAGGAAGTAGATGGGGAAAACTTTTATACCTTCTCAATTTTGCTGTGACCTAAAATTGCTCTAAAAATTGAAGTCTTCTTTTTTTTTTTAAGATTACATTCTGATAGTGGAGACAGATACATCTTCTCAAAGCAGAGTATATAAATATACTTACTAGGCAGGCAGGAACATGCGTCTCAGAACTCAGCTGACTGGTAGCTTTAGAATGCAAATTAACCACGTCTCCCCAATTTACAGGGTGTCCTACTGGGTCTTTTGAGTGTGTTCAGAGAATTAAACACATATGTTGGGAACTCCTACTATTTTCCAGGCACCATGCCCGCTGCCATAGTCAGAACAGCAGAGAACAGGTGCACTGTTGCGCAGGTGACATGAACAATCAAAACAGGAAGTCGGGGTTCAGTCTCGCATTTACACTGAATAACCAGCAGGCTTATTCTGGGGCATTTGTTCAATGTGATCATTGTTCAGTATTTGCCTTGCTTTTTTGGTCATCTTTTAAAATAATGCCTAGAAATAGACTCATAAGAAAAAACAGAAGCCCTGAGACCAGAGACAGCCTTTTGCTCCATTTCTAGAAAAAACTCATGTGGCGAAAGCATCTCAGCCCGGTAGCTCAGAATTGTCTAGAAATTTGTAGGGAGAAAAATAATTTAGGTAAATGGTCCAATGTGCTGGAGAACAGTTCAAGCTTTCAAACACTCTTTCCTTCTTTTCTTCTTTTTTTCTGTTTCTCTCTCTTTCCCTCCCTGTCCCCCCATCGCTGCCCCCCCCACCTCCTTCTGCAAAACAACATTCGTTGTCATCACAAGGGATCTGCTGAGACAGGGCTGGATGTGGTTCCTGGGGACCAGCTGCTGCTCTGTGTCCCGTCTCTCTCCCCTGCTCCCATCTCTCCTCCCCTTCCTTCTTGCTGGCATGGCTGAGCTGCAGCCATACTGTGCACTTAAAAGGTGTCTCAACCTCACCTCAGGGGTCCCATGGTCCCATGGAGCAGGCTTAAACTTATATTAAAGGACAAGTTTCCAAGGGAAATAGAACTTCTGGGAAGCAAGTCCTTTTGGGAGGAGGCTGTGTGTTCTAGTTAGTGGGGAGAAGAAGCCAAGCAGTGTTCCTGCCTGACCCCTCCAAACACACACACACACACACACACACACACACACACACACACCCCTCCACCCCAGGGAAAAGAAAGGTATCTAATGAATATCTCACTGATCCCAATTCCCCAAAGGCAGTGGGTAATTATTAAATTGAGAGACTCATGGAGCACTTTTCTAAATGGAAAGGCTTATCAAGAGTAGATCAGGAGCAGGTAAAATTAATAGTTATAAACCCATTTCCATAGAAATGGACTTATTACCAGGCATGCCAGCTGCCTGAAAGTAAAAGACCCTTTTCCTCTGGTTTCAGGGAAATGACTTAAAAATCTGTGCATAAAGTGACTGACTGGATTGTTAATCCATTCGTGTTAACCTGGACTTGGGCAGGTTCCTGTAGCTGGTCTGCAGTGGGACAGCACAGTTAAGGGGGGCAGCCCTCCCATACAGACCCTGCCCCCCTTGCCCAAAGACTGGCTACTTTGGCACCCCAAAGCCAGAATGTGGATTTAGCAGGATTAAACTGCTGGTAATAGAGAGAGTTATGTTCATTTTCTTCTAGTGCTGGATTTTCATTTTCTTGGCAGTAGTTTTCCTGAGGTTTACTGAATGATGAGACCCAGGAGGCATTAGAAGCAGCTCCTTAGATCTGGTTACAAGCACGGAGGAGCCCAAAGAGAAATCAAAGGTCTGATCTGATAAAGCCGAGCATCTCTTACAGGAGGAGACTTGACCGATAAGTGGAGCATCCCGGTGATCAGAGAGGTGACTTTAGGCTGGAGTATGGCGGCTGGGAAAGGGGGTGACTGAAGCCAAGAACTGAGTGCCCAAGTCCCTTAGATTCTGAAGTCCCTCTGAAAGTACCCTAGTAAAAAGGGGGTGTCCTGTTAGAGGGTTCCCATGTGAGCCCACTCCCATCCTCTCCTGAGACCAGTCCTTTGTCCAACACATATTCCCTTCCCCATGGAAACTTGTGTAATATAGATAGTTGTGCAAATAGATACTTGATGATTTACCCACAACCAGCCAGCTGGGACTGCCTGGCAGCGTAACTTTAATACATTTATGTGTGTGTGTGTTAGTTGCTCAGTTGTGTTCAACTCTTTGCGACCCCATGGACTGTAGCCTGCCAGGCTCCTCTAACCATAGGATTCTCCAGGCAAGAATACTGGAGTGGGTAGCCATCCCCTTCTCCAGGGGATCTTCCTGACTCAGGGGTTGAACCAGGCTGAGTCGCCTTCATTGCAGGAAGGTTCTTTACTGTATGAGCCTCCAGAAAAGCCCTAATACATTTATACTTCAATTTAAATGCCCACTCTATTGGACACAGTGATATTAGAGAGTTTCTTAAAACCTTGGCTAAGTAGAAAAAACGCTGGGCATGACTAATTCTAATGTAGTGCTATTTGGGGTAGAATTCCATATCAGACAGGTCAGTGTAACATATGTCCACTTTTTTTTTTTTAATGGTGCTTCAGTTTAATTCTAAGTATAATTTTGTAAGTAAGTCAGGTTATAGACATTACTTAGCTTTCATTTCCCCCCATTTAAAAAATTTTCCACAATTAAAAAAATTGTATTGGGATATAGCTGACTCATTGGAAAAGACCCTGATGAAAAGACCCTGAGGGCTCAAGAGGACAAGGGGACGACAGAGGATGAGATGGTTGATTGAAGGCATCACCGACTCAGGGGACATGAGTTTGAGCCAACTCTGGGAGATAGTGAAGGACAGGGAACCCTGGAGTGCTGTAGTCCATAGGGCTGCAAAGAGTCAGATTAGTGACTGAACACCAAAATTGTTGATTTACAATGCTGCGTTATTAATAGTTTCAGGTATACAGCAAAGAGAATCTGTTATACATACATCCACTGTTTTTTAGACTGTTTTCCCATCTAGGTCATTACAGAGTATTGAGTGAAGTTCCCTGTGCCATACAGTAGGTTCTTACTAGTTATCCATTTTATATATAATAGTGTGTATATGTCAATCCCAATCACCCAGTTTAATCCTCCTCTCCTCTCCCTTTTTCCCATGGTAACCATAAGATTGTTTTCTATTATGTATCTGTGACTCTGTTTTTGTAAATAAGATAATCTTTACCACTTTTTTTAGATTCCATGTATAACAATTTCATATGATATTTGTCTTTCTTACAAGGAGCTAGATGGAAGATTTAAAGGACAAATTTTGTCAATACTGTGGATTTTCCCCCTGAAGTTTTCAGTGGGAGGGAGCTGTCCATGGTAGGAGATTCTGCTGGACAAGAATCTTTACACCTGAGTGACTGAGGTTATAGGAGCTATGAATCAGTCACACTTGCTGTTAACATTCCTTGGATCCAGGTACAGCTAGATTCAGGATGATAGACATAGACTTATGGAAGAGAAGTCACTCAGGAATCCCATGCTGGGTGGCTTTCTAACTCTCTGTTCAGTAACTTCTCCTGTCAGTACAAGAGTCAGCCTATAGTTCACAAGTTCATGTCAGCAAGGAGAGGCTCTCCCTGTGTAGGAAGGTGCTGAGAAAGGCGCTTGTTCCTTTTGCTTGTGTGTGTCCTGTCCGCTTTCTTCCCCCTCCTCCAGATAGATGTACCATGTTGTTACTCCATGAAAGAAGGCAGGTGGGGATTTCTGACATTACATCCCATCCCATCCCATCCCATCCCATTTCAGGCAGACATGAAGAATCCACCATGGTACCTTATTGTGTGGCTCATAGTTGATGTCACGAACCATGCACACTGTGGGTCCTTTCCCATGACTGGTCTCATGATGCTCCCTCAAGTCCATGTAGTCACCGATGTTCTCCCCAAATTCTAAAGCTCAGAGTTTGAACCATGGGTCCACAGACACACGGGTAAGTAGCAATAGAAGCAGCCAGATCCAGGCTACGTCTCAGGCCTGGAGTGACGGTGGCCCTAGGTGAAGGGTTTGGCCACGTCTTGTGTGTGGCGCTTGGATCATGATGTAGGCAGACGTGGGGCTGAGGAAGACAGGGCTGTCACAGTGCCCAGAGATGCAGTGTGGTCTGCGCTGCTCACTCCAGGAAGGACGGTCAGCTTCTTACAGAGCCCTGAAGACGGATGGTCCGTCCACTCTGAGGTGTGGGTCATCTATGGCCGCCTGTGGATCAGGCTCTATCGACACTGCCGTGTGACTTGTTGACTTGGTGATCCTTCGGTTTGATAGAGAGGAATATGGCAATTCATCTCGTGCTTGACATTCTGCTGAATCGCAGTTTTAAACTGCACTTTGCCGTGTGTGTTTGTTTTCCAGAACAAATGGCTCCTTCTACGAGATCTTGCAAGTGGACTTTGGAGTTGACAACAGCAGCGGCCTGGCTGGTGCCCAGCAGATCACCTGGCAGGTGGAGTACCCTGTGGAGGACGTGCCGAGGGAGCTGGTCGTCTCCGAGATCTTCATCAGCCAGACCTCCTTTGTGGGCATCGTCCCACTTGCAATGGTGAGATGTCAGGCTTCAGAATCAGTGTCGCAAAGATGTTTTCTTTGAGGCCTTTTTTTTTTTTTTGCCTCTCCATGTAATTTGTGGGATCTTAGTTCCTCCACCAGGGATCAAACCCAGCAGTGGCTTCCCAGCAGTGAAAGCCCCAAATCCTAACAACTGAACTGCCAGGGAATTCCCTGAGTACTTTTTTAATATAAAAAAAATGAGCATTTTGTAATCTGCTGTTTTCCATGCACCAGATGAAGCTGTTTGAACACAGGAAATGCACTTAAATTATATTTTATTTACCCGCTTTCCGTAATGCCTCCTTAAAAACTATTCAAGGTTTGCTGCGTAAATCCCTTTCCTTTGTGGATGTTGTTGAACTGTGTCCCGGAGAACCTGTGTTTCTTTTTTTTTTTTTTTCCTCATCCTATATCCATCTCAGGACCAAGTGCTCTTGAGAGAAGGTTGCATTGAAATCCATCAGGCGTGTGTGATGGGAACAGCCGCTCTGAGTCTATGCTGAGTGACCAGTTGACAGTGGCTGGTCAATTGCTCTGAGAGTTCCCACATAGCTTAGGGATTGGCAAACTCTAAAATGTATATGAACAGAAAGAGCCTTGTTGGGAACTGACCAGCTGAACCTGGATGGGGTCCCAGAGTCCATGAAACCAGGTATGCTTCTGTTTCTGGCCTGGGGTGACCAGCTTTCTCCTCTGAGCTTGGCCAAAGCTCGATTCATGACCAGGCTCAGGGGCCACATCTGAGAACAAGGTCATGGACAAGGTTCCAGAACCTTAAGGGACAGTGCTGGTGTGTCCCAGGGAATAAACCCCAGGAGCGCCATATTCCCAATACCCTTGCCCACACTGGAAATGCTCAAATGCATTCTGCACTGCTTTGACCTTCCTGTCTAGAACTGAAGACAGAGGGTCCACACTCAGTGATTTCAGGACATTATGGGGGTGCTTCTATCATCCATACTCAAGTTGGGTACCAGGGGTGAGATCCTTGCAGATAAAACCCTCTATCCTACAATCCTCCCACATCTGTATTCTTGACTCTTTCTCTTTCCTCCCAAACACGCTTGCCCCCATCTCCCCACATCCAATTCTTTCTCTTCGGTTCAACTGATAGGGAGATACCATTCCCAACCACAGTGACCAAACTGGCTCTCCATCCCCTTGCTCATCACCCTCTGTCCACATCCTCTCCCTCATGTATCTTCTTCATGGATATTATCAGTGTTTGAGATTTGGGATTCATCGTCTGTCTTCCTCCCCAGAAGGAGAGATCCATGACGGTAGGCTTCTGGCCAGTTTTGTCCACAGCTGGGTCCCCAGTACCTAGAACAATACCTGGGACACTTACTATTTGTCAAATGAAGGACTGAATCCCATGCTGTAATCTGAGCTACTGGGATCATCTAGTTCTTGAAGGCTAGATAGATGGGGATGATCTGCATCAGCAGTGATCTGCATTTTGTTTGAGGGCAGTCACCTGGGGAAATGCTAACTGTGCCTCTTTCCCTTCCCTTCTGCTTCCCTACCCTGCCTGCCTCCACTTTCTCTTCCCTTCTCTTCTTTTCTTTATGAAAGCATGAGTTTTTTCTTTTCTCCTCCATCCCCCACTCCCCACCATATCTCTCGATCTGTCTCACGTCTCTCTGGTTTTCTGTCCAATTACCTCGCTTTGAGCATAGAGATTTCTTTCCAGGGGTGGCTTGGAATTTAGGGCTGCAGCCCACCATTCCACTACAGTTCTTAAAACTAAAAAGCCCAGCTCTACTCCTGCAGATAAAAAAAAAAGTTATCTTTCAAAAAGATTGGAATAAAAAATGAACACACTTGATGAGTTTCTAGGCAACTGGACACACAGGTTCAGCCTAGGAAAAAGCAAGAGATAATCAGACTCCTTTTTAGCCAGATTGACCTGAAACTTTATGCCAAGGCTTGGGCACAAATACTTCTTTATTTCAAACAATATTCATGTGTCTACTCTGTGTTCTGGTGAATGGTAATGAACAGATACACACAGTCTCAGCTCTCCAGGTTCTTGCATTCTAGGAGAGGAGAGTTCAGAGTACAAGAAACAAGTACATTTGACCACTGCAGACAATGATATATGCTATGGAGAAGTTTATGCTGGGTCATAGAATAAAGAGGCAGGGATGGGAGTGGGCAGTGTTAAGTCAAGAAGACGTTTGTCTAAGGATCTGATGCTTGCTTTGAGAACTGACTGACAAGAGGAAGCCAGCTATAGAAGGCTGTGGAGGAAGAGCATTGCAGGCAGAGGGAACAGTGTGCATCTTCAAATGGAAATAAGCTTGTTTAACTTGAGGGACTCAAAGAAGGCCAAGCTGTTGGGATGCAGACAGCTGGGGAAAGGCATGGGAAAGAGACGAGCTTGAAGAGGAAGCCGGGGGCAGCTTTTCCAGGCCTTGGAAGTAACAGATGACATTTCACGGGTATTCCAGTGTCCAGTTCTCAGTGTCTGTGTTAGTCTCCTCTTGCTGCTATAGCAAATGACCATTAACAGACTGGCTTTGTGTGCATGCGTGCCAAGTCGTTTCAATCCTATGTGACTCTTTGCGACCCCATGGACTGTAACCCACCACTCCTCTGTCCATGGGATTTCCCGGGGAAGAATACTGGAGCAGGTTGCCGAGCCCTCCTCCAGGGATGTTCCCCACTCAGGGATTAAACCCAGATCTCTTATGTCTCCTGCAATGGCAGTTGGGTTCTTGCCACCTGGAAAGCCCAGAGTGGCTTTAAACAACGCAAATGTATCTTACAATTCTAAGTCTGAGATGGGTCTGCAGGACAAAATCAAGGTGTCAGCAGAGCTGCATTATTTTGGAAGCTCTAGGAATCTGTTCTCTGCCCTTTCCAGCTTCTGGAGGTGCCCATGGTACTTAGCCCACATCATTTTGACCTCTGCTTCCATCATACATCTCTTTCCCTGACTCAGACCCTGCTGCCTCCCTCTTCTAAGGGCTGATTACATTGGGTCCCCTGGACAATGCAGGACACTCTCCCCATCTCAGGATCCTTACCTCAATGGCATCTTCAAAGCCCCTTCGTCACGTAAGGTCACATATTTATAGGGTCTGGGATCAGGACGCAGACATATTTGCAGGGAAAGGTATTGACCTATGAGATGTATTAATTCATTAGCCAGCAACCTTATAAGAAGTGTACTATTATCCCATCTTGTGGATAAGGACATTGAGGAACAGTAATAATAAATAAGTTGCCAAAAGGTGCACACCTAGTTGTGCTGTGGATCTGGGTTTGTGTGTGTATGTGTATTTGTGGCACAAGTTTCTCTTTGAAAAGACTCCCCAGGCTCCATGCCCATCTTGGACTTGGACCAAGAGGATGTCGGTGACAGTCATAATGGGCAGGGACCTGGGACTCCTTTTCGCCAGCGACCACACAGACTTCCTAATCCCTGTTTCACAGGCGACAGAGTTTCAAATTGATCTGAGTGGATGGCACACTCGGTTACCTGAGGGCCTCTCAGAGTCAAGCAGTGCAGTGGTTAGAACACAGCCTCTGGATCTGGGTTCAGATCCTGCCTCTGACACTTAGCAGGCACACGACCTTGGGAAGATGACTTAAGTGTTCTGTCGTGACTCAGGTTCCCCATCAGGAAACTGGCCCAGGATTGCGGTGATGTCACAGGTGGGAATTTCTCAGAACAGAGCCTGGCATCATGTGAGTCATCAGAAATAGAAGTGGAGGCAGTTAGCTCAGAAGAGTAGCACGCACAGTGAAGGGTAGAAGGAATTTCTGGCCCCAAGGTATTTTGAGGTCATTGGATTAGACATAACACCGGTGTGATGTGTAGAGATTAGTTATCATAATGGGAGAGGGTAGAGTGCGGGGCAGGGTGGGGGCATGCCAGGGGAAGCCCAGGCTGGCGAACATTTTGACTGCAGCTTGCCCATGGGAAAGCTACATTTCTGAAAGACATGCTTTTCTTTTTTTTCCTGATTGTTGCTCACCACCCCCCTGCCCCCACTGCCACATACACACACACACACACACACACACACACACACACACACGACAGAGTCACGTGAAACCATTTTAATACATGATTTGCTGGCACTCTGCTCCCTTGACATCAGCGTTCAGGCTGCTGCTCCAATGACTGCAGTTTACTCCACTTGCCTTGTTGAAACTCCAAGGACGCTGTACGCCCTTATTTTCCTGGGATGACTGTCCTGAAGGCACCAACCACTTGGAGACTTTAATCCCGTGAAGCTCCTACTTTCTCTCATGGACTGTCTCTTGCCTTCCCTCTGCAGCTGTTTTTCTCCTTTGCTCATTTGCTTGCATGTGGCCTAGGATTCAGAGGGGACAGCCTTTGTCTTGGGCGTTTCCAGCCCTGAGCCAGCTCTAAGGAGAGATAGTTCACCCCAGGGAAGGTCCAGCAGGCATCTTTGGGGCTCTTGGGGTCCCAGGGGGGCCTGCCAGGGGGTCTTAAGTAATTAAGTCATGGGTGTAACTCAGAAAGCTTTGAAGGCTTATCAATAAGGTTTTTTTCTGGTCCCTTGTCTTGTTTTATTTAACACATAAAAGGAAAATCTAAAGAGGGCTTGAATGCATCCTCCTAAAACCTTACAGATAAGGCTCAAGTGTTCATTGACTACCCGCAATTCCAACCCTCTTCCCTGAATGAACTATGTTTTATCATTTTATTTTTCTCATCCAAGACTTTGTATCTACCTTCGTACACAGATATCTGGCTGCAGAAAGCAAATGATTTTTCACCCGCCCCCGGCCCCGCATGGCTGTGTTGAAAAACAAAGGGCATTGCATTGAGTATCACATTCTTTACAGCCAGCAATATGTCTTGGAGGCCTTTTCATACCCAGATGAATAGAGCTGCCTCATTCATTTTAAAAAAACTACTCTATAATATTCTGCTCTGGGCTTATCCATAGTCTATTTCCCTACTGGTGAATATTTAGGTGGTTTCCATTTCTTTCTTTCTCTCTCTCTTGTGTTTTTTTTTTTTTGGGGGGTGGGGGGCGCTGAGGGTGAGGGTGAGAGGAGGTTACCACCATGCCTCTTGTAAAAATTCCATCTGGTTTGGAGGTAGAAAGTGGGTTTTATATCATGTACCAAATGGCAGTGGCTGTTAGAAGCAGGATGAGGATGGTGATCAGTCAGTAGTCCGTTTTGCAAGCTACATTAGTTTTCTGAGACTGCCATGAAGAATTACCACCAACTGGATGGCTTAAAACAACGGGGATGGATTCTCTCATAGTTCTGGAGGCCAGAGCTCCAAATCCAAGTTGTCAGCCGGGCCCGACTACCTCTGATGGTTTGAAGATTCTTGGTTCTTCCTGACCTTCCAGCTTTAGGCGTTCCTTAGCTTGGGGCCACATCACTCCCTTCTCAGCCTCTGTGTGTGTGCCAGCATCTCTGCATGTCCCCTCCTTATAAGGACCCCAGTCATGGCCTTTGAGTCCACCCTCAACCAGTATACCAGGCTTCCTGGGTAGCTTAGCTGGTAAAGAGTCTGCTTGCAATGCAGGAGACCTCGGTTCAATTCCTTGGTGGGAAGATCTGGGAGAAGGGATAGGCTACCCACTCTAGTATTCTTGGGCTTCCCTGGTGGCTCAGATGGTAAAGAATCCACCTGCAATGTCGGAGACCTGAGTTCAATCCCTGGGTTGGGAAGATCCCCTGGAGAAGGGAATGGCTACCCACTGCAGTATTCTGGCCTGGAGAATTCCATAGACTGAATAGTCCATGGGGTCGCAAAGAGTTGGACACGGCTGAGCAACTTTCACCACTTAACTTTCAGTATAACCTCATCTAACTAATTATATCTGCACAGACCTTCTTTCCAAATAAGGTCACATTCTGAGATTTCAGTGGACATGAATTGGGGGCAGGGGGCACTATTTAGCTAGCCCACTATGGGGCAGGAAGGGGGAGGGGTGCATATATGCCAAGAACTTGTCCACTAAGATCTGGATGGGATTTGGGGCAGCTTCATCCTACACCTTGAACATCTTCAGTGAGATTGGACGTTCTGGATAAAGACTCTAAAAGCTATCAGGTCTTTAGTCATTAACTCAGCTACAAAGTGTTCTCATTCAGTAGTGTTGATTAGACTTCATTTCCCAGGACTAGAAAGAGATTCCAGTACCTTTGAAAGGTATTTTTGTGGAAGCCTGACTTCAAAAGTCCATCCAGAGGAGGAGAGTCCTCCTTCTTCCACCAACACAAATCTGTCAGTATAATTACTTTTTGGAGATTGCATAGAACACCTTGCTGTGGGAATCCAGAATAAACCTGACTCAGCTCTGTCTTCGAGCCTTTCTGATAGACAAGAAAGAACTGGATGGTCGGCAAACAGTCATTCCCTTGGTTATATACACAGTTTCACCTGACTGATCCAACATGTTCATGCTGAAAGGAGTAATTTTAAATTGTCCAGCTGAAGGTATGTCCAGTGGATGTACTTTACAAATGACCAGAAATAACCATCTTGGTCGGATAAGACTGAAGTCACTCACTTTGTAAGTGCCGCCATATGCATCTGTCGAAAGTGTGGGATGCAGGTCAACTCCCCACAGCCAAGCATGTGATGCCAATGAGCCTATTCAGAGAACCTATCTCCGAAATGGCCCCATAGCTGGATGGAGATGCTCTATCATTTCCTAACTGACTTAAAAAATAACAATATAAAAAGATTTGTTCTTGAGGAATGAAATGGAATCAGCAAACTGGAAAAGGAGAAGGAAGAAACCCATTAAGATATTTGGTTCCTTTGACCTGTGTCTTTTTTGGAGAAACTTTGCGGACATACAATACCTGAAGATGAACAGGAAAAACAGACCCAAGAAGCAAGTCCAGGAAAGAAACTGGTGACTGTCAGTGGAAGAACAAAGTGATAGAAGTCTGGGTGTTTCTGTTGCAGAAATGTGACATGACAAATTTCTAAGGCTGCGTCAATACCATGAATATTTATGACCTATCTCACCAAAAACGTCTGTCAGCCAGCGAATTCATCAAAGATTCCTGCTTGGGAATTGTTCTGTTTTGTTGGGTAACGAGCCCTGAATGACAAAATTGAGAGCGATTAAGTGAAGGGTTTGTGCTTCTGTTTTACATGCCCTTAGAGGTGGTAAACTCATCAAAAGGCTGTATTCTGAAGAAGTAAATTTCTTTTGGAAAAAACTTCTTTTCCTGTTGGTGGATTATTTATCAAAATGTGGGGTTGGGAATATGCAAGCATTTGTGGGTACTGACTTCCAGGGGCCGCCTCTGAGGCTCCTGTTTGGAAATGACAAACCAGAATCCTTGCAAACCAAAAGACTATGCCTGCTTCTGTCCTGGTCAGTGAAGGGACAACGCCTTCTCCGCGGCTGGGGAAATGTGGAGGCGTGAATACTTTGGCCACCTGATGTGAAGAGCTGACTCATTTGAAAAGACCCTGATGCTGGGAAAGATTGAAGGTGGGAGGAGAAGGGGACAACAGAGGATGAGATGGTTGGATGGCATCACTGACTCAAAGAACATGAGTTGGGTAAACTCTGGGAGTTGGTGATGGACAGGGAGGCCTGGGGTGCTGCAGTCCATGGGGTCGCAAAGAGTCGGACACGACTTAGCGATTGTTCTGAACTGTGTGCTTGAGAGACGTCAAAGTGCCACTACTAAAATATAACCTGCCATTTACTTAAGCTTTGTGATCCGAGCCTGCCTTTGGCACCTCAGTCATTCTATCTGTAAAGGGGGTACTAAGATTCTCACTAGTGCAACCTCAACAGGTTACTTTGAGGATTCAATAAGGCAACATTATATTCACAGTTTTTATTACAAAGTAAGAATACGATAGATGTCATCAGCTTCTTTTCATTAGAATTCCATCGTGCTTAAACTGGAGACACTTAAGAATAGTGATGAAATTAAACTATTTCCTAACAGGATGGCACTCACCACTGCCCCATGGGCATAGATGCAGCCTCTAGATAATTGTTGTAGCCTCTCCCCTCCCCGCAGGGCACAGCAGCTGTTCATAAAGTCTTTCTGAGAGAAAGGGCGAGCCAAAGGTGCCGTTTTGCATAGCTTACTGCAGAGTCCAGCACACCTTTTCCTAGATCGCTTTAATTTTGCACACTGCCAAGATGGCGTTTTTGATTGACTTGAATTTTTTTCCGAGGAGAGGGGATCACGGGCGGCAGTCCCCGGGGTTCCCACTAGATGGAGCTCACAGACCGACCGGCTCGTGACCACGCAAGCCCTGCGCTCCCCTCCCCCAGGCTCCCTGAACCCCTGCCCCGCTGTCCCTGAACCCCTGCCCCGCTGGCCCAGTGTTCAGCCCTGACAGCCGACGGCTTCATCCAGCCGTTTGTTCACCTCGGAGTCCCGGTTGGCTTCAACTGTGAGAAATGTTAGGTCCCTCCTTCGGCCCTACCCAGCGCTCAGCATAGCACCCGAGACGCACCTGGTGCACAGCTGGCCCACAGCATCCGGCCTCTTGGAAAGGTGCTGCCTCCCGCCAGCGCCACTGCCGGCCCAGCGGCTGAATGAAGCCTGCGTGTGACTTCTTTTTCTGAAAGGTTTTAGCATTTTACTTTTAAATAACATATATTCAATAAGTGTTAAAACAGAAGAAAGGGCAAATCCCAGCGCCCCCTGTATGACATCAGTGATATTAGAGAGTCATCATTCCAGATGGGTCACATCCACGAATCCTTTGGCTGGTGGATAAATAGTGGTTGAACCCCATGTTTTATAACAGCAAAATCCTACTCTAGACTGTATTTTATTTGCAAAGTGTTAAATTCCTTTTTATCTATAGATGGAAGAAGACAAAGAAGTAGACTCCTTGTATTTCATAAAACAAACAAGAAAAAAAAACGTTAGCTGACAAGAAACTTTGATTTTTAAAATACCTTGGTAATTTAAGAAAGAAAAGTTTGTAGAAGGAAACATACCAAGGCTTGGAACTATTATTATCATTATTATTAGTATTACCAAAAATGCTACTTGCCATCTCCACCGCCATCACCACACCACCTCTATTTCTTCCACAACACAGTTTTAGCCAGTGATGCCAATTCTTTAATTGGAAAGTAGAAGGAATAACTCTCTGAGATTTCTTGCCATTTCCCCATCTGGATATTATTGCTTTTGTAAGTTTTACATCGTTGACTTCTGTAGTGTTGATAACCTCTGTGGAGCCTTGTTCCTGTGTGTCTCCTTTGTTAATTCTGATGCTGGGAAGCCAGTCTTGCTTGCTTCATCCTTTACCCCAGCCATCTGCTTTCCATCCTCAGAGATGATGCGGTTCTATTGTCTGCTGATGGCCTTTTTCTGTTGTTGCTGTAGACTGCAATGTTTTTATTCCTTTATTCCCATTTTAATGTGTCTAGAGGATAGATGAGGTTAGTCTGATGGTTCGTCCACCATAATCCCAACATTCTTTAGAAACCGTAGAACGTGGTTCAGATTTAAGGGGTAGGTTGTCAGTCATTCCTTCACACACCTGCCAGAGTCCTGTGTGCCAGGCACTGGGGACGGAGCTGGGACGGATAAGGGAGACAGCTCTTGGAACTGCTGATGTCAGCAAAGGCTTTCTGACCAAGAACAGAAACGTGTGTGTTTGTGTGAAATTGCTTTAACAAAAGACAAAATATTCTATCCTGCAATGAAAGACCAAGTTAAAACCCTGACATCCTTGGGTGGAGTAATTGTGCTTTTATTGATTTAGACTCAACAGGAGAAGCTGCTGGTTCTTTTCTGAGAAAAGGAGCCATGGCATTGAGAGAAGACCAGGGGATGGGGCGCTGTGGACCTTGGGCAACCCACCCCTCCGACCCCCTCTCCCATTTTTCCAGAATGAGCATTGACTCTGGGAGATGCCCACCCTTGGCTGGTGAAGGTTATGGGGTCCTGCTCTCTCTGCAGGAAGGGAGCTCGCTGATGGAGTCAGCCTCAGGGACTGTCCTATCCAGAGAAATCAGACTGGATGGAAAGTGGTCTAATTTGGAGAGGGCTGCGCTCCACCTGGGGCTCACGTCCATCTCTGAGCTCCCTGTGGTCCCCTAGGGCTGCCCAGAGATCCCATCGTAGAGACAGCTGTGCGGGGAGTTGGGGGTGTCCACACAGGACGAGCTGCCCTGCTTCTGCCTCCACGTGGTGTGCGGGCCCCCGACCTTCTGTTCCTCTGGCCCTGGAGGAGAGAAGAAACAGGGACTCGAGGTGGGGCTGACGCTGCCACGTCTTCCTTGGGGTGGTGATGGGCCGCCACCTGGGTGGTTACATGTCAGCGCCAAAGGGAAGTTGCTGGTAATGAAAAGGCATCGTCCCCAGGGAGAAGGCCTTCAGTTTGCATCAGTTCAGTTCAGTCGCTCAGTCGTGTCTGACTCTTTGCGATCCCATGAATCGCAGCATACCAGGCCTCCCTGTTCATCACCGTCTCCCGGAGTTCACTCAGACTCATGTCCATCGAGTCCGTGATGCCATCCAGCCATCTCATCCTCTGTCATTCCCTTCTCCTCCTGCCCCTAATCCCTCCCATCATCAGAGTCTTTTCCAATGAGTCAACTCTTCGCATGAGGTGTCCAAAGTACTGGAGTTTCAGCTTTAGCATCATTCCTTCCAAAGAAATCCCAGGGCTGATCTCCTTTAGGATGGACTGGTTGGATCTCCTCGCAGTCCAAGGGACTCTCAAGAGTCTTCTCCAACACCACAGTTCAAAAGCATCGATTCTTCGGCACTCAGCCTTCTTCACAGTCCAACTCTCACATCCATACATGACCACAGGAAAAACCATAGCCTTGACTAGACGGACCTTAGTCTGCATAGGGATAGGGAAAGAGTAAGAGTCACAGACAGGACCTCACCCAGCCCCCAGCCCCAGGCTCCACGGGTTCTTTGGGATCATCAGCCTCCCGAGAATGGCAGACAGTCACACGTTTATGAAACTCCATGGTACCTGCAACAGTGCTGCTGATGCCACAGGTCAGGGAGCTTGACATCAGTTCCTGCAGGACTGCGTTCACACGTGAATGGATGGGCAGTGGGTGTGACAGCAAAGAGAGGGATGGGGACAGGAGAACGGGGCTCATTCCCCTCATCTCCCTCACCCTAATCCCCAAAGTGCAGTGTGATTGGGCTTGAATCAGTTGGATCATGATCTTTACATCTGAAGGAAAGACTCTGACATCAGTAGACTAGGTGTTAGTGATAAAACCCAGAGAGGAAAAACTGAAACAAGGCAAACAGAAATAAAGAACAGGATCTCAGAAAGAAGCTTGCTCTCTCATGTACATTGTGGCACTATTCACAGTATCCAAGATTGGAAACAAATGTCTCTTGACAGATGAATGTATAAAGTGGTGTACACGTGCAATAGAATATTTTTTAATAGCCTTAAAAAAGAAAGACATTTTGTCATATGCAATGACAAGGATGAATCAGGAGGACATGATGTGAAGTGAAATAAGCTGTTCACAGAAAGACAAATATTGCATGATCCTGCTTAGATGAGAAATCTATCATAGCCAACCTCTTAGACACAGGGAGTAGAATGGTAGTTGCCAGGGGCTGGAGGGAGGAGGAAATGAGATAGTGCTACTTAGAGGGCTTCTGAGGTGGCTCAGTGGCTCCACCTGCCAATGCAGGAGACTCAGGGGAGTTTGATCTCTGGGTTGGGAAGATCCCCTGGAGTCGGAAATGGCAACCCACTGGAAAATTCCATGGACAGAAGAGCCTACATGGGCTACAGCCCATGCGGTCAAAAGGAGTTGGAAAGAACTGAGCATGCATGCATGCAGGCAGGCAGCTAACAGATACTAAGTTTTAGTTACGCAAGATGAACAAGTTCTGAAGATCTGCTGTGCAGTTATTGCAGAGGTGTAGGCCGGATGGAATGGGGCATACACCAGGAACAGTGCTGAGACATTATCAAGGAGCAGAATTGCAAGTGTCCTTTTTGTTGGGGAGCCCTCAAGCTAATCCTTTTGTTGCCCTGCGAGAAAACAGTTTGAGGACTCTGGAATTCCTCACGAGTTAGGAATGAAGTATGGACAAGCAGCTACATTTGTCATCACCCAACATCCCCTTTAAAGTTGCCTCTACCTAATGGGAAATGGTTAGTCCCAGGGAAGTTTCTCAGAAGAGATGATTTGGTATCAGCTATATTTGAAAACATCATTGCCTTAAGACTTTGTCCGCTGCTGTGATGTATTGTTTATCATTGTGGAGATTAATTATGCTTGTTGTGACAATAAGCAATGTGTTGAAACAGCTGCCAGGTGTTTTCTGGGTTAATCTCTGGAATTAATGAGGGCTACTGATTCTCAGCAAATCTGCTTCCTGGCTCTGTGACCCCCCTACACTCAGGTTTCAGCCTGCCTTTCAGGTCCTACTGCTGTGCGAGTCAAACAGTTCTTGGAGAGCTCTCTTGTACATGGCACAGGCATCATAGGTAGGAGCTAACCGTGCTTGTTCCTGCTCATTGAGGTGAGAAGGTGGGAAACAGGTCAGCAACAGCCCTCCTTGACAATGGGTTTCCGCCCTGTGCTCAATGGGAACACGGCCTAGAGCTTTCTATAATCCCTCAGAACACTTGGTCACTCTATTATGTTGATCTAAAGATCCCAGAGATGATGGAAGGTCTTCAGCACTGGCCTGGGAGACACATTTTACTTTTTAGTTCATTCCTATTTTGCTGTGTGATGTTAAGCACATTCCTTAGCATCTCTGTCTTCATCTCCTTTCTTAAAAATTGAGATTCTGCTGAAATGAGCTAGTGTAACCATTTAGGAAGCCTTTTCAGATAGGTCAGTTTCACCCATCATAGATTCTTTTAACAATTTTTATTGGAGTGTAGTTGCTTTGCAATGTTGTGTCAGTTTCTGCTGTACAGCAAAGTGAATCAGCTATATATATACACATATCCCCTCTTTTTTGGATTTTCTTCCCATTTAGGTCACCACAGGGCATTGAGTAGCATTCTCTGGGTTCTCATTAGTTATCTGTTTTATACAGTATATATATGTCAATCCCAATCTTCTAATTTCCCCTTCCTCCTTTAGCACCTTGGTATCCACACATTTGTTCTTACATCTATGTCTCCATTTCTGCTTTGCAAATAGTTTCATCTGTACCATTTTTCTAGACTGCACATATATGTCTTACTATATGATATTTGTTTTTATATTTCTGACTTACTTCACTCTACATAACAGTATCTAGGTCTATCCACATCTCTGCAAATGGCACAATTTTGTTCCTTTTAATGGCTGAGTAGTATTCTATTGTATATATGTACCACATCTTTTTTTATCCATTAATCTATTGATGGACATTTGCCTCCATATCCTGGCTATTGTAAGTAGTGCTACAGTGCACACTGGGGTGCACATATCTTTTGGAATTATAGTTTTCTCTGAGTATATGCCCAGGAGTGATCATAGATTTAGAACACCCAGAATAGGGAACGTTAACATCATAAATAGTATCATATTGTTTTATTAAGAGATGAAGGTAACTTCAGAGTACAAAGGCTCCTGAACCTTCAAGAACATTTAGCAAGCTCTATGCCAGTTTTCATTTTATTGTCCATCAGCTTCTACTCTGACCTTCTCTGCCTGCTTTGGCCTCCTGGAGCTGTACTGTGCAAACATTTTTGCTTTTGTCAGATGGTGTAATGTTAGGCTTTTCCAGAAGTGGCCACTGGAGAGACAGGGCAAGATGTACCAGGGGACAAGGCTTTCTAACTACAATATGGTCTTGTTTCCATCCCTGTGGTACAGCTCCCAGCAGCATGCAAAGACCCTGTGATGCTCACTGTCCAGGGAGTTTCACTGACTCACAGGCGGGTGATTTCCTGCTCACCTACTGGGGACCACCTTACCCATGGCACTCAGGACAATCTCCACCAGCCAGTGGGCTGCAGCCACACCCTCTGCAGTGTCTGAATCTCAGCCTCAGAGACTTGGGGAGGGGGTGCTCTTCATGTTTTATCCTTTCTTGGACACCCTCCCTGAGATCTAGAGCTGGTTTCTAGGGCTGACATCTGCCTTCTTATGTTCTCTAGAGTTCTTTTCTTTTAGTTGCCCACCTTTCATTAGTTAGAAATCTCCATCTGGGAGGGAAATTTGAGGGAGAATAGATACAAGTGTTTGTATGGCTGAGTCCCCTTGCTGTCCACTTGAAACCATCACAACATTGTTAATAAGCTATGTGCAGGCGTGCTAAGTCACTTCAGTCATGTTCGACTCTTTCCAACCCCATGGACTGTAGCCAGCCAGGGTCCTCTCTCCCTGGGGATTCTCCAGGCAAGAATCCTGGGGTGGGTTGCCATGCCCTCCTCCAGGGGATCTTCCCAACCCAGAGATCAAACCTATGTTTCTTATGTCTCCTGCAATGGCAGAGAGTTCTTTACCACTAGCACCATTGGGAAGCACCCTAACAGGCTATCAGTTCATCTCAGTTCAGTCGCTCAGTCGTGTCCGACTCTTTGCGACCCCATGAATTGCAGCACGCCAGGCCTCCCTGTCCATCATCATCTCCCGGGGTTCACTCAAACTCACGTCCATCGAGTCGGTGATGCCATCCAGCCATCTCATCCTCGGTCGTCCCCTTCTCCTCATGCCCCCAATCCCTCCCAGCATCAGTCTTTTCCAATGAGTCAACTCTTCGCATGAGGTGGCCAAAGTACTGGAGTTTCAGCTTTAGCATCATTCCTTCCGAAGAACACCCAGGGCTGATCTCCTTCAGAATGGACTGGCTGGATCTCCTTGCAGTCCAAGGGACTCTCAAGAGTCGTCTCCAACACCACAGTTCAAAAGCATCAATTCTTCGGCGCTCAGCCTTCTTCACAGTCCAACTCTCACATCTATACATGACCACTGGAAAAGCCATAGCCTTGACTAGATGGACCTTTGTTGGCAAAGTAATGTCTCTGCTTTTTAAGTTAAATAAGCAGGGTGACAATATACAGCCTTGACGTACTCCTTTTCCTATTTGGAACCAGTCTGTTGTTCCATGTCCAGTTCTAACTGTTGCTTCCTGACCTGCATATAGGTTTCTCAAGACTCCAATATAAAATAAAAAGTTAAAAAAAGACATTTCCTTCTTAAATTTTTCCTGATCAATTGACTGATGTGGCTTCTGTCTCCTGACTGGACTCTGACTGATGTATCACCATATGTGGTTAAGTGTTAACATCAGGGTTTCTCAGGTGGCTCAGTGGGGGAAGAATCCGCCTACCACTGCAGGAAACCTGGGTTCAGTCCCCAGGTTGGAAAGATCCCCTGGAAGAGGACATGACAACCCACTCCACTATTCTTGCCTGGGAATTCCCTTGGACAGAGGAGCCTGGCGGGCTACAGTCCATGGGGTCACAGAGAGTTGGATATGACTAAACAGCATCAACAACATTAACACCAAGAGACACTGATTTTTATTTGAGTGAGTGAAGTTTTTATTTATTTTTATTTTTATTGATTTTTATTTGAGTGAGTGAAGTCAGTGAGTGAAGTCACTCAGTCATGTCCGACTCTTCGTGACCTCATGGACGGTAGCCTACCAGGCTCCATTGTCCATAGGATTTTCCAGGCAAGAGTACTGGAGTGGGTTGCCATTTCTTTCTCCAGGAGATCTTCCCAACCCAGGGATCGGACCCAGGTCTCCCACATTGTAGGCAGACGCTTTACCACCTGAGCCACCAGGGAAGAGCCCAAATTGGTTATTTCCCATAACCAATTCTTATTTGATTGATCATGTTTAAATATGTTCCCCCAGGATCCTTTCAGGCTACCTTTTCAGTGAATGAAAGCATGTTTATCTTTAAGCTTTACTAGAGTATAACATACACCAAAAACTAATCACACCATTTCTTTTTCATATACTTGATGATTTAGACTGAAGATTCTTACTCTTTTAGTTTTGAAATCACATGGGGAGCTAGTTTTTTAAGTTATTTATTTGTATGTGTGTTCTCAGTTGCTTCAGTCATGCTCAACTCTTTGCAGTCCCTATGAACTGTAGCCCACCAGGCTCCTCTGTCCATGGGATTCTCCAGGCAAGAATACTGGAGTGGGTAGCCATGCCCTTCTCCAGGGGATCTTCCCGACCCAGGGATTGAACCCATGTCTCTTATGTCACTTGTATTGACAGGCGGATTCTTTACCACTAGCGCCACCTGGAAAACCCCCCAAATTTTTTATTAACTTTTTTTTTTTTTTTGGCTGCGCTGGGTCTTTGTTGCTGCCTGAGGGCTTCTCTTATTGCAGAGCACAGGCTGTAGGGGACACGGGCTCAGTAGTTGTAACGCACAAGCTTAGTTGCCGTGTGGTACGTGAAATCTTTCTGGACCAGCGATCGAACCTGTGCCCCTGCGTTGGCATGTGGATTAACCACTGGACCACCAGGGAAGCCCAGGGAGCTACTTTAAAATGTGGATTCTTAGGCCTCACATCTAGAGGCTGAGTTACTCTGATTTGTCATTATATGGCCTTTCTGTGTACATTTGCCACCCTTAATCCTTAAAACCATCCTGTTAAATGCCTTGATCTCATTTTACTGCTTGGTGGCTCAGAAATATATCTTGTAGGCAGATGAAGGGTTGGGTTGGGGTCAGAAACCAAGCCCTGGGTTTTTTATCCAAGAGCGCATTTCCTTTCCATTAAACTGCTTCTCTAGCACAGAATGAAACCTCTTTTCTGTGTCTTTCATATAAGTGATGAGGGAATTGAGTCAGGCAAATAATTTCACTTTTCACAATATTTTTTCTCATCGAAGAGAATTCATGAAACAGAGACACTTACAAAGAAGAAAATAAAATCATCTTTTTTTCCCCATTGCTAGAGGCGTGTTGTGACACATCTAATTCTAGTTTATTTCTGTGCATCTGTGTAGTCTTTAACAAGAGATGATCGTATTTTACTTTTTACCCTTTCCATTATTTTTTAAATTTTATAGTTGGACTGGTTTGCTGCTGTTGTATAATAAAGTTCCCTAGAACTTAGTGGCTTAACACCACAGTCATTAGGGTCACTCATATAGTGGCTGGACAGCTGTGGTGATTGGGCTGGGGGGGGGGACAGTTCAGCTGGGGTGGTTTCAGGGGGTACCTCTGGGCCGCGTGTCCCATCCTTCTCCCAGGACCGGCCTAACTCTGTTCTGTTCTTGGCCACAGTGGACACACAGGAAGGCAAGCAGAGCCGTCAAGAAATAGTGCCGTTTGCCACAACATGCATGGACTTAGAGATTATCATGGTAAATGAAGCAAACCAGACAAAAGACAAACACCCATAAGATATCACTTCTATGTGCAACCTAAAATATGACGCAAATGAGCTTACCTACAGAACAGAAATGGACTCACAGTCTTCAAAAACACACTTGTGAAGGGGGAGGAGCGATGGGGAGGGATAGATGGGAGTTTGGGATTAGCAGATGCAAATTGGTACATACAGGATGGATAAAGAACTAGGTCCTACTGTGTAGCACAGGGAGCTATATTCAGTATCCTGTGATAAAGCATAGTGCAGAAGAATATGAAAAGAATGCATATATGTAAGACTGAACCACTTGGCTGTACAGCAGAAATTAACACAATGTTGTAAGTCAACTATATTTCAATAAAATCAATAATAAAATAGAGGACACGCAGAAATAAATGCAATGCCTTGCAGCCTGGGCTGAGAACTGGAACACTGTTTCTTCTGCCTCCTTGCCACAAAAGGACAAATGATTTTCTTTTCTGCCTCTCGCTCCAGTCTCCTACATGCGAAGGAGAAATAACCTCTCAATTTCTCGTGAATTCCTCTCAGTAATAGCTCCTGTCACTTTGCATTATCTATGTATACTCAAGCTCATTTAAAACACCATCTGATAAAATAACCTGTATAATTTTCTTCACAGATGACTATGAGCAAGAAAATAATGATTCCTTTATTAGATCATAGTACTCTATTTGATGTGGGCTCTAAGCTCCCGATGAAAATATTGAATAGTTTCAGCTTTCCACAGAAATGGAAGTGAAGAGAAGAATCCAGTCTGGGTTAAAGCCAGTGACTGGAACTCTGGAGGTTCAGTGGTCTCCTGGGAGGACGGGATGTTTTTTCTCAGCAGAGATGGAGAGAGGGGTCATTTAGATTGAGATCTGATGAGGGTAAATGTGGCCCCACCTTTTGTCTGGCTCCTTTAAAAAAAATTATTTATTTTATTTGGCTGTGCTAGACCTTAGTAGTGACATGTGGGGTCCTTGGTCTTCGTTGTGGCATCCAAGAGTTTTAGTTGCAGCATATAAACTCTTAGTTGCGGCATATGGGATCTAGTTCCCTGACCAGGGGTCAAACCCGGGCCCCTTGCATTGGGAGCTCAGAGTCTTCGCCACTGGACCACCAGGAAAGTCCTTGGCTCCTTTTTTTAAAAAATTACTTCATGTTATCAGTGTATTTCTGAGCTCTAGTCCCAAGAGAGCAGGGCCCCTGAGACTCCTGCTGTGAGGTAATCTCATTGTAAGAAAACCAGAAGTAACACGTCCAAAAACCACCTCATCACGCTCCCAGGCCCTTCCTTGTGCTTGTAGAGACCCCACCAGATGGGCCTCCTTCCTTTTTCTCAGCTTCCTTTTCTTGAAATGGCACTACTTTATTTCTCTATAAGGGTCTCTGTATCTGTTTCTTGGACAATGGTTTAACCTCAGATTGTAGATAAGCTTCTGGATCAGTGGCTTTGTTGCTTCATTTCATTTCATGCTATTTGAAATCCTTTTCTTTGGTTTTAGGGTCTGAAATGTATCAGTCGATGGAAATAACTGGATTTCCTGGAGTGTAATGGGCACACTGTTCTGTGAGAGGTTGGGAGAGGGGCATGTGGTGATCCAGGCTGCAGAGAGGATTCAGGCTCCGCTCCTGCCAAGTGGCTTCCCAGCCTGAGCATGCTCAGGACTGCAAGTAAGGTTGTCCAGGTTGCGTACTGCTCAAGGGCATGGCCACACCCATGTCATCCACACCCCAGACATTGCAGAGTTGGGAATTAAGTAGGGCAGTTGTATAGCAGATGGCAGTAAAGTGCCTCGCTCTAACAAAATTGGTATATTATCATAATTTTCTGAGAGATGGATGAGGTACCATCTTTTAATTTGCGTCAAACTCTCTGTGGATCAACAATAGCTTTTCTGCAGTGAATGTTTTTTAGGGAATGTATTATTTCCTGCAGTTATCCAGACTTGTCATTCATTCAACACTTGTTTCTCAGTTGTGTCCGATTCTTTGTCACTGAATGGACTGAAGCCCACCAGGCTCCTCTGTCCATGGGGATTCTCCAGGCAAGAATACTGGAGTGGATTGCCATGCCCTTCTCCAGGGGATCTTCCCAACCCAGGGATCGAACCCAGGTCTCCTGCACTGAGGCAGATTCATTACCATCTGAGCCACCAGGGAAGCCCATGAATACTGGAGTGGGTAGCCTCTCCCTTCTCCAGGGGATCTGCCCAACCCAGGAATCAAACCAGGGTCTCCTGCATTGCAGGTGGATTCTTTACCAGCTGAGCTATCAGGGAAGCCCGTCAACACTTACCAAATATTAAATGAGCATCTATTATATGTCAGTCCCAGGGCAAGGCCTGTGGGATGCAATGAAGAGTGAAAGGAGCAAAAAGCGTCGTCCTTCCATCCTAACCAGGATGTCACTTGTGAAACAACCAAGGACATACTTGGTTATGTGATCACAGCTGTGGCAGGTGCTGTAACGGGCAAGTCCAGGGTGTTGTTACAAGAACATATAATGGATGGGGGTGAGCAGATCTGTTGAGGGCCCGGGGGAGGCTCTGAAGGTCGATGAGGACCATGGTGGCAGTTGAGGTTGGACAGTGCGGGGGAGGGGAGGGTCTGTAGAAGGAAAGGTGAAGGCTGAAGGCTTCCTAGAGACACATCCCAACAAGTAAGGTGAGTGTACATAGGGCATGAGCAGCATGTTAAATAAAACCGAATAACATAAGGAGAAAATGATTTCCTTTCAATTCTCTTTCAACCTTTGATTAGGTCAAGAACCGAGTCTCACTTGGATTCTACTATTTTTTAACAATTCTTTAGGAACTTGCTCAGTTTTACTAGGAAAACAGTGAGTCTGTTGCTAAAGCCCTGGACAAGCAACAGTATCCAAATGTCACTTAATAATAGTGCTTTGTTTTAATTACAGGTAGCCCTGGCTTTTCATGGTGGTGCCAGACCACGTCAGTGACCCAGCAGACTGAAAGCGTGCAAAGCAATCTTACTAATCAATGGCAGAAATTGTTTGTTTTGTGACCTTTAAACAGTTTTGTCAGAACATTAAAAACACTCTCATTGTTGATTAGAAAATATAAAGGGAAATGAAAAAAGACAGTAAAAGTAATATTGATTTGGTACATTGGTAATTTAAAACAGTGGCAACATTGAGAAAGTGTTTTATTTCTTTGTATAAAACTTATCAAGAGCAGTTTGAGCAGGGTTTATCTTCTCGTTGTTTGACTTAGGATTTGAAGGNTGAAAAAAGACAGTAAAAGTAATATTGATTTGGTACATTGGTAATTTAAAACAGTGGCAACATTGAGAAAGTGTTTTATTTCTTTGTATAAAACTTATCAAGAGCAGTTTGAGCAGGGTTTATCTTCTCATTGTTTGACTTAGGATTTGAAGAGAGCATCTTTTCCATGCTTTGACAGATTGTCACACTCATTAGGCCTTGAATCAGCTTCTCACATTTTATCCTTCGCACTTTCAATGTTGTGAAAGATCTCTGAGATTTCTTTAACGTGGTGTTGGTTGGCTGGTGTCATTTCCTCTGTGGCATCTTTGATCTCTTTGTTACAACTACTTTTTTCATTTATGTTGATATTCACCTTTATTAAGCTCCTCTAACTGCATAGCTCTAGTTTCTTGACTCTGATAGTGTCAACATTGCCCGCATCACCCAGGTATTCTATGATTCCATCCACATTTTATTTTCATTTTACTTTGAGCATCAGTGCTTTCCATTTCTGTGTTGCACTTTGATCTCTATTGACCCATCCCACCTTTTGATGATCCATTTTGGCAGGGGGTCTTATCACTGAGAGACGAGGAAACAGCACACTTTCACACTGTCTGGGTATGAACTGAATAACAGATGCACAGTTATCAGTCACCAACAGACTGTGAAGTAATTGATATAACTGGTCACTCATCATGATATCCATCTGTTTGTTTATGTAGTGATTTGTGAGCTGAAGAGCTGGCAAATTTAAAGAGCTGGTTAGAAGTTTGTACTTGGTACATTTACTCGGGTGAATAGAGGAGATCTTGGTAACTGAAAAATGAACTGTGTTTTAGGGGAGATTCAGGTTATTTGAAACTGTGGTAACTGCCATCTGTGTATAATGGAACTTTGCAAAGTGAGGACTACCTGTTTTTTAGGTTTGCGGTACAGTGGGTATACGATATTATATGTTTCAGGTGTACAACATAGCAGTTCACAATTTTAAAGGTTATACTCCAGCTCTGAATATTTAGTTTTTTCTTTTTACCTGTGGCATGTAATGCTGACCCTTTCCATTTATGTTACAAAAAACGCCTTTTTAAAAAATTCCATGATATCACTTATATTTGGAATCTAAAGTATGACACAAATGAACTAATCTACAAAACAGAAACAAATTCACAGGCGTGGAAAACAGACTTGTGGGGAAGGGAGGTGAGGGAGGGATGGACTGAGAGCTTGGGATTAGCAGATGCAAACTATTATATGTAGGATGGATAAAACACAAGGTCCTACTGTATAGCACAGGGAACTGTAGCCTGTGATTAACCACAATGGAAAAATATGAAAAAGAATATATGTATATATATGAATTGCTTTGCTCTACACCAGAAACTAACACAACATTGGTTGTAAATCAACTGTAAGTGAAAGTGAAAGTGAAGTTGCTCAGTCGTGTCCGACTCTTCGCGACCCCGTGGACTATATCCTCAGGCTCCTCTGTCCATGGAATCTTCCAGGCAAGAGTACTGGAGTGGGGTTGCCATTTCCTTCTCCAGGGGATCTTCCCGACACAGGGATTGAACCCGGGACTCCCGCACTGCAGGCAGACGCTTTACCCTCTGAGCCACCAGGGAAGCAAAAAATACTTCGATAAAATAATTTTTAAAAAGAAAATACCTTTAAAAAATATGATTAAGTGAAAATTCTTTAAAATGTGAATTGAATCCAAGAAATATTGACTACAGCACATGATGAGAGCAAACATTTAAGGGCTGTGCATGAAAGGACCATAGTTTGGGGGATGCTGCTTGGATACCAGTGGCTGAACACAGGAGTGGTTGTGGTCCCTAAGGCAATGTCTCAAGGAATACAGATGACTTTCTCTACTCTCTTCCCCACATACCGCCTACAGGGCTGTCCTGGGTGAATCTAGATACTGGTTCCTAGTGTCCCTTCCTACAAATGACAAGATATAAGAATAAAGCTACAAAGAAACATGGAATTATTCTATGCATATTTCTTTGTAATATCATGATTTATCCTTAGGCCAATTTATAGAGACCCCAAACATTTTTCCTTCTTAATAGCCACATAATATTTCATAGGATGGGCATCATTTATTTAATCAATCTTCTTTTGTTAGACATTTAGGTTGTTTTCCTTTTCTTCCACTCCCCCTTCCTTTTCTCTCTCTCCTTCTCTTTCTTTCTTCCTTTCTTTCTTGCCTTACATTTTTGCACTACAAGCAGTAGTACAACAAATAACTTTTTACAGATCCTTATTACTGGGATTGCTGAATCAAAGAACCGTGGATTGTTAATTATAAATGATATTTCCAGGCTCATATCCCCATCAGCAGCATATGAAAGGGTCTGTTGTGTCTCTTCTTTGCCAACACCATATATTTTCATTCTTGACAATGTTGGCACCATGATTGGGGAGTGGAAGAGTTAATTTCTTAGGTATCTAGCAAGTTCAGTGTTCTATTTTCCTCACTGGAAAATTCAGATGTCTACATGTCAAAATGGGGTTGATTGTTTACCATTACAGAAACTTCTTTCCTTTGAAAAAGAATTTGGGCTTTGTTCCTTAAAAAGCCATTGTTTTGATGTTGTCAAACGTTTGTCAACACATGCTTTGAAGCATTTAACTTAAGTGTCTGTGAAGAAAAAAGGAGTGCTTGAGAAGATAATTGTGAAGATACAAGACACTGAGTTGAATTGTTATCCATCTCAGTCTTTTTGGATGAGCGGAATCATTTCTGTTACAATTCGGAACTTCCCCTTTGAGCAATTCCATGGACAAAGTCTCAGGGGAAGGAGGCGTGATAGTCAATTTCACTATGACAAAAAGATGCATGTGGCAGTTGAGGAAAATAAGCATTTGAGATCCCTATCTGCAACCTTTATCTATATCATACTGCTGAGGTTATGGAGTGCAGTCTTCATATTTGGAATCCTCTTTATTTTAAAGCCTGTAGGCACTCAGTAACAAAGCTTCAAAATACATAAAGCAAAAACTTTTATAACTGAGAGGATAAATACATAAATCTACAATTATAGTTGGAGGTTTTAACCCTTCTCCCTCAGTAATTGTTAGAACCAGTAGGCAGACATTCAGCAAGTGGGATCTTGAGAAAATAAATCATTTATCCAAGTCCATTCAGGAAGTGAAAAGTCCAGGATTCTAGATCAAGAAATAGGGATAGTATTCTACCACAGTATTCTCTTAACTACAGTGCTACACTGCAAATATACCCATTCCCTTACTGAAATAAGTAATTACAAAAGTGCACCAGTAGAAATCTCACCCCAGAAGAGAAGGCATAGGTTCCTGTTCTGCGAAGATTGCATAACCAGTTCTGAGACCTTGGGCAGGCCAGGTGCCCTCTTAGAGACTCAGTTTCCTCCTCTGAATGATGGAAATGGTCCTAACTTCCCTGGTTACCTCCCAGGGAAGCTGTGAATCTCTTGACGTAAAGGTGGTATGAATGGCATGGGTGCTATGGAAGTGAAGTCACAGTTACTTTCAGGGGAGGGAAATGTCAAGTGTAACTAGGAGAAAAAATTGATTAGAGCCCACCATGCAGTAACCCCAGGGCTCTGTTATGCATGAGAGTGCTGGTTTGGTCTCTAATTGAGACTGATGTCCTAAGTGAGGATCCCTCTCTTAATTAGGCAGTAACTGTATTTAGACCAGTACTGACTACATTGTTTCAGAGTCTACCTGCAGGTGATAAGAGAGGAGAGCATGTGGTTGGCTCCATTTGTGAGAAGCCACTGAAAAGGACTTCATTTCCTGCCACCTTCTTACGCACAACACAAGGAAGTCAGTCTCAATTCAGAGGCATGAAATGAAGTTTACAACAGTCTGTAAAGGCTTTGGATCAGCCAGGAGACTACTGTTTACTAGTTATAGAAGCCTGATATGATTGGACCAGCCAGTGATCATGTGCCAGTCCTTGCACCAATGGTGGGGGCAGGAACAATGCCAGCTGCTGACTGGCTGTAGACCTGGATCCCAGGATGCATTTCTGGAAGGAGAGATCCATCAGCCCTGTGGGAAGAACAGAAGCTGAGAGGAGTCAATGGTCAAGTTCCTAGGATGGAAGAGAATCAGAGCTCACTTGGGGACCAGTGCTAGTGCGTGGCCAGTATCCCTCTTCCTGGAATAATAAGTCACTTTGTTCTGTCTCTCTTTGGGGTTTCAATGGCACTTCAAAAATAATTTCCAAAATCCATTATGACATATCAATGTAGGAATTAGATTACCTCTGGGCTTCAGTGAACACTGCATGTTCTAAATTACTGGCTTCAGTTACTCTTTGGTTAAGTCATGCTTCACCCACCCTCCCAATATCAAAAATAGCTCCTTAATTGAAGTGTCAAGTAAAGGCATAGATTTTTTTTCCTTTGTCTAGTAATAGGATAAGCTCAAGTCTAATACTGAAAACTGCTTGTCTAGGGAACCCCTTTCAAAAGAAGAATTTATATGCGCAGGCAAGTCTGAAGGAAATTGCTCCCTTTTGAACAACTAAACAACAAAACAAACAAAAATTCATAACTATGCTTATTTTTCTTTTCTGGAGGAGACAGGCAGAACCACCAGCCACTTCATCATTCACATTGTTTGATCACTTTCTGCTCGTGCATAACCTTAGCACGGTGTTATACAACAGCATCTTAGAACTTCCATCCACTTAGACCTTGTGTCCCAGCCAGTGAAGTGTGTGCATTGACGTCATTGGTGTGGAAAGCAGCTTTCTTTCTTTTTATATTTATTTATCTAGTAGGTGTTATCGGATCTTAGTTGTGGCACATGAGATCTTCGTTGCCTCATGTGGGATCTTTAATTGCCACACACCAGATTCTCTAGTTGTGGTGCTTGGCCTCAGTGGTTGTGACACGTGGGCCTAGTTGCCCTGCAGCATGTGAAATCTTAGTTCCCTGATCAGGGATTGAACCTGAGTCCCCTGCACCACACAGTGGAAAGTGGTTTTCTGGGGACAGCTGAGTTAATAGTGCTTCTCTCTCTTAGAAATGTCCCAGCATTGTTTTCTGATTCTTTGAAAGCAAAAATGAAACTTTTTGATCTTCTAGGGTGTGTATACTGAATATAATGATTCCTGCTTAGAGGTAAGGGGGTGTAGGGAATAGACAATTGCTTGTTTTGCAATTTGAATTTATTATGAAAGTGGGGAAAAAACCCACCCTACTGGTTTTCCGAAAGTAGTAAGGGATTTGTTTGTTAAAGAATGAGAAAGTTTGAGCTTTTGTCAATACAGGTGAGGGCCAGAGTTTTGTCACTGTTTCCCTTGTAACATAAAGGTTGGGGCCGGTCACCTTATTTTCTATACTCAACAGTGCAAGAAGAGACAAGCCAGGTATTGGATTGAACAGTATCTCCCAAAAAGATAGTCCAGGTTCTGACCCCTCCCCATACCTGTTATTGTGACCTTATTTGGAAATAGGGTTTTTGCATATGTAATTGTCAAGCATCTCAAGAAGAGATGATCTTGGCTGGTAAATTCAGAGACCAATGTTCTTATGGGGAAAAAAGAGCAAGATTTAAGGCACACAGATTCAGAGAAGAAACACAGAGCGGATGGCCATGTGAAGATGGAGGCAGAGATTAGAGTGATGCTCCCACAAGCCAAGGGGTGCCTAGAGCTGCCCAGAGCTGGAAGGGGTAAGGGAGAGTCCTGCCCTAGGGCCTTGGAGGGAGTGTAGCCCTGCCAAAATGTTGAGTTCAGACTTCTGATTGACAGGTCTGTGAGAGAATTAATTTCTGCTATTTTAGGTTATCAGGTGTGTGGTAATCTGTTATGGCAGCACTAGAAAACAAATACAAGCCCAGTATATGGTCTCAAAGATTCAGGCAAAGAGACAAGGCAGCTGGATTTGATGTAACGCAACCAGGAAAGCAAAAACAGGTTCGCAGCCAGCAGTTCCATTAATTTGAGTCCTGGGGCACTAATTCGTAAATGCTGGGGCAACATTTCAGAGTGACTTTGAATTTTAATATAGTAAGCTGCTTGTTTTACATGTTAATCTTAATACATTTACATAGGGAAAGATGGTGAATAATTTATCAAATAGGTTGAAAGAATGGCTTCTATCCTGACATCACACATTTCCTGTCGTCAGGTTCAATGTGGAAAATACAGAGAATAGGATGTAATTTTCATTGAGTGTTTTCAGCCTTTAGAAATTCTAAAATGCTTTGAGAAAAAAATGTGGGTTTTTGGGTCATGTTTGCCTATGATGACGTGGGGCTTCTCTTCTTTACAGACAGAGTTCATGAAAATTTCTTAGATAAGTTCTTCCAAAGTGAGTTTTCAGTCTTGATAGGAGGACTCAGGGTTAAAGTGCCTATGAAACTATTCGGATTTTGTCTTTCCAAGGAGGTGACTTTCTGCTTTACGCTTCCCCCAAGTCATCCTGTGTAGACTAGAGTTCCGGTAAATAATAAATAAATGAGTGTTTATTAAGTTTGTTCAAACATCTGTAATGACTTCAGGCTGATGCCAGACTCTGCACATTCAAAACACACACAAAAGCACATCCAGGAGACAGCCATGTGAACTAGGAAACTGCGTGAAGAGGAGGCGTTTATAAGGCACTATTGGGACATATTTGAGGAAACAGTTAATTTTTACAGGAAACTGTCATCTGGGAGGCTTTGCATAGAAGACTCTTTGTTGTTATTCAGTCACTAAGTCAGTCTGACTCTTTGCAGCCCCACGGACTGTAGCACTTCAGGCATCCCTGTCCTTCACTATCTCCTGGAATTTGCTCAAACTCATGTCCACTGAGTCCATGATGCCATCCAAGCATCTCATCCTCTTTCAACCTCTCCTCCTCCTACCTTCAATCTTTCCCAGCATCAGGGTCTTTTCCAATGAGTTGGCTTTTCATATTAGGCGGACAAATTATTGGAGCTTCAGCTTCAGCATTAGTCCTTCCAGTGAATATTCAGGATTTTTCTGGAGAGTCTTCTCCAGCATCAAGAGGATGCATATATAAGGCACTATTGTGACATGTTTGAGGAATCAGCTTTTTTTTTTTACAGGGGACTGTTGCCTGGGGAGGCTTTGCATAGGAGACAACTCTTTGGTAGGGTATTGAAGGAAGAGTGAAGTTTCTCCATGAAAAAAAATGAGGGAAGTAATAAAACCAATAATTAGGCTTCACTGAGCAGCTACCAAGGGCCAGGCAGTGTTCCAAGCGTTTTAAATGTGTTACATTTATTAAGCCTCATGGCTACTTCCTGAGGCATAGGTAGTTATTGACCACCTTTTACAGATAAGGAAACTGAGTCTGAGTGAGTTTCAGTGACCTTCCCAAGGGACATAGGTCAGATGGGTAGCAAGGGGTCTGGCTCCCCAGCCTAGCTTGGAACCATTATGCCACACTGGATAGAAGGGGGAAATGTGGGAAAAGGGGAAGTTGGTAACCCCGTGTGTGAGTTGTTAAGAGAGTGTCTGAGTTTTATCCACCCAAGGACAGTATGTGACACGTGAACAGCTGCTGCAGTGTGGGGAACTTCCTGGACCTTGGACTTTGGTTCTTTCACACAGTAGGCTCAGCAGTGGACTGATCATTGGAAAATGGACCCAGATGAATCCTTTCTCATTCCTTCCCTTTTATGCAATAACAACTGTTATTGCATAAAAATAAATACCAGGGATGCAGCAATGAGCAGTCAGAAAATGAAATCTAGTTTTTTGCTATGTTTTTTGAGGGATAAAGTGCATGTTCAGTAAAACTCATTTCGTAATTTGATAGATTTTAGGAGTAACTAGGTCACCACCATCACAATGAAGAGATGGGACGTTTCCATCAGCCCCCAACATTCCTTCTTGTCTTTCTGTAACCAATTTTCTCCCTACCACATCTTTGGTGACTGCTGATCTACCTTCTATCACTATAATTTTGCCTTTTTTTTTTTTCCCCCAGAGTTTTAAGTTAGTAGAATTATACAGTATATATGACTTCTTTTATTGTTTTGCAGTTCATCCACATTTTCACGTGTATCAGTGGTTTGTTGCCGAGTATTATTCCATCATATGGCTATGCCACAATCTGTTTATCCATTCTCCACTTAATGGATATGTGACTTGTTTCTGGCTCTTATGAATAAATCTTCTATGTTGCTGTAGGCTGTAAGTTTTCATTTACCTTGGGTAAGCACTCAATAGTCATTCCATTGTCTTTTAACTTTAATATTTTCTGTGTATAATCCCCCCACCCCATATTCATAACTCCATCTTTTTCACAATTTCTGAGTCTTTTGTTTTGATTGATTTTCCTCCTGGTTACCTGATACATCTTTAAAAATATTCTTTTGTTTGATTTTTGGCTGCACTGGGTCTTCATTGCTGCCCATGGGCTTTCTCTGGTTGCAGTGAGTGGGCGCTACTCTCTGTTGCTGTGTGCAGGCTTCTCTTGTGATGGCTTCCCTTGTGGAGCACGGACTCTAGGTGCAAGGGCTTCAGCAGTTGTAGCTTGTGGGCTCTCGAGGGCAGGCTCAGTAGCTGTGGTACATGCGCACGTGGAATCTTCCTGAGCCGGGGATCAAAGCTGTGTCCCCTGCATTGGTGGACGGAATCTTATCCACTGCCCCACCGGGGAAGTCCTACTTGATACCTTTTGATGTCCTTTCATCCATGGTGGCTTTTACCTTGTTGAGTGCCAGGTCTTGCTACATTCTTTTAAATGGTGCTTACTTTGTTCTGGCATGTGGTTAAGTTTCTTTCTTTAAAAAAAATAAATAACTTGGGAAACATGGCTCTATTTTTTTTAATACTATTTATTTATTTATTCTTGGCTGTGCTGGCTCTTCGTTGCTGTGTGAGCGTTTCTCTAGCTGTGGTGCATGGGTTTTTCATTGCAGTAGCCTCTCTTGTTTTGGAGCACGGGCTCTAGGACACGTGGGCTCGGTAGTTGTGGCTCCTGGGCTCTAGAGCACAGGCTCAGTAGTTGTGACGCACAGGCCTGGTTGCTCTAAGGCATGTGGGATCTTCCTGGATTAGGGATTGAACCCATGTCTTCTGCACTGACAGGTGGGTTCTTTACCACTGAGCCACCAGGGAAACCCAGTTAAGTTTCTTGCAGATAAATTTGATTCATTTAAGGCTGCCTTTAAGCTTTGTTAGGGAAGGTCAAGAGCAGCCTTTACTTGGGTGCTTTTGCCCTGCTATCTTGCTTGACCCTTCTGAGCATTCTGTCCAGTGCCTCTTATACTGCAAACTCTCCAGTCTGGCTGGTGGGGATGTGGACTCTTTTCAGCTCCTTGTGAGTTCTAAAATTATTCAGTTTACTGCTTTCTGAAATTTTCTCCTTGGCCTTGCATGCACAGATGAGTACAGTCAGCCTTCTATATTTGCAGGTTCCATTTCCCTGGATTCAACCAACCTCGAATGGAAAATATTTGAAAAAAAATTCCAGAAATTTTCAGAAAGCAAAACTTGAATTTGCTGCACATCAGCAACTGTTTACATAGCACTTACATTGTATTGAGTATTATAAGTAATCTGGAGATGATTTAACGTCCATGAGAAGATGTTGATAGGCAAAGACTCTGCTATTTTATATGAGACTTGAGCATCCACAAGTTTTGGTACCCTGGGGAGGGGAGATGCTGGAACCAATCCCCTATGGATCCTAAGGATGATGTAGTGAATCAGAGACCCCAGAGCCCCTCTGCAGATCTCAAGGATTCTTTCTCTGTACAGCAGCCCCTTCTCTCTGATAACCTGCCTCACAAATTCTAGTGGCTTCAACCTCTCTGAACTCTAATTTCTGTTTTCTCAGCTCAATGAAACTGTAGAGTTTTATTTGAATTTATCTCCCTATGATAATCAAGGGACTCACCTTATTTTTTTTAAAGAAAATTTCTGCCCACTTTCTAACTGACAGTTGTTTTATGTATTTTATCTGATTTTCTAGTTTCAGCAGATGGAGCAGTTCTGAGTCATAAGTGGAAACAGAAGCCCAGGAATTAAGCTTTAATGAATGAGGTTGGTCATAAGCAAGTAAAGGAGTTAAAAAAATTCCAATTTATGGTACTTTCTAAAAAATAAAATAATACGTGGAAATAGTGCGGGGGTAGAGAAGAGTCAAAAAAGACCCTCCCTCTGAGTGTTAGTGAGACAGGACATGTGAAGCGCTCAGCATTCTACTGACATGGGGCGTTTTATGATTTTCATATTGCTATGATTTTATTTTTGTGGTTCATCTTAAAATTTATTTATGTGTTTACTTATTTTTATTTTTAATTAATGTATGTATATATATTTTGTTAGTTCAGATGTACAGCACAGTGATTCAGTTTACATATATGTAAACAGAATTTTTTTTTGCCTTATAGGTCTCTCCCTGTTCTGTATATTGGGTCCTTGTTGTTGATATTATTCTAACTAAGCATATAACACAGTGGATAAGGGTGCAGACTCAAGAGTGAGGCTTTCTGGGGTTTAGTAGTATAATCTCTATAGTATAATGAGATGCTTACTCTATTACTCAAAACTGTAGTAATAGAAATTTGAGTGTATTTTTTTGTGCCTTTGCATTTTGATCTGTAAAATGGAGATGAGAGTTCCTTCTCATAGATTTGCTCTGTGAATTAAACAAGTATTAATATGCAAGGTACACATGTTACCAAGTCCAAGCTCATACTGCTGGCCATATGACAGGTCAATAAGTAGAGAGATGAGTTGTTTACTGCAAACTCTCCAGTCTCGCTGGTGGGGATGTGGACTCTTTTCAGCTCCTTGTGAGTTCTAAAATTATTCAGTTTACTGCTTTCTGAAATTTTCTCCTTGGCCTTGCATGCACAGATGAGTACAGTCAGCCTTCTATATTTGCAGGTTCCATTTCCCTGGATTCAACCAACCTCGAATGGAAAATATTTGAAAAAAAATTCCAGAAATTTTCAGAAAGCAAAACTTGAATTTGCTGCACATCAGCAACTGTTTACATAGCACTTACATTGTATTGAGTATTATAAGTAATCTGGAGATGATTTAACGTCCATGAGAAGATGTTGATAGGCAAAGACTCTGCTATTTTATATGAGACTTGAGCATCCACAAGTTTTGGTACCCTGGGGAGGGGAGATGCTGGAACCAATCCCCTATGGATCCTAAGGATGATGTAGTGAATCAGAGACCCCAGGGCCCCTCTGCAGATCTCAAGGATTCTTTCTCTGTACAGCAGCCCCTTCTCTCTGATAACCTGCCTCACAAATTCTAGTGGCTTCAACCTCTCTGAACTCTAATTTCTGTTTTCTCAGCTCAATGAAACTGTAGAGTTTTATTTGAATTTATCTCCCTATGATAATCAAGGGACTCACCTTATTTTTTTTAAAGAAAATTTCTGCCCACTTTCTAACTGACAGTTGTTTTATGTATTTTATCTGATTTTCTAGTTTCAGCAGATGGAGCAGTTCTGAGTCATAAGTGGAAACAGAAGCCCAGGAATTAAGCTTTAATGAATGAGGTTGGTCATAAGCAAGTAAAGGAGTTAAAAAAATTCCAATTTATGGTACTTTCTAAAAAATAAAATAATACGTGGAAATAGTGCGGGGGTAGAGAAGAGTCAAAAAAGACCCTCCCTCTGAGTGTTAGTGAGACAGGACATGTGAAGCGCTCAGCATTCTACTGACATGGGGCGTTTTATGATTTTCATATTGCTATGATTTTATTTTTGTGGTTCATCTTAAAATTTATTTATGTGTTTACTTATTTTTATTTTTAATTAATGTATGTATATATTTTTTGTTAGTTCAGATGTACAGCACAGTGATTCAGTTTACATATATGTAAACAGATTTTTTTTTTTTGCCTTATAGGTCTCTCCCTGTTCTGTATATTGGGTCCTTGTTGTTGATATTATTCTAACTAAGCATATAACACAGTGGATAAGGGTGCAGACTCAAGAGTGAGGCTTTCTGGGGTTTAGTAGTATAATCTCTATAGTATAATGAGATGCTTACTCTATTACTCAAAACTGTAGTAATAGAAATTTGAGTGTATTTTTTTGTGCCTTTGCATTTTGATCTGTAAAATGGAGATGAGAGTTCCTTCTCATAGATTTGCTCTGTGAATTAAACAAGTATTAATATGCAAGGTACACATGTTACCAAGTCCAAGCTCATACTGCTGGCCATATGACAGGTCAATAAGTAGAGAGATGAGTTGTTGGGGCAAAGCCTAGAGACTTTATTCACAAAGTCCGCAGACCGAGAAGATGTGAATGAGAATCCCAAAGAACCAATTACCCGAGTTAAAATTCAGACTTCTATTATACTAAAAAGGGAGGAGGTGTGGTTAGTCTTCGCAGATTTCTTGGTGTCAGAATCTTTTGGAGTGTTCGTTTTGGGCCATACCATGAAGCATGCGGGATCTTAGTTCCCTGATTAGGGATTGAACCCATGCCCCCCTGCTTTGGGAGTATGGAGTCGTAACCACTAGACTACCAGGAAAGCCCCAGCACTAAGCTTTACTTCGGGAACAATTTTTCTCACTGCTGCCATCAGATCTGGTTTCAATTTTAATTGAATAGATGTCATTTACTTGCTGAGTCTCTGGCAAATGGAAGTTGTGTTAAATTTTAATGTAGCTCAAGTTATATGAGAAGGTCCCCCTGCCCAATGCCCCAGACAACAAAGAAACACTATTTACACGTTACAGTTATAATTAAGGAAGTGCTAATAGTTAAGTAGAGGAATGAATTGGAGAAAACACATATAATTACTATTCAGTGTTGGAGCTGAGAGGTGTGAAGAGACAGGACCTACCTGCACTGGGGGAAACAGAAGAAGCAGGAAGGCCCGAGGGTGGGACTGAGCCTCTTTGCCTGTCTCCCTGCCTGCCTCTCGCGTTGTCTGTAGGGCTGTCTCTGTGTCTCCAAGCTGCGTGTGTGCTGCCGCACCCTGTCTGGCTGGCTTTTTTCAGACTTAGGTGTTTTCTTTGTCTTCTCTCTCTCTCTCTCTCTTACTCTCTGTTTTGCTCTGTTCCAAAGCTGTGTATTCTCTCTTTGACTCTCACATCTTGGGAAGGTTTCAGCTACATTTGCGATCTTGCAGCACCCCAGGCAGTGCAGGGGGTCACAGGAAGAAAAGAAACCTGCTCCCCATCCCATGGAGGTTAGTCTCTTCCTGGCTTTCTCAGTCCCCATTCCTTGTAGAACCTCCCTCCGTAGATGGAGGGATTCCCCCACTGATATCCTGTTGTGTCAGACCTGGAGATGAACATGACGATGAGACCCACTGCACAAACCATCTTCCTTATATGTGGCCCCTCAGTTGTGTCTGACTCTGTGTGACCCCACGGGGTGTAGCCCGCCAGGCTCCTCTGTCCTTGGGATTCTCCAGGCGAGAATACTGGAGTGGGTTGCCATGCCCTCCTCCATGCTGAAGGTAGCGTGTCCCTAAGTCCCCCGGCAGGTGCTTGAGGAGGCCTGCAGGCGGGCTGTGTTGTCTGTGTTTGGCCCTGACTCCAGGCCTCCCCAGCCTGCACCCTCTGCTCGGGTCGGCCTCGCGGCCCCGCCTGCAGTCTCCCCAGCCTCCCTCCTCTGCCCACCTGTGTTGTTCAAGCGCCTCCCCTCCTGGGAGCTGGGCCTGGCCCCTCTCCTTCTCTCCCTTCTCCTTTGGGTTCTGAGCCCGGTGCGACTGCTGTGTGTTGCCTTGCCTCGCGGTCCCTCTTTCTTTAGCCTCAGCTGCCTGGGGCGCACCTTCTTTGGGAGGCGCTGTTCCCTGCTTTTCTCTTCCCAGCTGTCTCTCAGGTGCTGTGGGCAGGTCCACATCTGACGTTTTTTAGGATCGGGGCTCGGTAAATACTCGGTTACCCTCCTTAAGCAGAGAAGGCAATGGCACCCCACTCCAGTACTCTTGCCTGGAGAGTTGCATGGTCGGAGGAGCCTGGTGGGCTGCATTTCATGGGGTCGCTGAGTCGGACATGGCTGAGCGACTTCACTTTCACTTTTCTCTTTCATGCATTGGAGAAGGAAATGGCAACCCACTCCAGTGTTCTTGCCTGGAGAATCCCAGGGACGGGGGAGCCTGGTGGGCTGCCGTCTATGGGGTCACACAGAGTCGGACACGACTGAAGTGACTTAGCAGCAGCAGCAGCAATCATGTATGTTAAGTAGCATTTTCCACATCATGTTCTTGGTTGCCTGGTGTAATGAGGTTGCCCTGGCCATTGGGTGATGCCTGATAGAAGCTCCTTCCAAATAGTTTTAGCCTCTTCCCTCAAAGCTCCCACCCAGGAGATGCCTGGAGACTGTTTTCACAGACACACATTTTATTGACCCTCTCTGAGTGCTATCCCGTTTGAGATAACTATCCTCGTGTTGTTCAGGGATTCACGAAGAGCTGGGTTTTGAAATCACTTACTGCTTTGTGGATAATAAATGATCAGAATCCAAAAATAGCCATCAAGAGGGGAAGGACGGGGCTGATTTCAGAGTTTTATAATACAACAGTGGGATTGAAAACCATCCTTTCAGTTGGAGCCAACATCTTACTTGTCTCTGAGTGAAGTTTACACCTATCTTGCCATTTTAGGTGTCAGTAGTTGAGGTGTCTGAACACAGAATAGGGTCAGACACCTGTTTAGAGACTTGCATCCCTGTGCCAGGGACCAAAGGATGCAGGAGTGTGACTCGGAACCTTACAAGCTGGGGGAGAGGCTGGAATGGAACATAGCAGAAGCCACACATGGTCATTGCTTGGGGCTTTGACCAATTTGACCCAACTCCAATACTTTGGCCACCTGATGCGAAGAGCTGACTCATTGGAAAAGACCCTGATACTGGGAAAGATTGAGGGCAGGAGGAGAAGGGGACGACAGAGGACGAGATGGCTGAATGGCATCACTACTTGGCTGTTTCTACTAAAATATAATCTTCACATTTGTATAACATCTTTTGATAAGTTTTAAAATCAAACCTTTTAAAAATCCATCTTATATCATTAAGGCTTTTGAGTGAGGCCAAAAAATGGATTGTTAGCTCTATCCTACAGGTGAGGGGCTGGGAGGAGAGCTACAAGGCAGCCTGGGCAGCGGGCTTTGGTTCACATCCCCAGCTGTGTTGCTCAGCAGAAGAGTGATTCTGGCCTAATTGAGGAACGCTTTCCAGTAGTCATGTATGGATGTGAGAGTTGGACTATAAAGAAAGCTGAGCGCCGAAGAACTGATGCTTTTGAACTGTGGTGTTGGAGAAGACTCTTGAGAGTCCCTTGGGCTGCAAGTTCAGACTGAACTGAACTGAACTTCTAGCTTCCTTTCCCTGTTTGTAAAATGAGAATGAAAATTGTAATCCTTCAATAGGGATATTTGAGGATTAAATGAGATTCAGTTCAGTTCAGTCGCTCAGTCGTGTCCGACTCTTTGCGACCCCATGAATCGCAGTGCGCCAGGCCACCCTGTCCATCACCAACTCCGAGAGTTCACTCAGACTCACGTCCATCGAGTCCGTGATACCATCCAGCCATCTCATCCTCGGTCGTCCCCTTCTCCTCCTGCCCCCAATCCCTCCCAGCATCAGAGTCTTTTCCAATGAGTCAACTCTTCGCATGAGGTGGCCAAAGTACTGGAGTTTCAGCTTTAGCATCATTCCCT
>SJYT01043031.1:274805-285848 GCA_006410635.1 Cephalophus harveyi | reverse complement strand
TGCTGAATGGGGAGTGATGGGGGTGCTGATGGGGAGTGATGGGGGTGCTGAGGAGGGAGTGAGTGATGACAGGGACTCGCCTGGGATCAGAGACAGCTGGACACGCTGTTTCCCTCCCCTGAGATGGAGGAGGGGGCCCCTTTTCTCCTTCTTTTTCTCATAGGACAGTATTTTCCAAAGTTTAGCAATCTACCTGCCATCTTCTCAATTTTTGCCAACTTCCTGTGCCAAATAATGTAATTTACTCAACATGTTTTCTTTAAATGCCTTACTTTTTCAACATTAAATATCTTAAGTGTCTCATTAGAAGACAATAAAATCCATTGTAAAACCCATTACTTTGATGTACTAATTTTTCCTTAATATACATGAAAATAAATGATTAACTTTTTAAAAAGTCCATCCATGTGCCCCCAACTTCACTGGGGTATCAGTGGGACATAGCTCACAGTTTGGAGAATCTGGTCATGGATTATTTCTGCTGCATTTTCCATCCAATTAGCTGGATTTATGGCTCCAAATTCAGCCAGGAACCAGCCCATGATTTTTTTCTCCATATTCTTTGCAGGGGTCTGTTTGAATCACTGAATTCAGAGTTTCTGCAAGTTTTTTCTTGGCTCACTGGTTGGCAGTTTCCTTTTGCAGCTCAGAACCCCAGGAGAAAGGACTTCCGTCTTTAGAGTGATCCTTTCTCCTTTAAGCTGCTAAGAGAGCTCCTAGGTCCTGTGTTTTCATTAATTAAAAAAAAATACAGTCATGCTGAATTTTGCCTTCTTTCCATTCTACCGGCTGCTGTTCAGAGGTTGAATGAAACTTGGTCTCCATCTGAAGAACTTTGAGGTGGACAGAAAATCCTGCAAGGGTTTCCCTGTGGTGGACAAGATCTGGGAGGGCTTGATTCCTTCTCAGGTTGACCTGCAGGAAGCTGTGCACTATGCTAGAGATGGCTTTTTTGATAAGGAAGAATTGATGTGAGTTCTAATTAAAATTAAGAAAAAATTAATCTTTATTCCTGACAGGTCTTAGACTCCATGGGCAGGTTTGATTAAACAAATCTGAAGCCTTCTATATTCAGAATCTAAAAAGATCTGAGCCAAGTCATACAAATTCATCTGCGGAGAATGAAAACTATTGATTCATTGTCCTTGGTTGGCTTTGACAACGCATGTCATTTACCATCCCCCTCCTCATCTTTCCAGAAGGGAGACATTAGTGATGGAGCCTGGAGATGGCATCTGTGTGATTATGCCACCATGGGCTCAAACGGATGGCTCAGATCTGTAGTCCCCTCAGCCACATCCCTTCCTGAGAGCCTGGTGTGGAGCCCCCCAAGGCAGGACCCTCCCTCTCCTGTCCTGGAGAGCTCTACCCTACATAGGCAAGGCCAAGTTCGTGGTTCCCATCATTGCCTTACACTTGGTTATTTCCCCTTCCCGGAAATATACTAAAAGTATCCTCTGTCCTACCTGATAGAGGAATTGCTCTGGCAGTAGTTTTTGGTTCAACTGTCACTTTCGTGGCCACATGAAGATGGGGCTTTCTTCTAGCAAACTGTGGCCTGATCTTGGCAAACCAGAGGGTGCACATCACAAAGCTCAGGGCTGCCATAAGACGTATTTTTTTGTAGGGCAGCCCGGGCTCTGTTGCAGATTCCGGGGCCTGGGTCAGTGGAGGGGGTTCATTAAGTGGCCGTGATGCACATGTCACAGCTCTCGTGTTACCATTCGTCATACATTTTGTCGCAACACTGAGGTTACAGTGTCATCTTCAGAGCTGTCCTCTGGCCTCAGCATCACCAGGGGCACCCCAAGATGTGGGTGCACCTTAACACCCTGGGGAGAGACACCCTTGGTCTGTAGAGGTCACTGTGTCACTTCTTGACGGTCCAGGAGACTCTGTGTGACTCCCCAGGGAGAGCTGTGCAGGTTTCACCAAAGATCGTCATGTGATGGAAATTCTGAGTGTTGGGATGGTGACTTAGGTAAGGGAGAAAGAATGAATTTAGAAAGGTGTAAATTGTGATAATGTCCAAATTGGCTTCTTTGACTTGGGACTTTGGGGGAACTGAATCTGAGAACATAAAGGATTTTGAAAGGCTGGAACCTTGGTAAGATTGGAAGGGATCAGTGTCACATTGTAAGCTGACAACTACTTCCATGTTAAAAAAAGATAGAAGACGTGTATTCATTGTGTGTGTATGTGTGTGTGTGTGCAAGAAACTGTGGCGCTTTTGTTCACAGTGAGATCTGATCAACCTACTGTATTTTTAATGGAGTATAGTTGGTTTACAATATGATATTAGTTTCAGGTGTACAGCATGGTGATTCAGTATTTTTACAGACTCAGTTCAGTTCAGTCACTCAGTCGTGTCCGACTCTTTGCAACCCCATAAATCGCAGCACCCCAGGCCTCCCTGTCCATCACCAACTCCCAGAGTTCACTCAGACTCATGTCCATTGAGTCCATGATGCCATCCAGCCATCTCATCCTCTGTCATTCCCTTCTCCTCCTGCCCCCAATCCTAGGTCAGGTGGTCTGGTATTCCCATCTCTTTCAGAATTTTCCACAGTTTATTGTGATCCACACAGTCAAAGGCTTTGGCATAGTCAATAAAGCAGAAGTAGATGTTTTTCTGGAACTCTCTTGCTTTTTCGATGATCCAGTGGATGTTGGCAATTTGATCTCTGGTTTCTCTGGCTTTTCTAAAACCAGACTAAACTCCATTAAAAGGTATTACAAGGTCATGGCTTTAATTCCCTGTGGAACCACATGTCTGAAGAGACTTCCACAGGTTGACATAATTTTTGTTGGCATTAATTAGTGTGTGACCCCAGAACAGAGGTCCCAGGTGGGCAGACTGGAGGCTGTATCTGATTCAGGGGTATGCATGTGCTTATTTTTCTGCCACCCTGTAAAAATTGGCTAATTACACAGACATCTGGATTTCCAAGTTCTTATGAGATTCACAAGGTCAGATAGCCCTGGGCCCACACTACTCCCTGTGACCCTTGACCTGGAAGTGACCAATGGACACCCCTGTGTGTAAGCCCCTGCACCCAAATCACCACAGTCTCCACCTCTTCCTCTCGTCTCCCTGCCGGAGGCGGCGGGACGTCTGTGATTTCTCACCACACTTGTACTGTTGGTGTTCTGATAGTGGGTTTCAGAGGAAAGGGAGCTACTTCTTGTCCCCTGGTCTCTATAAGTCACAGATGACAGATGTCACTTGTCACTCTGATGGAGAATTCCATGTCTTTCTAGGCATAAGAGGAAGGCTGGAAATTGGATTGTGCTCTGTCAAAGAGTGTCTGAGGGGCTGAGAGTCCTTGAGATCAAACTGCAGGAGAAATGATTGAAGGAAGCGTGAGTGTTGAGCCCGGTGATGAGAAGAAAAGGCCCCGGGAGAGGTGAAGAGGAGGACGTGACAGCTCTTTTGAAGTCTTTCGAGGACCATCCTCTGGAATACGGAGGAGATTTGTGCTTTTAAGGTTCCAAGAGTGGAAGTCAAAAGGGCACTACTTGGGCTCAACATAAATAAAAATAATGCAGAGTGAGTGAGCTTGGGGGGTTGGTAAGCTTTCAGACAGTGATGCCAGTTCAGGTGCGGACTCCATGGGGAGCACCTTTATGGGCTAGCAGCACAGTATCATTCGAAGTATCATTCCTATGGCTTTCCCATCATGCAGTCAGTTGATAATTGACTTTTTCTGAATTTGAAAGACTTTTATTTCCATCCTCATAACCTGGAAGGCCTATGGATCCGTTTCCTCTTGGTGCTGTAACAAATCAACATGAACTTAGTAGCTTCAAACAAAACACATTTATTATGATAGTATGGGAGGTCAGGACCCTAAAATGGGTTGCTTGGCAGGGCTGCCTTGCTTCTGGAAGCTCTTGCAGAAAATCTGTTTGCCTTTTCCAGCTTCTAGAGACTGCCTGCATTTCCCAACTATGGCCCCCTCCTCCAAGTCAACACTGTAGCATCTTCAAATCTCTCTCTCTCTGATGACTGGTTCCATCATCACCTCTGTTTCTCTGACTCTGACCCTCCTGCCTGTCCTAATCAGGACCTTTAGGCTCACCTGGATAACCCAGCTCTGGGCTCCCCACCTCTGGGTCCCAGAACCGGTACCTCCTATCAGATCAGCAGCAACATTAGATTAGAAATACAGTGCACAATAAATGTAATGCGCTTGAATCATCCGAAACCATCCCCTCCACTCCTGGCCCATGGAAAAATTGTCTCCCACAAAGTCAGACTCCGGTGCCAAAAAGGTTGGAGACCATGGACCCAGATACTCCTTTCATCTCAAGGTTCTTTTCTCAGTTACATCTGCAGTCTCTTTGGCACATGTGTTAGTTTTCTGTAGCTCCCATAATAGGTTCCCACAAACTCAGTGGCTTGAACGACATAAATTTGTTCTCTTAGAGTTCTGGAGGCCACAAGTCTGAAATCAAAGTGTGGTCAGCACCTCCCTTCCTCCAGAAGCTCTAGGGGAGGATCCTTCCTGGCCTCTTCCAGCCTCTGGTGGCTCCAAGCGTTCCTGGGCTTGTACCCGTATCCTTGCAGTCTCTGCCTCTCTCCGCACATGTCTTGCCCTTGGGTCTCCGTGTGACCTTATTCTCCTGTAAGGACACTTGTCACTGGATTTAGGAGCCATCCTAATTCAGAATGATCTCATCTCAAGATCCTTAGGTTAATTATGTCTGCCAAAACCCTGTTTCCAGGGACTTCCCTGGTGGTTCAGTGGCTAATACTCCAAGCTCCCAGTACAAAGGGCCCCAGACTCGCTTCCCAGTTGGGGAACTAGGTCTGCTATGCTGCAATGAATATCGAGGCTCCCAGGTGCCTCAGCTAAGACCTGGAACATCAAATAAAATAAATAAGTAAATAAGTATGTTTAAAAGACCCCATTTCCAAATAAGGTCACATTCATGGTGCCAGGGGCTAGAACATGGATGTATTATTTTGGGGTCCCAATTCCAACCCCCATGTAAAGTGACATATTCTGAAAACTAAGATCCAGATAGCTCTGGGGGTCTTTATGCTGCCAGAAAGACTTCCCAGATGGTGCAGTGGTAAAGAATCTGCCTGCCAATGTAGGAGATGCAAGATACATGGGTTCAATCCCGTGTATGGGTCAGGAAGGTCTTCTGGAGGAGGAAATGGTAACCCATTCCAGTATTCTTGCCTGGGAAATCCCATGGACAAAGGAGCCTGGCAGGTTACAGTCCATGGGATTGCAAAGAGTCGGATATGATTGAGCAACTGAGCAGCAGCAACATAGCTTTCAGAAACAACACATTTTCTGTTCTTTGCTAAGTTTCTTTAAAGGTCTTCAGAGGAAGGAAGAAAAATGCAATTTCCATGTTGTAATTATGATTTAATCTTTGAACGTCTCTCTTCCTGACTAAGTGATGGCCTCCTGTTTTCATGTGTCAGTAGTTGTATTGTTTGTCAGCGAGCTGTGGTCTCCAGAACCACAGAAGCCTGGCATACGTCACCAGCAGGCGATGAACTCATTCACGCTTGGAGAGAAATCAATGTAAACTCACGCTGATCTTGAAGAGAGTACCCTCCAACTTTTGGCTGCAATAATTAAGTTTCCAGTCTTCTGGTATCAGCTGGACTTGCAATAATGAGATGCTAAAGGCCTCATAAAAGGGAATTAACATTTTAAAGCCTTCTCTGCCCCAGGGAAGGTCTTTATTTCCAAACTTGGTCTGCAAAGGGCAAGGGTAGGCAGCGGATGTACTGTCGAAAATAAAACATGAAGTTTTCTGCTGCTGGTGTGGGGTCACTAAACAGAGCCCAGTGTCACCTCTGGAGAATGCAGGAAGCTTTGAGAGAGCAGCCGCATTTCTTAGGTCATCACGTAGCCCCTGCAAAATGCTGTGTGACCTGATTTTCACAGAGGCATGAGGTGGCAGGGTGGGCATGTCCTGAACATGTTCCTTAGAGACGTGGTGTGCATTGATGCCACTGAGCCAGAGACGTAACAATTCAGAGGATTAGACAGGTGTGGTAGGTAGTGGGATCTGCAGGCCTGGGATGAAATTCTGCATTGGTGAGCTTTGCTTTGTTTTGGTTGCAAGTAATAGAAATTCAGGGCTTCCCAATGCAGAAGACACAGAAGACTTGGGTTCAATCACTGGGTTGGGAAGATCCCCTGGAGGAGTAAATGGCAACCCTCTGCAGTTATTCTTGCCTGGAGAATCCCATGGACAGAGGAGCCTGGCGGGCTACAATCCATGGGTTTGCAAAGGGTTGGCCATGACTGAGCTACTAAACAACAACAACAGTAGAAATGCAAATCCAACTATCTCAAGCCGAAAGGGAGAAATATTAATACATTGACATGCAACCAAAGGAGCCGTGATGACTCCAGGTGAAGGTGTATTCAGAGATACATCTGGACTTAATTTCTCCCCTTCTCTCATTTCTACCTTCCTCTGTGTCGTTTTGTGCATCTTTTCCGGTGCTCATGCTGCCTCCTGGGCCCAGCAGCCCTCCGCCACTCCCTGGACCTGGAGAAAGCTCGGCTGTCTTCTGGACTTGGGTCAGGTGCACCTGCTCTGTGCTGCCACCTTCTTCCTGCTGTTCTGCATCTCCCGTCCACACCCGCCCCCCGCCACCGCTGCAGTCCTCACCGTCCACACCCGCCCCCCACCACCGCTGCAGTCCTCACCTTTGTGCTTCTGTTCCCTATGAAGACGTTTTAAAATGTATTCTTAGATGTCAACATTCAAACATTAGTAAATTTCACTGAACCCTGGATCTTCCATTTCTCTTTCAAAGTAGATGTGTATAAGAGACAGCCCCACCACCGCTGCAGTCCTCACCTTTGTGCTTCTGTTCCCTATGAAGACGTATGTATTAGGGACTCAGTGCATTGTGCGTCGTTGTGCAGGTGGCAGGTTTGCCCCTTGTAGGCAGGTCCATGTCTTACTTCTCTTCCTGCCCTGAAGGGTCTGTTAGCCACCACAGCCCATGGTGACACTATGCCAGACTGTTCCCCTGATTTTAAACACATTACAGCCTGCAATGTACCTAGCAGTCCCACAGAGTAGGTCCCAATCTTATTCCATTTTACAGCCCAGAAAACTGAGGCTGGAGAAGTTTAAGTGTCTAGGTTGTGCGTAAATATTAGTCCATTTTGTGTCCAAATTTATGGTGCAGAAAAGTAGGTAAACAGTCCCTCCTTACTTCTTCTCATTTAAAGACAGATGTTTCTGAAAATCTAGATTTTTATGCGTGATCTTTGTTCAATGTTGGCACATCATCCAGTTGAAAGAGATGTGCAAATGCCCAGGGTCTGTCATTCTCCCCTTCTCTGTGTGTCCTGCGCTGTAGGAGCAGGTTCACTAATGAAAGATGGGGCCCGGTCACAGGTGAGAGTGAGATGGAGGACCTTGTGGGGACCCCACGATGTTGATAAAGTGGGTTCAGAACAGTCTCTCTGCACTGACTTACCTTGAAAGGGTCCTTGTCTACCATGGGCTCCAACAAGCTTCCAGAGAAACCCTCAGATGCATCCTAATTTTATCATAAGGAGATGGAGAGAAATCCTAGAGTAGTTTAAGCCCATTTCTCTCTCTCTCAGCGATGCTTGGCAAATGTTCCTCCAGAAAACACTGTTCTTCTATTTCTGGGCATGAATTTCCTTCGCTTCACCCATCACCAGGAGCCAGGCAGCTAAGAATAAGTCGTCAGGCAGCTTGGATGTTATTGCCTAATTTTGTCCTTCTTTATGCTGGTAATTTGGACTTTTATTGTTCCATTCTGATGGGAGATGTGTCATATATTTCCTGTTGGCCAGAGGATAGCTATTGCTGCATCCCCAACCTTTTGTTCCATCAGCATCGCTCTGATTTCAATATTAATTAGATCTTTTGTTCCTTTCTGTCTTTAGCATCTCTAATGAAGAACTAACATTCTGGAACTGTTTTGGCGTCATGCGGAGAAACCCTGGAATGAGCCAGGGTAGGTCTGCGAGCCTACTGGCTTCCTTCCCTCAGTAAACACGCCTGCACGCTTCCTTCTCCTCTGCTGGCCACCTCTCACCTCTCCTCTCCATCAGGCCCTGCTCAGGGCAAGGTCCTGGGGGTTCACTGGGGTCTTGGGTCTGTGGCTGTATCATCAGTATCAAGTATCAGTATATCAGTATCATCAGGTCAGCTATGGCTGTAGTGCCTCTGTCTCCTGGCACATTTATCCTTGACATTTTGGAGCTTGGTTTACAATTTCAGCTCCTACCAGGAGTTTTGATGGTGGGCAGAATGTATCAGCTTTATATTCAAGTTCATTTGAGTTTCCTGGAGAAACTCAAATCATTTAATGCAGTTTATTAAAAATTTTTTTTAATTTATGCAATTTAAAAAAGTTACTTTCCATTCACAAAACATTGGCTATATTCTCTGTGTGGTGTACCACACAATACAGCCTTGTGCCTATCTTTTAAAAAAATCTATTTATTTATTTGACTGTGCCAGGTCTTAGTTGGGGCACAAGGGGTCTTCCATCTTCATTGCAGCACACTGGATCTTTTAGCTGCAGCATTGCAAACTCGTAGTGTGGCAGGTGGAATCTAGTTCCCTACCCGGGGATTGAATCCATGCCCCTGCACTGGGAGTGCAGAGTCTTAGCCCCTGGACCACCAGGGCAGTCTGGAGCCTATCTTATACTCAATAGCTTGTACCTCCCACTCCGCAGCCCTACATGTCCCTCCTCACCCATTTAAATAGACTTTAGAAGTTACCCATCTAAGAAAAGTGATGCATGGGGCATTTGATTATTGTTGCAGAAATGAGGGTCACCCAGTTGGTAAGTGCCAGGGCTGAGGTTTGACCTTGGGCAACTTGACTCTGGGGTCAAGTCTGGGGTCTCAGCTTCAGCTTTATAGACAGCTTCCCAATTTCACAGGGAACTTAGCCCCATTGGAGTGGTTAGGGTGCTTATTTCAGGGGCAGGGTTCTCCCCTCTACTTTGAGATTATCTGCACATTGACTTATTTTATGCATATCATGAGGTTAAGATTATCTTCCAAAGATTAAACTGTAAGCTCTTTTTCTCTTAAACATTTCAAATGTATACAGGGAAATTTCCTCCTATCGGAAACTGGTGAACATAAAAAGAAGTCCATGGACTTTCCTTATGATCCAGTGGCTAAGACGCTGTGCTCCAAATGCAGGGGGCCCAGGTTCGATCCCTGGTCAGGGAACCAGATCCTATATGCCACATGCTGCAATAAAGATGGAAGATCCCACATGCAGCAATTAAGACCTGGCACAGCCGAATAAATACATAAATATTTATTTAAAAAGAAAATCCAACCAGAAAGAGCTAGAACTGACTTCCTCAGCCAAAAACCATTAGTACAGCACAGACTCGATGGGCATGAATGAGAAAAAACTTCAGAGAGTCCCCTGAATATGCAGGGGCCTTGCATGAACAGTTTATTCCTGCTTTATTGATATTTATCCCTAGTCCGATATGGACTTTGGGAAAGTAACTCTGCCTTTAGCAGTTGGTGGAAATACAAATTCTATCTTAGCCAGAAACAGTGGAATGGTGTTTTCCTGGGACTGGATGGTCTGGATTACGTGTGTTGCACACCTGCTCAGTTGCTCAGTCGTGTCTAACTCTCTGTGAGCCCCACGGACTGTAGCCTGCCAGGCTCCGCTGTCCATGGGATTTCCCAGGCAAGAATTCCGGAGCGGTTTGCCATTTCCTGCTTGAGATCTTCTCGACTGAGGGATTGAACCCACATCTCTTGCACCTCCTGCATTGGCAGGCGGATTCTTTACCACTGCACCACTTGGGAAACCCCTGGATTATGTAGCCACCTATTAAACAAATGGACTCTTATCTCTTGTAATCCATTTTCAAGAGCAGTGGGCTTCTAGCAGGAAACGATCATTTATATTCTTATACTCAGTGTATTCCTTCTACACTGCTCTTGAATTAATTTGCCAAGGAAACATGTCAGGTTTAACTTGAAATGTTAAGAGACAATCTCAGATTTCAAAGCTCTGCCTTTGACTTCTATTTCTCCCAGCAGAGTTGCCTTAACCTTCTTAAAGGGCCCCACTTCAAATGTCTCAGGTATTTTTGACCACTTCTAAAGCTCAGTTTAACGGGCTGTTTTTAAAATGAAAGGCCCCAGCCCAAAGCGATTGGCCTAATGTAGTTATCCTTTAATGTTCCAGACGCGAGAGCAGTTTCCATCATCAAGGATTTCGGCCATGTCACTCCTCAAGGGATGTGTTCAGAGAGGTGAATGTATCCATGACTTCCTAACATCCTTTGTGTCTGACACTTGATAACTATTTGGGTTACACTCTGATGACTTCTTTTCCTATGTGCACAGTTGTAGGAAGAGTAGTCTGCGGCCATGTGCTGTGACTGGCTGTGTGTCTGAAGCCCACTCATGGGGACGGTGGATTTCCATGTGGCTTTTTTTCAGGATTGGGAGCTCGTATACACCCGTAGTGGATTCATGTCAATGTATGGCAAAACCAATACGGTATTGTAAAGTAAAATAAAGTAAAAATAAAATTAAAAAAAAAAAAAAAACTTTTTAATTTTGATTGTATTTGGCTATATCAGGTCTTAGCTGTGGGCCAGGGATCAAACCCGCATCCTCTGGTTTAGAAGGCGCAGTCTTAACTACTGGATCACCAGGGAAGTCCCTCCATGTGCTTTTGACAGCCTTCTGGAGTGACAGAATAGTGGTGAGAATCTTGAAGGATTTTCCACTTTGATACCAGTGCTTGCACTCTGGCCCAGGTTGAGACAGAAGGGACTTTGGTCAAGGACGTTGAGCCAAAGGATTTTGGTTTCATAAATAGGATGTAAATAATATCAGTTCAGTTCAGTCGCTCAGTCGTGTCCGACTCTTTGCGACCCCATGAATCGCAGCACGCCAGGCGTCCCTGTTCATCACCATCTCTCGGAGTTCACTCAGACTCACATCCATTGAGTCAGTGATGCCATCCAGCCATCTCATCCTCGGTCGTCCCCTTCTTCTCCTGCCCCCAATC
>SJYT01043031.1:173004-274516 GCA_006410635.1 Cephalophus harveyi | reverse complement strand
TCCATCCCTTCATTCTTTCTGGACTTATTGCTCCACTGATCTCCAGTAGCATATTGGGCACCTAATGACCTGGGGAGTTCCTCTTTTGATATCCTATCATTTTGCCTGTTCATACTGTTCATGGGGTTCTCAAGGCAAGAATACTGAAGTGGCTTGCCATTCCCTTCTCCAGTGGACCACGTTCTGTCAGCCCTCTCCACCATGACCCGCCCGCCTTGGGTTGCCCTGCAGGCATGGCTTGGTTTCATTGAGTTAGACAAGGCTGTGGTCCTAGTGTGATTAGATTGACTAGTTTTCTGTGAGTATGGTTTCAGTATGTCTGCCCTCTGATGCCCTCTTGCACCACCTATCATCTTACTTGGGTTTCTCTTACCTTGGGTGTGGGGCATCTCTTCACGGCTGCTTCAGCAAAGCACAGCCGCGGCTCCTTACCTTGGACGAGGGGCTGTTCCTTGACCTTCAACGTGGGATAGTAGGACCCCACTCCCTAGCATGTGCCAATCCAGACATCACTAATCCATCCCAGCACTCCTTCCTTCTACATCCCTGGCTTCTTCTTGAGCAGAGGTCCCTTGAACAGCCAGTATGGAGTGATTTGTATTGGCATGTGAGACAAAGCTATTTCCTATTTCTGATAAAGCCGGTGGGGGAACTAGCAAATATTTTCATAAGAATTGAGGAGCATGATGCTAATGAGGCCATGAGAAGGACCTCAAAATCTGATATATTGGAAGAAAAAGAAACAAAACACAGTATTTCTGTGCCATTGCACTACATCCTATTGATTTTGTGGACACGTAGCAGTAAGTAGCAGCTGGAAGCAAGACCTTAGCTTCCTGATTGGGAATTGAACCCTGGTCACCTGGGTGGAAACCAGGAATCCTAACTGCTAAATGACAGGGGCCAGGGGCTGGAATCTAAGTCCCAATCCTAGTCTACCCTGAAAGGAGGAATCAGACAAGAAGACAGAAGGTATAGAGGAAAGTATATTATGTATTAGAAAAGCAGAGTACATGTGGAAATATCCATGGGTGAACTCAGCATGAGAGTTGCTTGAGTCAAGCCTTTGGGAAGTTAAAATCCTTTCTAAGGGGAGGAGTCTTCTGGGTCTCTGTCGTCTTGCCAAGTCGTCTTCTTTGCATGCCTGTATGCTAAGTCGCTTCAGATGTGTCTAACTCTTGGCGACCCCATAGACTGTAGCTCACCAGGCTCTTCTGTCCATGGGATTCTCCAAGCAAGAATACTGGAGTGGGTTGCCATGCCCTCCTCCAGGGGATCTTCCCGACCCAGGGATCAAACCTGTGTCTCTCATGTCTCCTGCTTTGGCAGGTGGGTTCTTTACCACTAGTACCATCTGGAAAGCCCCATCTTCTTTGACTTCCTGGCTAGTTTGTCTCAGGACCCTCCCCTAGGTGTGCTCACATACCTCTTAGTCAAGATGGATTTCATTGCAAAGGCATATGGGAGGAAAATAGCAAGACTTACTATGGTCTGACATCCCCTGCCTTTTTGACCCTGCGAAGACTTTTTTCACACGTGTAGCATCTCCCTTGCCCCAAGCATGGAAAATGTATTACCTCTTGATCTCCTCATAGGGTCTGGCTCCTCTCTTTTGTACCCAATGTCTGGTTATCCACCCTATTCCTGTTGTCATTTCTTGTATAGAAGTGCAGATCTTGAAATGTAGACTAGAGTCCTGTCATAAAAAGGTAACCCGGAGCCCATTTGTCTCTTACCTCAAGAACTGTAAACAGAGGACTGGTAGTGAGTGTCCAGCCTGGAGCTCATCTTTTTCTCACCCCAGGCGGTGTGAACAGGAGTTCAGTTCAGTTCAGTCGCTCAGTCGTGTCCGACTCTTTGCGACCCCATGAATTGCAGCACGCCAGGCCTCCCTGTTCATCACCATCTCTCGGAGATCACTCAGACTCACATCCATCGAGTCAGTGATGCCATCCAGCCATCTCATCCTCGGTCGTCCCCTTCTCCTCCCGCCCCCAATCACTCCCAGCATCAGAGTCTTTTCCAATGAGTCAACTCTTCGCATGAGGTGGCCAAAGTACTGGAGTTTCAGCTTTAGCATCATTCCTTCCAAAGAAATCCCAGGGTTGATCTCCTTTAGAATGGACTGGTTGGATCTCCTTGCAGTCCAAGGGACTCTCAAGAGTCTTCTCCAACACCACACTTCAAAAGCATCAATTCTTCGGCGATCAGCCTTCTTCACAGTCCAACTCTCACATCCATACATGACCACAGGAAAAACCATAGCCTTGACTAAACGGACCTTAGTCGGCAAAGTAATGTCTCTGCTTTTGAAAATGCTATCTAGGTTGGACATAACCCTTCTTCCAAGGAGTAAGCGTCTTCTAATTTCATGGCTGCAGTCACCATCTGCAGTGATTTTGGAGCCTAAAAAAATAAAGTCTGGCACTGTTTCCACTGTTTCCCCATCTATTTCCCATGAAGTGATGGGACCAGATGCCATGATCTTCGTTTTCTGAATGTTGAGCTTTAAGCCAACTTTTTCGCTCTCCTCTTTCACTTTCATCAAGAGGCCTTTTAGCTCCTCTTCACTTTCTGCCATAAGGGTGGTGTCATCTGCATATCTGAGGTTATTGATATTTCTCCCGGCAATCTTGATTCCAGCTTGTGTTTCTTCCAGTCCAGCGTTTCTCATGATGTACTCTGCATATAAGTTAAATAAGCAGGGTGACAATATACAGCCTTGACGGACTCCTTTTCCTATTTGGAACCAGGAGGCCAGTTGTAAATATCTAGCTGAGAGCTTATCTATCTTGTCTCACTATCATTTGTATCAGGATGTCCTTAGGCCAAAGGTCATAAGATGATAGTGCTTGCCTGCTCAGTCAGTGTCTGACTGTGACCCCATGGACTGTAGCCCTCCAGGCTCCACTGTCCATGGATTCTCCCAGGCAAGAATACTGGAGTGGTTGCCATTTCCTTCTCCAGGGGATCTTCCCAACCCAGAGACCAAACCTGAGTCTCCAGCATTGACGGGTGGATTCTTTAGCACTGAGCTACCTGGGAATCCCATAAAATGATAGGCTTTGAGGCAAATACAGTCCCCAGTACAAGCCCCCACACAGAGTAAAGTACTTTTAAAATGTATTCTTAGATGTCAACATTCAAACATTAGTAAATTTCACTGAACCCTGGATCTTCCATTTCTCTTTCAAAGTCTGCACACAGCCCTGACATTCCCACGTGGCAGCGGAGTGGGAGCTAACCCCTTTGAGCAGGGCTTGGGGTGCTCCCTCTAGTTTTTCACAATCCCTGAGTTTTCTGTCTTTCAGAGAAGACCTCCTTTCCTTGTTTATGTCACCTCCCTGAGCCCAGAGGGATTGGGTTGTTGCAACCCCCATCAGCCTCTACAGAAGCTCCATCATCCCAGGCTAGTCGTGCTGAAAAAAAAAAAAATCTCCACTGTCCATGGATTCTCCCAGGCAAGAATACTGGAGTGGTTGCCATTTCCTTCTCCAGGGGATCTTCCCAACCCAGAGACCAAACCTGAGTCTCCAGCATTGACGGGTGGATTCTTTAGCACTGAGCTACCTGGGAATCCCATAAAATGATAGGCTTTGAGGCAAATACAGTCCCCAGTACAAGCCCCCACACAGAGTAAAGTACTTTTAAAATGTATTCTTAGATGTCAACATTCAAACATTAGTAAATTTCACTGAACCCTGGATCTTCCATTTCTCTTTCAAAGTCTGCACACAGCCCTGACATTCCCACGTGGCAGCGGAGTGGGAGCTAACCCCTTTGAGCAGGGCTTGGGGTGCTCCCTCTAGTTTTTCACAATCCCTGAGTTTTCTGTCTTTCAGAGAAGACCTCCTTTCCTTGTTTATGTCACCTCCCTGAGCCCAGAGGGATTGGGTTGTTGCAACCCCCATCAGCCTCTACAGAAGCTCCATCATCCCAGGCTAGTCGTGCTGAAAAAAAAAAAAAGGATGAATTATATGGGTAAACTGAATTCTATTACAAATATCTTAGATAAATAAGTTGTATTAAGTGAGATGTATTAGACCAATGTATTAGATGCAATTATTGTAATTTATTGCTCACATAGGTAGAGGTTTTCATGAGGCAGAGTCATTTAAGAACAGCTGTAATTTCGCCACGGGGGCTACTTCTGTGTTTTGTTACCAGTCTGGAAATTTTTATATCCAGGATTTTAATCAGCCCATGTCACACTGGCAAGGACTCCGAGTTGATCAAGGGGATGAATTCCAGGGACTTCTGTGCTACCGAGGCATTGCTGCACTTTACCCCTCCCTCTGTGACTGGCTCAGCCTGGCTAGGCTCTGAGTCGCCAGTCCCTCTCTGAAAATCTCCTCTGAGAACTCTGGATACCCAGCCTTTTCTTGGCAGCGCTGAGCCAATCCTGTCTTTGCCAGATCTTAGGTTGGGCCTTTCAACCTCCGTCTTTGCCACATTCAGATTTTGGAGGAATTGGTGATGAGGTCATTGTTGGCATTTTCTTTTTCCCTTCCCCTGGAGTCTCAGAGACTTAAAAAGAAGCAAACAAAAAAAACCTCTCAACTACTTTTCATACCTTGAGTCCCCAATTCACAGCATGCTTTGATACAAAAGTTTCTCAGGGAAATTTTCAGAAGTACTTTCAAAATCAGCTTGGAAAACACAAACCCTGCAGATTTCTCATTCCCCTGAGAATATGCTTATCCTGCCAAAATGTCTTTCTTTTATGTGACTAATTGCTGTACACACCCCGGACACCTAAGCTTGTGACTCCAGCCTGTGTGCCGAGGGAACCTCATTCAGAGTGCTTCTCTCCCTCAGGTTCAGTGTCTGCTGTCCGAGCTGGTTCAGGAGGCTGAGCAGCACCGTATGCTGGGCTCTTACCAGATAAACAGCTCTTCATCCCTCCCGGGCCACCGTTTGATGCACAGGAAGCGCTTGGATCTTTTCCAAAACTCACAAGCGTTGGTGGTGCTTTGAAAAATCTCCCAATGTCGAGGGCTACAAAGCTAAAATAAAAACATTCCCCAGGAAAGCGTATGCTAAACTTTACAACAAACCGTAATCTTGGGCCTAATTTGCTGGTGTGGTTTTGATAAGGGGCACAATTTTGGAAGCACTTGTCTGTCGAGGTAGAATCAAACCTTGTCGAATATGCTTCAGATGGGGATTTTTTTCTCCTAGTGGAAAAGAGCCAGAATTTTGCTATTTCTTCATGGAAGCGGCCTGACTAGCAGAATGCAGTCATTGAGTGGTGATGCTTGACTGATGAGGGGGAAGATGAAGTTGGATGGAAGCGAGTGTCAGCTTTAAACAAATGCATGAAGTAAAAAGTCGCAAGTTAAGTTTTATTTGGGGGCAAAATGACGACTGTGCTCGGGAGATAGCACCTTAGATAGCTCTGAGAAACTGCTCCCAAGAGGCGGGGTGCAGGGGGAGATCAAAATCGCCAGTGTGATTTTGGTGAAGGGGGTACACATGCAACCAAACACACATTTTTTAAAAAAAAGGTTGTAGCTAGTCATGAGGAACAGTCATCACCATGAAAAATTCTAGTGCTTTTCTAGATATGAGGAGGTACAAGAATTAGGCTCATAAAATTGGCTCCTGAAAAATATCTAACTACCAGACCTGTCCTGCCAGTTTTCCTCCAAAATACAGAGTGCCTCATTTCTGCTCTCCACCCTGAACTCCTTTCAGGGGTGTTGAATATTGGCAACAGCATGATTTAATACTTGTAGAGGTGGATGGCGGGCTTCCCAGGTGACGCTAGTGGTAAAAGAACCTGCTTGCCAATGCAGGAGACATAAGAGACTTGGGTTTGATCCCAGGGTCAGGAAGATCCCCTGGAGGAGGGCATAGCAACCCGCTCCAGTATTCTTGCCTGGGGAATCCTGTGGACAGAGGAGCCTAGTGGGTGTAGGGTTGCACAGAGTCAGATGTGACTGAAGCGACTTAGCAAGCACACACAGAGGTGGATGGTACGTGCTGTTGGCAAGTACCAATTTGTAGTTGACAGGGCATCAGTGGGTCTGCAGTGGAGGAGCGTCCTGGGCATCTTGGATGAAGGTGAGCTGAAGGTTGGTGAACCTGAGGCAACCAACGAGGCCTGAGCACCTTGTAAACACCATACAAATCTTACTGTCCTAACAGTCACTGTTGCTGACAGTATTTTGCACAGGCATCTCTCTTCTCCACTCATGCCTTCTCAAGGGCAGGGACTCTTGGGTTTGCTTTGTGTCCTCAGAGCCCTGCTTGGACCTCAGTGCATATCCTCACTGAGTTTTAACCTCAGACTTGCTGCGAGCTCTCTGTGCCTTTGAGATGGATCCTCATCCTCCCCAGGCTGCAGAGTTACATTCTCTGAGGTCTCTGTAGCATCAAGACTTTAAGATTCTGTAAGGAGGAGTGTGTCTCGGATGAGCTGGGAAGTGAAATGGTCTCCATTCTGCCCACACTGGCCCAGAAATCTGCCCTTGCTGGGAAGACCGGATAATCAGTCAGTTCTGGGCTGGGCGCTGGGCACATTGCTTTGGAGGGATGAAGAACTGACATGTCCCAGCCGTGATCTGACTAGGAAAATGAGGTTGATCTGCATGAAAAGAGGATTAATAAGAATAAATGAGCCTGAGAGCAAAGCCTCATGATCAGACCTTGACAGTGAATGAGGGAGTCTCCTTAGAGTGGAGGCTTTCAGTGTGGTGCTGGACGTGATAGATGGACGGGGAGAGGCCCACAAGACCTGCCCATTACTGTTGTATGATATGAGCAGATATGAGCAGAGCACTTCATCTCTCATTTATTCTGCACAGTTCCTGTACATCTACAAGGTACTGGGCCCTGTGCCGTGAGCCTGGGCTGCAGAGAATTGAGTAAGGCAGCATGCCTGTCCTCAAAAGACTTGTCTTATGATCTCAGAGGCAGAGAAGTAAGCATTCATATATTAACTCATAGTCTATGAATGTACATATGTAGACATACAGAAGGTTGCTTGAGTCAGGATCCATGGACTTGTCTCCTGGAAATCTTCATGAGAATAATTTGACTTTGCATATTCATTTTTTTGGCCCTAGTGGTAAAGAAGCCACCTGCCAGTGCAGGAGACATAAGAGATGTAGGTTCAATTTTTGGGTCAGGAAGATCCCTTGGAGAAGGAAATGGAAATCCTCTCCAGTATTCTTGCCTGGAGCATCGCATTTACAAGGGAGCCTGGCAGGCTGTATAGTCCATAGGGTTGCAAAGAGTCAGACATGACTGAAGCGACTTAGCACCCTTTCATTTTTTTATAATAGTCGACAGAATGATGTATAAACAACATGCACCCTTGGCAGTGGACTGCTACATGATTTCAGTTCTGATGTTTGGTTTTGTTTTTTGGTGGTGATGGTAGGGTTGCTGCACCACGTAGCTTGTGGGATCTCAGTTCCCCACCCAGGGACTGAACCCAGGCCCCTGGGCAGTGAAAGCAGCGAGTCCTAACCACTTGACCATCAGGGAATTCCAGTTCTGATGTCTGGATTTGTGTTCATGATTGTACAATGGGCCCAAAGGCCATGGAGCTGTAGCACATGAATAGTTTAGCTCCTGAGAATTCAATTTCATGTTGGAATTCTCCAGGCAAGAATACTGGAGTGGGTTGCCATTCCTTTCTCCAGGGTATCTTCCCAAACCAGGGTCTCCTGCATCGGAGGCAGATTCTTCACCTTCTGAGCCACTGGGGAAGCCCCAGAATTATATGCATTTGGCCCCAGATAACATCGTGTGCTTACCTTCACATATATCCATATGCACATTTATGGGTAGACATTGTGCATCTTTTAATCTGATTACCTTTGTTACTCTGCCTGGTCATGTCTTCATCAGTATATATTGGCATAACCTGTGGGGCACACAGGCACAATGGTAAGGGTCTCCACATCTTCCAAAGACGTGGGATGCCTTCTTCTCGTGGCTAAGCAAATCAGTGGTGATGGTGTCATTGACCTCTGGCCTTCAGGAAGACATTAGAGACTGAATTATGGCCACCGAGAAACCCTTGGCTGATAAAATGTTATAAGAACTGGAAGATACATTTACAAAAAGTAAGGTGATAATAGTACACAGAGAGAACCAGCACACTATAAATTGCTCAGGGGTCCTGGGCAGAGAGTTAAATACGCATATACTGCCCATCTATGCAATTATATGGTGTATATATATATACACACACACACACGCGCGCGTGTGTGTGTGTGTATCTTACGTGCATACATGTTACTGTGCATATTCTTTATATTAAAAATCATAACTTCTGTGCCCAGTGAATGAAAATAGGGATTTTATTGTGTAATACTGGTTAGTTGCAATTTTGCTTCAGTTAACTTTAAAACCCAACTGCCATTTGTGTGAGTCATTAAGAAAAGAATGAGGTATTTTATAGGCAAATGCTCTATTTGTGCCAGGGGAAGGCCAATTGATAAAACAGATGAAGGAGCAGAAACTCAAATTAAGTTACCTGTTCAGAGTCACACAGTGCTTATTGAGCCCAATTCAGTAATGTTCTAGGGGAAAAAAAAAGATGATCAAGATGGTATGCTTACTTACTGAAGGGAAGGGATAGACAGTTATGATTCAGAGACGTGGATGCCTCTGACCAAAGAAAGTCTAGCATAGTCTGGGAAAGCCCTGGGGACAGGAGCACTGTTATGTCCTAGAGCAGCCGTCCCCAGCATTTTTGGCACCAAGGACCGGTTGTGTGGAAGACAATTTTTCCATAGACTAGGGGGTGGGGGGGAAGGATAGAAGGCAGGAGGAGAAAGAAACTACAGAGGATGAGATGGTTGGATGGCATCACAGACTCAATGGACATGAGTCTGAGTAAACTCCAGGAGTTGGTGACGGATAGGGAGGCCTGGTGTGCTGCAGTCCGTGGGGCTGCAGAGTCGCACTCGACTGAGCGACTGAATGGAACTGAGGGGCTGGGGAGAGATGGCTTCAGGGCGATTTAAGCACATTACGTTTTTTGTCCACTTTATTTCTATTATCACATCACCAGCTCCACCCCAGATCATCAGGCATTAGATCCCAAAGGTTGCACACCCCATCCTAGAGCTTTTTTTCTTTCTGAAAAAAAAAGTTTGTCTCTCTTTTTTTTTTTTAATGGTTGCACTGTGGGATCTTAGTTCCTTGGTGGCACTAGTGGTTAAGCACCCGCCTGCCAGTGCAGGAGACATAACAGATTTGGTCCCTGGGTCGGGAAGATCTCGAGAAGGAAATGGCAACCCACTCCAGTGTTCTTCCCTGGAAATTTCCATGCACAGAGGAGCCTGGTGGGCTACAATCCATGGGGTCACAAAGAGTTGGGCACAACTGAGCACAAGCATGAAGTTCCCCAACCTGGGCCCTCAGCAACGAGAGCGTGGAGTTCCGACCATTGGATTGCGAGGGAATTCCCTGTTCTAGGGCATCTTATTGTATAAATCTTACTGGATAAACTTTAATGAGGTAACTTAGTCATCACAAGCACATAGCTCTTTGCAAGAGTCATGATGCCGGCCTCTTTTTAATAAAGCAGCTTAAATTTAACTTGAACTGATTACTTTAGATACAACAGAGTCCCCTAAGGGCTCTGAATGGCAGTTTTTATTACACTTTAGCCTAAAGACTGAGACTTTTGCCTTGTAGAGGAGACAGAGGATATGGGAGTGTGTAAAGTTTCCGCAGTGGCTGCTGTTCCCCTCCTGAGCCAAAGACACAAGAGATGCCCTGGGGCCACTGCTGGCTCTTCCCTAAGCAACTGATGGAATCCACAGAGCAAGCCAGTGGGTACAAGCTCCCATGTATTTACAGGCTATAAAAGCTCAAACCTCTCACAGGAGCCCCTACCGGGCCTTTCTTAAGTCAGTACAATTTGTCACTTGGATTCTTTTTTCTAGCTTATATGGGATCTAGCAGAGTCTCCCCTGGGGAAGCAAACACTTTATTTCTCTTTCTCCCTATGGGCATGTGTCTTTCTCTAGATTCCAGGTTAGTTTGTAGCCCTGCATCAGCAGTTCTCTGATGTGTTTGATAAAAGTTTTTATTTTTTATATGTTTTTTTTTTTTTCGATGTGGACCATTTTTAAAGTCTTTATTGAATTTGTTGCAATACTGTTTCTGTTTTATGTTCTAGTTTTTTGGCCCAGAGGCATGTAGAGTCTTAGCTCCCTGACCAGAGGTGGAACCGGTACCACCTTCATTGGAAGGCACAGTTTTAACCACCGACAGCCAGGGAAGTGCCAAGAAAAGTTTTTAATTTGCAGTTTGGTAACCTAGATAGTATATTCAAAAGCAGAGACATTTCCTTTGCTGACTAAGGTCCGTCTAGTCAAGGCTATGGTTTTTCCAGTAGTCATGTATGGATGTGAGAGTTGGACTGTGAAGAAGGCTGAGCGACGAAGATTTGATGCTTTTGAACTGTGGTGTTGGAGAAGACTCTTGAGAGTCCCTTGGACTGCAAGGAGAACCAACCAGTCCATTCTGAAGGCAATCAGCCCTGGGATTTCTTTGGAAGGAATGATGCCAAAGCTGAAGCTCCAGTACTTTGGCTACCTCATGAGAAGAGTTGACTCTGGAAAATACTTTGATGCTGGGAGGGATTGGGGGCAGGAGAAGAAGGGGCCAACCGAGGATGAGATGGCTGGATGGCATCACGGACTCGATGGACGCGAGCCTGAGTGAACTCCTGGAGTTGGTGATGGAGAGGGAGGCCTGGCGTGCTGCAATTCATGGGGTCGCAAAGAGTCGGACACGACTGAGCGACTGAACTGAACTGAACTGAAGGGTGGGAGAAGTGCTCTTTTCAGCTGACTACATCTCTGAACTGAAACTGGAATGTGGTTGACATGATTTTGTTTTTTATTTTTATCAAGCAGAGGATAAGCCAGGCTCCTTATTCTTGATTTTATAAGTAATTCTTTAAGTGAAAGCTAAGAATGAACTGAATATAGAGAGGGGATCAGTGGTTACTATAGGAACTATTTGACCAAAAGAAAAGGACAGTGTCAGGTCAGAACATGTGGCTTGGGACCCTGGCCCTCCATTACTGGCTAGATGACCTAACTGAGGTTTAGTCTCCTCATCTGTAAAATGGGTAAAACTTTCCCACAATACCCAAGTGCAGGATTTTTTTCAGATTAAGGGCTAATTTTTATGGGATCCCACCAGCATTTTATGGAAAGTGAAGGAGTAGAATGGACTGGAATGAAATGGCACAGGGCAAAGAGGAGTAAAATAGAATGGAGTGGGCTGGAACAGAACAGAAAATTCTAACTGGGCTGTCATCAATGTTTTTCTTTTTTTAATATTTATGTTTATTTAATTATTTATTTGGCTGTGCCAGGTCTTAGCTGTGGATATTGGATCTTTGACCCTCATTGCAGCATGCAGAACCGTTAGTTGTGGCATGTCGTATCTAGTTCCCTGTCCAGGGATCAAACCCAGGCCCCTGCCTTGCGGGCAGTGCGTCTTAGCCCTTGGACCGCCAGGAAGTCCTGTCATCACTGTTTTCTTATCTTGTTTGATTTTCCTTTTAAGTCCATCTTGCTATCTGATTTTGAGTATAATCTTGCTAGCATGGGAAAAGAGTGCAATTGTATGATAGTTTGAACTTTCTTTGGCATTACCTTTTTTGGGGATTGAAATGAAAACTGACCTTTTTTGGGGATTGAAATGAAAACTGACCTTTTCCAGTCCCGTGGCCACTGCTGAGTTCTCCAAATTTGCCGGCATAGTGAGTGCAGCACTTTAAGAGCATCACCTTTTAGGATTTGAAATAGCTTAGCTGGAATCCCATCACTTCCACTAGCTTTGCTCATAGTAATGCTTCCTAAGGCCCACTTGACTTCACTCTCCAGGATGTCTGGCTCTAGGTGAGTGATCACACCATCGTGGTTATCTGGATCATTAAGACCTTTACTGTACAGTTCTTTTGTTTATTCTTGACACATCTCCTTAATCTCTTCCACTTCTGTTAGGTCCTTGCTTTTTCTGTCCTTTATTGTGCCCATATTTGCACCAAATGTTCCCTTGGTATCTCCAGTTTTCTTGAAGAGATCTCTAGTATTGCATTTATATCTATGCGTGTCAAGTTTGTCTGTCTCCTCCACTGGATGGTCAGCTCCATAACAGTAGGGACTGTGTTTTTATCACTCTATCCTCAGCACCTAGGACAGTTCCTGGGTCTTCACTGACATTAAATACATATTTATTAAATGAATGAATGATTTATCCTTATTTTACAGATGAGAGGTCTGTGACAGAGAAAAGCTATGTCAAACCAAACTACACTGGGTCTCCAAGCTTGCTCTCTCCATCCTCCATTGATAGGATGGGAGGGTGTACGAGCTGGAAACTTCAGGTACCCTCGAGTTTACCAATGGGGCAGCTGAGCCTGGAGATGGAAGGTGACTTATTCAGTGTCATGAGGGGAAGAGTTGGATGAGGACCCAGGTTACTGGCCTTCAGTCTGAGGCACCGAACTGCTGCTTCCAGCTCCCTCACCCTGGACTTGAGCACTAACTATCAAGCTTGTCTGAACTAATCCATGCTGTTGCTGCTGCTACTAAGTCGCTTCAGTCATGTTCAACCCTGTGTAACCCCATAGACGGCAACCCACCAGGCTCCCCTGTCCCTGGGATCCTCCAGGCAAGAACACTGGAGTGGGTTGCCATTTCCTTCTCCAATGCATGAAAGTGAAAAGTGAGAGTGAAGTCCCTCAGTCGTGTCTGACTCTTAGCGACCTCATAGACTGCAGCCTACCAGGCTCCTCCGTCCATGGGATTTTCCAGGCAAGAGTACTGGAGTGGGTTGCCATTGGCTTCTCCGGAACTAATCCATACCTCTTGCTTAATGACACATCACTGGTGGCTTGGGGCCAGCGTGGAGGGAGTGATGGGCCCCAAAGCTGGAAGCACCAGGGATCTTTGGGGATGGTGGAAGTATTCTGTGTCTGAGTGTGGTAGTGGTTTCATGGTGCATGCACCACCCAACTCATCCAGCTGTACCCTCCAAATGGATACTGTGCATTGAACTTAAATTACACCTTGGTGAGGGTTGTAAAAAAGTCCCAGTGTGTGTATTTAGGTCTCGTCTTTCCCAGTCAGGCCCTCCTGTGGGCTGTATGACGAGGGTAACACACACTGTGAGGAGCCCTCTGCCCCCAGTCAGAGGACCTCTGCCCCACCACCAGCTGCGATCCCTGCAGGAGGTGCCTGTCCTGGGCCTTACTTTCCCCATCTGTAATGTAGGGACAAAACATTTCATGAACAGGGTATTCAGAAGAATCAATGGCTATCATCCTATGTAAAGTTCTAAAAAAAAAAAAAAAAGCATGATGCTAGTAAGCACTCAATACATGATAGCTATTGGTTTTCTTTTTTGTATTTCTTGGAGATGTAAACCCTCAAGGTCAAATAAATATTTTTTGAGTACCCGCTGCTCCTCAGACATAATGCACTTGCTCAACTTGGTAATAAATACAAAATGTTTAATTTGATGACAGTTAAATTGAAAGATTTTTTTTTCTTTACATGCTTCCTTTTTTCTTATCTTCATATGGAATCAGCATTTATTATAATTTGTGAAACATATTCTTTAACTATATAGCTTTCCCTCCATTACTCAAATCTTCTTATTCTTCAGTAATGCACACACATAATATATATTTATAAAATTAGAATGAGTGTGTCCATATAATTTTAACTCCATCATTTTTCACTAAATATTATTTCCTGATTATATTTCCCTTTCCTTAAATTTTATTTAAATTTATTTTATGATTCCTCATGTTTCATTTGTGTGCACTGTTATTTATTGAACTAGGCATTTCATACAGAATATTTTTACTTTCATTATAAACAGCACTGCAGAAGGCACCCTTTAATTTTATTCAGCTTAAACAAACACCATTTACGCCTCTTAAACTGCTGTTGCCAAGTTGTCGAGGCAGTAGACTGCAGCCATTACTCTTGACTGTGTGACTTTTTTTTTTCTTTCTAACTCATTTCTCCAGGTTGGGGGAGAGGTCAGGAGGGAAGCCCTATAGTCTCTATGGTGTAGACAAGATACATCAACAGTGTGGCAGACTCAGAAGGAGGGTGCTGATACACAGACTCAGTTCTTGCTTCTTTTCTAAATAGAAACCGAAGCCAATGATGTATCTCACAAGATACCCAAAGGAAAACTATTTACACCCTGTTTGCCCCTATTACTCTAAAGTACTGTAACTGCAGAAGTGTAATTTGACAGTAGAGCAATGAACCCCTAGAGGCAGCCTTGCTACGATGACATTGACAAGCCATCTGGCCCATGCTCACAGATTAACATGGCACGAACCGTCAATTTCAGTCTTCACATTCCCGTCTCCAGCTCTTCTTACATTAGAATACACCGCATTTGGTGTTGCTTCAGGGCCTCAGAGAGCCCCGGGGGTGTCCTTACAATGAGTGGTAGGAACCTGACTCTGATCCTTACCTTGCAGTGTCCGTCTGTCTGTCTGCTTCCCCAGCGCACATGCCTCTACAGCGTGACATGACACAGAGATCTCCCTTTCAGTTCGTAGTCCAAAGGCCAAGTGCATCACTGGAAATCCAAATGTATCAGATTTTTTACCTCAACTCCCTGAGTATTAGGTTTCTTCTACTTGTCTGCCTCCTCTCATGATATCCTTAATGTGATAACCTGGTGCACACCACCTCGTCCCCCTTCTTATCCAGATTCAGGCTACTCATGGAGCAGAGGAATGAATTGGACCCAGAGGAAACTGGTGACGTAGTCACGTTGAACATCTAGCTATTGAACACTTGCTATCTGTCATCTCTGTGCTAGAAGCAGAGACACAGCAGATGAGAGGAGACAGGCCCACGGCCTCAAGCAGGTTACTTTCAGGTGGAGAGCAGAGATAAGAAGTAAAAAATAGCCAGGAGCATTCAGAGAGTGATAAACATTGAAAAGCAAATTATAAAATGCAACACAGAGCAATCCAGAGTAACTAACATAGTGTGGCACTTCGTCGTTCAGTCGCGTCCGACTCTGTGCAACCCCATGGGCTGTAACTTGCCAAGCTCCTCTGTCATGGGATTTTTCAGGCAAGAACACTGGAATGGGTTGCCATTTCCTTTTCCAGGAGACCTTCCTGACCCAAGGATGGAACCCACATCTCCTGTTGTGTCTCCTGCTTTGTCACGTGGGTTCTTTACCGCTGAGCCACCATCGAAGCCCTGTTCTTATGACTGGCTGGACAGAAAAGAGGAAGATGTGGGGGAGGGGGGAGGGGTGTGTGTATGTGTGTGTGAGATGGGGCAAGGGTGCTGGTGTGGGACTGGGTGGCCCAAGACAGCAGTTATATCTGCCTCAGACGTGAATGACAAACAGATCTCAGTCATTCAGTCATGGGAAGGTGGTGGCAAGGTGTTCAGTTGGGGATAAGTTCAGGAGAGCTCCAGGGAGAGAAGACCCATGACCCACATGGGAAGAGCCTGTGCCGGGGCAGGGAGAGGAGTGCAAAGGGAGCCTGGAGAAGTTGGCAGTACCATGTCCTTAGGTCTTGTAAACTGTAATCAAGATTTTGGACTTTGTCCTGTGTAGCGAGGGAAGTCTCTAGAGGGAACTGGCATGAGCAGGCAGAGGAAAGAGCAGGTGTCAGCAGTCCTGAGGGCTGGCTGGCATCATTACACACATAGGCAAAGCCCTGGAAAGTGATGTTCCCTTTCTTGACACTGGATTCAGTCTTGGTGCAATGAGGGTCATGGTGCCCGCCACACCCAATTATTGTGGGGATTAATGCTTCCAGAGAAGAGGAAGAACCTCACAGGCAGTGAGTTCCTGTACCCATAAGAGATCCCTACTGCAATCGATTCTCATTCTTTACACTAGTTATGTCCTATAAAGTCCATGCAAACACTGAATTAACAAATACTAAGCCATTCCTTAGAAAGCATCACTATGAACAAAGCTAGTGGAAGCGATGGAATTCCAGTTGAGCTATTTCAAATCCTGAAGGATGATGCTGTGAAAGTGCTGCACTCAATATGCCAGCAGTTTTGGAAAACTCAGCAGTGGCCACAGGACTGGAAAAGGTCAGTTTTCATTCCTATCCCAAAGAAAGGCAATGCCAAAGAATGCTCAAACTACCACACAATTGCACTCATCTCACACGCTAGTAAAGTAATGCTCAAAATTCTCCAAGCTAGGCTTCAGCAATACGTGAACCTTGAACTTCCTGCTATTAAAGCTGGTTTTAGAAAAGGCAGAGGAACTAGAGATCAAATTGCCAACATCCGCTGGATCATGGAAAAAGCAAGAGAGTTCCAGAAAAACATCTACTTCTGCTTTATTGACTATGCCAAAGCCTTTGACTGTGTGGATTGCAATCAACTGTGGAAAATTCTGAAAGAGATGGGAATATCAGACCACCTAACCTGCCTCTTGAGAAATCTACATGCAGACCAGGAAGCAACAGTTAGAAATGGACATGGACCAACAGACTGGTTCCAAATAGGAAAAGGAGTACATCAAGGCTGTATATTGTCACCCTGCTTATTTAACTTATATGCAGAGTATATCATGAGAAACGCTGGACTGGAAGAAACACAACCTGGAATCAAGATTGCCGGGAGAAATATCAATAACCTCAGATATGCAGATGACACCACCCTTATGGCAGAAAGTGAAGAGGCGCTAAAAAGCCTCTTGATGAAAGTGAAAGAGGAGAGTGAAAAAGTTGGCTTAAAGCTCAACATTCAGAAAACGAAGGTCATGGCATCTGGTCCCATCACTCCATGGGAAATAGATGGGGAAACAGTGGAAACAGNGGGAAACAGTGGAAACAGTGTCAGACTTTATTTTTTTAGGCTCCAAAATCACTGCAGATGGTGACTGCAGCCATGAAATTAAAAGACGCTTACTCCTTGGAAGAAAAGTTATGTCCAGCATAGATAGTATTTTCAAGAGCAGAGACATTACTTTGCCGACTAAGGTCCGTCTAGTCAAGGCTATGGTTTTTCCTGTGGTCATGTATGGACATGAGAGTTGGACTGTGAAGAAGGCTGAGTGCTGAAGAATTGATGCTTTTGAACTGTGGTGTTGGAGAAGACTCTTGAGAGTCCCTTGGACTGCAAGGAGATCCAACCAGTCCATTCTGATGGAGATCAGCCCTGGGATTTCTTTGGAAGGAATGATGCTAAAGCTGAAACTCCATTACTTTGGCCACCTCATGTGAAGAGTTGACTCATTGGAAAAGACTCTGATGCTGGGAGGGAGTGGGGGCAGGAGGAGAAGGGGACGACTGAGGATGAGATGGCTGGATGGCATCACTGACTCGATGGACGTGAGTCTGAGTGAACTCCGGGAGATGGTGATGAACAGGGAGGCCTGGCATGCTGCGATTCATGGGGTCACAAAGAGTCGGACATGACTGAGTGACCGAACTGAACTGGACTGAACTGAGGAAGTCAAGGAAAGACAGGATGACAGTGTGGGCTGAGTAGAGTCAGCCGTGCAGGCCTGTTCCTCAGCTGCCCCTCTGCCCCTCTGTCTTTGGAGACGGTGGGTGGTGGTGGTAGTTTAGCTGCTCAGTCGTGGCTGACTCTTTGCGACCCCGTGGATGGTAGCCCTCCAGACTACTCTATCCGTGGGCTTCTCCAGGCAAGAATACTGGAGTGGGTTGCCACTTCCTTCTGCAGGGGATCTTCTCGACCCAGGGATCGAACCTGCATCTCCTGTATTGCAGGCAGATTCCTTTACTCTGGGAAGGAGGGCACCTCACACGAGATTCTCTTGGCCTGCTTCAGAGGAAGCTCAGGAAGTCCTCTGCACCTGCCTTGCCTCACATCTCTTCGGCTGGAAATACTCAGTCTCCCAAGGTGTCATATTTGGGGTAGCACATCCCGAACCCCATCAGTGGCATGCACGATGTAGTGGTCTGAAAGCTTTCATTTTCTTAATAACAACCCCGAGCACCTGAAGAAAGTGGAGAAATGCCTTTAAAATTCCCCGCAGAAATAATTTTCTGAAGTGTCTCAATTACATGTGAAAGCTGAATAATGACTCTTCAGAGGAGTAGGGATTTAGAAAGTTGATCTCATACATCCCTTTTCTCAAGGAGCTACTTGAGTATGTGCTCCATGAAAATGAGGGTGTAGATCCAGAAAGAGGGAACATCCAAACTCAGAGAGGCCCAGGAATTAAAGGACTTAATGTGAACGATGGACAAAAGGAAGCCCCTGCAAAAAGGGCAAGAAGGAGGCCCCTACCCAGCAGCTGGGCAGCTGCCCTGAGAAGAACCAGCGTGGATGGTGGCAGACGGATGGGGCGCTGTCAGGCAATGCCCTCAGGGGACAAAAATGTGACTGATGGACAGCCTGATGTGTCAAATGTCAGAAAATTTTCAAGAGTTTTTCAAGTGTGTTGGAGGATTTGTAAAGAATTCATGAGAGATACAAACAAAAGTAGGCAAATGAAAAAAAAAAGTAACAACTCTAGGGAAACAGAAAATTATACAAAACAAGAAAGTATAATTAGATTTCACTTATTGGCTCATTAGTGAATAATACCTAGTCCTAAAGAAGGGGCAAAAGCGGAGGCAGTGACAGATTTTATTTTCCTGGACTCCCAAGTCACTGTGGACGATAACTGCAGCCCTGGAATTCAAAAATGCCTGCTCCTTGGAAGGAAAGCTATGGCATTGCCTCTGCTTTTCAATATGCTGTCTTGGCTTGTCATAGTTTTTGTCACTTTGCCAGCAAAGGTCCGTGTAGTCAAAACTATGGTTTTCCCAGTAGTCATATACGGATGTGAGAACTGGACTATAAAGAATGCTAAGTGCCAAAGAATCGATGCTTTTGAACTGTGGTACTGGAGAAGATTCTTAAGAGTCCCTTGGACTGCAGGGAGAGATCAAACCAGTCCATCCTAAAGGAAACCAGTCCTGAATATTCATTGGAAGGACTGATGCTGAAGCTGAATCTCAGATGCTTTGGCCACCTGATACAAAGAGCCAACTTATTAGAAAAGACCCTAATGCTGGAAAAGATTGAAGGCAGAAGAAAGGGACAGCAGAAGATAAGATGGCTAGATAGCATCACTGACTCAATGGACACAAACTTGAGCAAACTCCAGGAGACAGTGGCGGACAGAGGAGCCTGGCGTGCTGCAGTCCATGGGGTTGCAAAGAGTCAGACATAGCAACTGAACAGCAAAATAAAAAAGATACAAAAAAGTCCTAAAGATACAAATATTGTATTTCAATACACCCCAAATCTGTAATCTTGCTATTTGGGAAGAACAGGGGGTTAGGCTTGTAAAAATGCTCAGTTCTCATCTTGCATTCAGGAAAGTCAGTAGAGACTATTTAAAATGCATAAGTTAATAAACAGCTAATGGGTCTATTTTAGAAATTCTGGGATACAAGAAGAGTTGTCACTAAGAAATTGGGTGGGGGGAGGCGTGGAGCAGGGAATGGCATTTTGCTATATTCCTTCTAGCCCCACTTGGCTTTTAAAACCATGTATGTGTAATATTTTGTTAGAAATTGAAATTAGGCTTACAATTAATGGCTGCCCATCAAGAAAAAAAATATCGTTAGAAATCTTGAAGGCAGAATCCCATGCTAAATAATCACTGATGAGATTGAAGTGATTGCATGTTAAAGAATTTGGCTGAGTGCATTTTCTAGCGGTGATTGACTGAGATTTGAAGTGACCTTACTCCCCTGCACCGTCTGGAGGTACCTCCCTGGTTCTTCCTTCCTGGTTCTTCCTCCCGCCTGAGATGAGCCCAGGCCTTGCCCAGAAGGTTCTTTAAAAGCTTCTCACATGATCAGCTGGTTTCCAAGCTGGCAGAACCCTCAACCTCACCCCAGTGGTTTTGCTCAGACTTTGCTGCTGACTGTTGCCTCTGCCCTGGGTTGGATCCCTCACCCCTGTCCACGGCCTCTTTATTCTGTTACTGTGGCCCAACCAGCCTCTTCCACCTCAGATGTTCTGCTTCACACTTCCCATCTCAGTCTCCATCCTTGCCCGCTCTGCCTGTCCACGCAGGCCGTCCCACCATCTGCCATGGAACACGCCTGCCATCCAGCAAATCTAGTTCCCAGCTTGGTGTTCTCAGCCAGAATCACTTCACCCTCGCAGCTCTGACCTTGAGAACAAGTACAGATTGCAGCCATTTCAACAACCTTAAGGGTATAAGCATCATCAGTCTTGCAAATGCACGGCATCATTCAATAAGGTCTCTGGGAAATAATAGGAATTAAGTCGTGGGTAAGGGAAATTATGGTTTGCCAGTGGGAGCTGTGTCCAGTTATAATAGGTGCTAAAGCAGCATTCGCTTTTATTTGTATTTATTTGGCATCTTTAATACTCATGTTACTATAAAGTAGATTTTTGTCCCATGAGGGCTTTGCATATAGAGTGGAATTGGATATAACTTATCCAATTGTTTCACATACCCATTGATTTAATAATTATTTATTGAGTACTTAATATGTTGTGGAGCCAAAGGTTACAGAGATGAAATGGTTTTCTCCCAGCTTTCAAGGAGCTTATGGTCAGCTGGGAACAATAGAAACAAACAGTAATAATGCTCTAATCTCCATGCACTCCAGAGAGTGCAAGGAGCACTAGAAGAAGTGCTCATGTTATTTCGTTTTAACCAGAAATCCTGAGATTGGACAACAATTCACAAGAACAGAGTCTCATAGAAGTTCATCAGGGTCTGGAGTAGTGGCACCCAAACTTTCTTATTATGCCCATGCTCAATGAAGCCTTTAACCTCACATCCCGAAAAGCTTACTCATGAATTCTATCCATGTTCCACTGTTCAGTTCAGTCACTCAGCTGTGTCCAACTCTTTGCAACCCCATGGACCACAGCATGCCAGGCTTCCCTGTCCATCACCAGCTCCTGGAGTTTGCTCAAACTCAAGTCCATCGAGTTGGTGATGCCATCCAAACTTCTCATCCTCTGTCATCCCCTTCTCCTCCTGCCCTCAATCTTTCCCAGCATCAGAGTCTTTTCCACTGAGGCAGTTCTTTGCATCAGGTGGCCAAAATATTTGAGCTTCAGCTTCAGCAACAGTTCTTTCAATGTATATTCAGAACTTATTTCCTTTAAGATTGACTGGTTTGATCTCTGCAATCCAAGGGACTCTCAAGAGTCTTCTCCATGTTCTACTAAACTCCTATATTATGTACATTATCAAGTATAACTAAAATAAATATTGTAAAGAATGAGGGTTTTTAAAAGATTTCTAAATAGACTTTCTGGTCTCCTCTGCTTGTGCCCCAGTGGCTCTCTCCTTCAGCACCTCCCCGGAGTAGACACCTCATCTGGCACCCCCAGTCAGGTCCAGGGTAGAATCCTCACTGTTACTGATCAAGGATCTGCACTTAGACATCAACAGAGCACTGAAGAAAGAAGATGTGGCACATATATATATATACAATATAATATTACTCGGCCATCAAAAATAATGGAATAATGCCATGTGCAGCAACGTGGATGGACCTAGAGATTTTCTGAAGGAAGAGTAGAGGAAGTTAGACAGAGAAGCAGATTACAGCCATTTCAACAACCTTAAGGGTATAAGCCCATCAGTCTTGCAAACGTGTGGCATCATTCAATGAGGTCTCTGGGAAATAATAGCAATTAAGTCACGGATAAGGAAAATTATGGTTTGCCAGTGGGAGCTGTGTCCAGTTATAATAGGTGCTAAAGCAGCATTCGCTTTTATTTATATTTATTTGGCATCTTCAGCAGTCATGGCTTTCCAGTGGTCATGTATGGATGTGAGAGTTGGACTGTGAAGAAAGCTGAGTGCCGAGGAATTGATGCTTTTGAACTGTGGTGTTGGAGAAGACTCTTGAGAGTCCCTTGGACTGCAAGGAGATCCAACCTGTCCATCCTAAAGGAGATCAGTCCTGGGTTTCATTGGAAGGACTGATGTTGAGGCTGAAACTCCAATACTTTGGCCACCTGATGTGAAGAGCTGACTCATTGGAAAAGCCCCTGATGCTGGGAAAGATTGAGGGCAAGAGGAGAAGGGGACAACAGGGGATGAGATGGTTGGATGGCATCATCGACTCAATGGACATGGGTTTAGGTAGACTCTGGGAGTTGGTGATGGACAGGGAGGCCTGGCGTGCTGCGATTCATGGGATTGCAAAGGGTCGGACATGACTGAGCGACTGAACTGAACTAAACTAACACTCATGTTACTATAAAGTAGATTTTTGTCCCATGAAGACTTTGTGTATGACTTCCCTTACATGAAGAATCTAAAAAGACATGATCCAAATGAGCTTATTTACAAAACAGGAACAGATCCACAGACTCATATAATGAACTTATGGGTGCTGGGGAGGAGGGGTTGGAGGAGGGACAGTTAGGGAGTTTGGGAAGGTCATGTACATGCTGCTATATTTAAAATGGATAACCAACAAGGACCTACAGTATATCACAGGGAGCTCTGCTCAGTGTCATGTGGCGGCCTGCATGGGGAGGGGTTTGGGGGAGAATGGATATATGTGTATATATGGCTCAGCCCCTTCGCTGCTAACCTGAAACGACCACAACATTATTAATTGGCTATACTTCAATACAAAATAACAAGTTTTTTAAAAAAGAATCTGGATTTAGTCAATTCATCCAGAGATGAGGGACAGACCAGCAAAGACTCCAAATATGTCATGTGATCAGCCAGACCTTTCCGGAAGAATGATTAGTAACTGCCATTTGTACAAAGCATACTTTCCCTGTGAAAGTATCCATTCCAGAGACCAAATTAATTCAAAGTTGCTTAGTGAGCACAGAATGAGAGCAAATGGAACTGTGGCCTGTCGGGATATTTCTGCAAATGAGAATTAACGGATCGAACTGCCCTCCTCTCTGGAGATATTTCTGTCTGAATAACCAGTGCTGGACCTCAAATAAATACTGACATATTTTACTTTTAGCTTTCCTTTTTTCTAGAATCATTTTAAACAGCTACCCTTCTGTTAATACAACACCAGAAAATAAGAATGCATTTGATTGGAGGAAAACTTGAAAATGCCAGTTACATCTCTGTCCTGGGGATTTAGCCTAAAGAGACAGAATTGCTTGGCTTTCAGGTTGATGCATGGCTGGAGACTGACCCTAGGTGGCTCCTAGGTTGTTAAGAGGCTCTCACCCATTAGGCAGGCTGAAAGCTGCTGGCCCTGGGCGCTCTTCATTCCAGTCTAGAACTCTGACTGGTGAGAGGGTTGCAACTTTAACTTTTATCTTGAGAGATCTTCATTTTCAGCTACCTGGGAGAGATGAGCCTAAACTCGCCTCTCCAGACTTGAAGGCAGATCTTGAGCAGGAAAGAGGGCTCAGTGCTCAGATGATAGCAACTTAAACAATAGTTAAGATTCTTTCTTTTTAGGTATTTGTCTAACCAACATCGTATCACACCCTTTTCCTAAAAGGAAATGAGTCTATTTTTCTCCTACTGAAAGCAATGATATTGCAATTTAAAAAAAAAAAAAAAAAGCTTAAAACTACACTAAGACTTTTGGTACACTTTCAACAGTGGACTCTCCACCACCACTGTTTTTACCTTAATGGAGATATTTGCAAACATGTTTTGCACTGATTGTTCAGTTGCTTAGTCATGGCCAACTCTTTGTGACCCCATGGATTGCAGCACGCCAGGGTTCCCTATCATCCACTATTGAAGTTCGGCCAAATTCACGTCCACTAAGTCAGTGATACTGTTTATACATTGCCATTCACTTATCTAGATGTCACTGTATCCTAGATGTCCTAAGAACAAAGTAAATAACATTAATTAAATAAAGACACTTTATTATCTCATAATATAGCAACAGTATATACTTAATTTGAGCTTATGGCATAAGCATTCAGTTCAGTTCAGTCACTCAGTCGTGTCCAACTCTTTGCGACCCCGTGAATTGCAGCACGCCAGCAGTACCAACAAAGTTAATTCTGTTTAAGAAGAGCAGCTGAACTTATTGCATACGTGCACTATTTGTATAAAAGGAAGGAAAAAACATAGTCGACAGAAACTAACAAAGTGAATGTAGTTGATTCAGTGTGTTCTTTGAAGGAAAGATATGGCAAAAATCTATTTTTAAAAACAATATATTGTATTTTTAATTTTTTATTTACTTATTTATTTATTTTTGGCTGTGTTGGGTCTTTGTTGCTGCTCGAGGGCTTTTCTCTAGATATGAAGTGTGGGCTTCCGTCTGTGGTATCTTTTCTTGTGGCTCATGGGCTCCAGAGCACAGGCTCAGTAGTTGTGGCACACAGGGTTAGTGGCTCTGCAGCATATGGGATCCTCCTGGACAGGGGATTGAACTCATGTCCCCTGCATTGGCAGGCAGATTCTTAACCGCTAAACCACCAGCAGCTGCTGCTAAGTCACTCCAGTCATGTCCGACTCTGTGTGACCCCATGGACAGCAGCCCACCAGGCTCCTCTGTCCATGAAATTCTCCAGGCAAGAACACTGGAGTGGGTTGCCACTTCCTTCTCCGTGGACCACCAGGGAAGTCCCCAAAATACATATTTTAGATGTTAAAATTTCCCACAGGCAGTTTACTGATCTAGTAGGCATTTATTCAGTGATTCATGAATCAGGCGACCTCCAGCCCAGCAGAGAGAAAGGAGCGCTGAAGAGCTGTGCAAGACGAGAGGTGTTATGAACCAAAGGGAACACGAACAGGAAGTTACGCTGGGTGTGTGCTGATTGGCTGAAGCAGGGCTGCACCCCTTACATCAGCAGAGGGAAGGCCTAGAGTATCAGGGCCCCTTAGCTGAGCAGGCCAGTGCTGCTCGGGTAGCCTGGACCTTCCTTCTCTGGGCGAGCTGAGCCCAGAAGCTCAGTTAAGTGCTGGTTTACTGACCCACGGGTTAGCAAGAGTGACTCCATCTTGGGCCTTACCTGGTGACTTTAACGTAAGTTTAATACTAAAGGTAAAAGCTTTAGTAACTGTTTTAAAGCATATTCATGTATTTTAGTCCTTAGCTGTGCTGTCAAATGTACTTAGAAATGGGCACTTCCTAAAGGAACTTCTCTCCTGGAGATAAAGTCAGGAGCCAGCTCTTGGTGGGCTTCCCTGGTGGGTCAGCAGTAAAGAATTCGCCTGCAATACAGGAGCCGCAGGAAGCACAGGTTCAACCTCTGGGTCGGGAAGATCCCCTGGAGGAGGGCCTGACAACCCACTCCAGTATTCTGGGTCTGAAAAATCCCAGGGACAGGGGAGCCTGACGGGCTACAGTCCATGGGGTCTGTAGAGTAGGAGATGGCTGAGCGACGGAGCACACAGGCACACTGCTCTTGATGTTGTATTAAATTCTTGGTCCACCTGTTTTGATGGAATGTCGGTTCTCTAGTTTAGTGCTTTTATTTTGTCCCATGAACTGCCTTTCTCCTGGGGCCACTGCCTACTATCAGGCAATGAGTGTGGAGGGGGTGAGTACAACTGTGTCTACCCCATGAGTTCAAGGATAGGGGCTGATTGTACAATGGCACCCCACTCCAGTACTCTTGCCTGGAAAATCCCATGGGCAGAGAAGCCTGGTAGGCTGCAGTCCATGGGGTCGCAAAGAGTCAGACACGACTGAGCGACTTCACTTTTACTTCTCACTTTCATACATTGGAGAAGGAAATGGCAACCCACTCCAATGTTCTTGCCTGGAGAATCCCAGGGACGGGGAAGCCTGGTAGGCTGCAGTCCATGGGGTCACAAAGAGTCGGACATGACTGAAGCAACTTAGCAGCAGCAGCAGCAGTAAGCCCTTAAATGCACTCAGGTCAGCATTCCCACCCCCACAAAACAGCCAGAGGTCAGAGTGTCCCATGGAGTCCCCAGGGAGGAAGAGGCTGGGGAGGGGACCCTCCCTTTACAGCAACTCACCTGTGGGGCTTGGAGCAGGAGGGGTAGAGAGATGACTGGCCAGGTCATCCTACCTTTTTCCCTAGCTTCTCGCTCAGCCAAGCTTCTGCACTCCCCATGCTTGTATTTCTGCTTCACCTGCCCCAGGGTTGGAGCAACTGCTGGCTGGAAGCAAACATTGCTTATTCCAAGACAAAGACAGATGAGAAGCAGGAGAAGGATACCAAAGACCCCTTCCTAGTCCATCCCTCTCGGTCGAGTCCAGATGCTTCTTGCATCAAACATAAGCCTGGGGACTTCTCTGGAGGTCCAATGGTTAAGACTTCACCTTCCACTGCCAGGGGTGTGGGTTCAATCCCTGGTCAGCCAGCTAAGATCCCACATACCTCAAAGCCAAAAAAGCCAAATCATAAAGCACAAGCAATATTGTAACAAATTCAATAAAGGCTTTAAAGACGATCCACATCAAAAATGAAAAAAAAAAAAAAAAAAACCATAAACCTGAGTTCAAAACAGCCACACCCACCCACCACAGGAAACCAGGGGCGTCCCTCCATTTTCTCCTCCTCTGACTTGTACTCCTGAGAGGACACCTCTTAGAAGGATTTATCCATCCTTAGTCAAATATTTTATATACAGGCACACATATAACTTTTGGAAAGTTGAAGACACGTTTGTGGGGACTTTGTGCAGTGTCATCCAGCAGGAAGAGCGGAAGCAAGGGCTACTGTCAGTGGGACTATATTAAAACTCGGGAAGCAGCTCTCTTTTCCACCAGTGCGGTGATCAGGTGTAAATTACCCTGCCCTCTTCTCTGTTCCTTCCACAGGGAATTACTGGAATGCGGCCTCTTTCCCAAACCCATCATCCTACTTGCATTTCTCCACTTTCCAAGGGGAGACCAGTGCCGACATCTCCTTCTACTTCAAAACGTTAATCCCCCGAGGAGTGTTTCTTGAAAACCTGGGGAACACAGATTTCATCAAACTCGAACTGAAATGTGAGTATCCATTGTTTGTCAGCTCATGAATAACTACTCTTGTCACTTACAAGCTGGTCTTAACCTCGAATATGTAATTGGTGCTAGAAGGCAGATGCACTCCCTGAGAAAGACCTAGGTTCCCGTGCCCAGATGCTCAAAGGATACAGTCACAGACAAAGCCTCCCACAATGCTGTTCTAGGAGGATGAGAGAGGATAAATTGCCCTGATACCGGGGGGAGAATGTGTATTTTTGTTGAAGTCTAGTCAATTTACAGTGTTATGTTAGTTTCAGGTAACAGCAAAATGATTCAGTTATATATATATATATATATATATATATATATAGCTTTTCAGATTCTTTTCCACTGTAAGTTATTACAAGATGTTGAGTATAGTTCCCTGTGCAATAAAGTAGGTTCTCGTTGTGTATCTGTTTTATATCTGTTTTATATATGGTAATGCGCATCTGTTAATCCCAAACTCCTAATTTGTCTCTGCCCCTCCACCTTCTCTCTCCCCTTTGGTAATACTGAATTTATTTTCCATGTGTGAGTCAATTTCTCTTCTGTAAACTAAGTTTGTCTGTGTAATGTTTTGAGATCCCACCTGTAAGTGATTTCAGATTGTATTTGTCTTTCTCTGTCTACTTACTTCACTTAATGTGATCATCTCCAAGTCCAACCATGTTGCTGCAAACGGCGTTATTCCTCTCTTTTTATGGCTGAGTAGTATTCTATGGTATATATGTACCATATCTTCTTTATCCACGCCCCTGTTGGTGAATATTTAAATTATATCCATATCTTGCCTATTGTAAATGGTGCTGCTATAAATATTGGGATGCATGCAGCTTTTCGAATTAGAGCTATATGCCCAGGAGTGGGATGGCAGGGTCATGTAGTGCCGGGGTCCTGCCCCGGTGGATCCAGGGTGATTCGAAGGGGAGACAGATAGGCGAGGAAAAACTTATTTATTTATTTAATTAGAAATATAAGATTAGGAAGAAATAGTGTAGTAGGAAAATTAAGTGGAGAAAAGAGGCTGAATAACTTGGTTTCCAAGGAAAGCCAATAAAATCACAGAACAAGAGATTTGCACCATCTATGTTGGGCCACTGGCACCCGTTCGAATATCGGAGAGTGCCCCGCCTTGGGCTCTCTCTCTCACGGAACTTGAAAGCCGGGGCAAGTAAGTAGACATGGCGAGCCTCCACGCCCCAGATGGGAATTCAGCCTGAAATTAGAGTAAACAGGAGACACGGGGGAAACCAGTCCTTCCAATGACTGGCCCGGCCTCTATTGTCTAGAAAGGCCTTTTATACCTTTTTGATTGTACATAGAGATCAATAGGTAATACAAAATTATGCAGCGTTAGCAGCCCAGACTCTTATCAAAACCAGGCTTTTCTCTCTGCATACCTAGTTGTATATACAAGTCTTAGGTGATTTACATCATCTTACAGCCAGAGGGCCAATTAACATTTTACGGCCCTTTTCTGATAAGGGTTTGTCTACCAGAAGACTTATTTCTGTTGTTTTTCTCAAAGTCTGGTGCTACTCTCAGAAAGCACTAAATAAAGTTACATTCTTACATAGCAAAGATACAGCAATTTATAACAAATAAAAGGAGTACAGTGATTTATAACAAAAGAAAAGTAATTAACTCAAAAGCCTAATGTTGCTTACATCAAAACTACTATATACCTTTTTCCATATCCCGATTACATTGATTAATATCCTCCCAGGTGCCTAAAAGATAACGAATATGGAGGCCTGGCAGCAGTCACTGAGTCAACAGTGAAATCCGTCACCAATATGATTTTTAGCTCTTTAGAAAAGGCTCTGTATCTTTAAGATGTTTTAAGCTTTGTGCCTCTCGTGCTTGGGGGGCTGTAAAACAATTCACAAGCTGTAAAAAGTCCGGGGGAACCTGTTAGGCAAGCTAGAGAGTTATCAGAGGGGGTTTGAGCTGAAACATTCCTTTCAAATGCGGAAGACTGAAGCCCTAAGTTAACTTTTTCCAGAGAATGTCAGAAGAGTGGAAAAGCAGAGTACAATAAAATCAGGCCGACTCTGGTTTTGGGGTACATGCTCAAGAGATACCAGGGGGAAACCCTGAGGCCTGACTCGCCTTGCCCATCAGGCCTCTCTGCATGACCTTGTCATGGGTGGGATTCCTCACGCTGGCTCCCGGCATTGTAGTGGTTCTATTTTTAGTTTTTCAAGGAATATTTTTAAGGAATATTAAGGAGCAATATTCCATGTTGTTCTCCATAGTGTCTATGCCAATTTACTTTTCCACCAACAATGTAGGAGGATTCCCTTTTCTCCACACTCTCTCCAGCATGTATTACTCATGGACCTTTTAACAATGTCCATTCTGACTGGTGTGAAGAATGTATTTGTTTTCTAAGGAGACAGGGTTAAGAGTAGATGGAGGATCGGGTAAAGTGATCAGGAATAAGAAATAAGAGAATTGGGGTAACAACACACAAAAAAATAGGAGAAATCAGAATTAACATCGGCGGGAGTAGATGAAGCAACCTAGACAGCAGAACGGTGTTGCTGTGCAACTCTGGGTCTGCAGGTTTGCAGAAGAGGCTCCACATCCACCCACCCTCTGAAGGTTTGAGTCCTGGGTGTTCTCAGCTAGGGTGCCAAAACTACCAGAATCCCAGCAAGGGCAGAGGCTGCCTGGCTCAGCCCTGCCCTGTGGATCCCAAAGACCCTCAGAGGTCATGTGATTTGAGGATGCCACCCGTGGAGGGCAGGGAGTCACTGCATCTGAGCAGGGTAAGTCTCATTGTATGGGGACCTTTTATCCATGGGGCACAGGTGCAGCTTTACGAATCTGTGTCCACAAACTTCCAGGTCTGGTGCACATTTGCCAGGCTCCACTGGCTATTCAGATCCAGGAACAGCCAGAACCAGAAGGGGAAGTGGGTCAGTGCCCCGGGTCCCTGCATGGAATCTCAGTGCCCTCCCCACATCAGAGTCCTTCCTCCTGGCCTGTGCTCTGTGTCTGAGCACCTGTGTTACTGGGTCTGGTCTGAGGATGATCCCAGACATATTTTCCAGAAATAGCTGATGGTGTATTTTCCTCCTTTTGTAGTTACAATTTTGCAATATGGTCTTTGAGAAAGGGAATCTCAGGCAACTATGTTTCTGCTGAAATCCTATGGGATTTTTTCTGTTAAATGCTGGATGGTGATGTGGCAGAAGTGCATGGACTTTGGAATTTTCATTCTAAGGTCAAAATCCAAGTCCTCAGGCAAATTGCTTAATCTGTTTGAATCCTAATTTCCAAATCTATAAAATGGGGATGATAATTTGCTCGGGTTATGGTGCTAGAATATAGCTACTCATGAAGCATTTATTTCAGTGTCTAGTAGTTACTGTAATTATCATCTTTCTGAGAATGCTCATTACAGATCTAGTATGAGCCAGATCTGGTTGAAAGGAAGACTGAGAATATTCTAGCCCTAGAGTTACAAAGTAAACAGAAATCATTTATTTTCATGAATTATGGACTAGAATTATTTTAAAGGGATTTCCACAGAAATTAATTGAATCAGACTATTTTCTGACTTACACAAAGTTGAGTTGTATTTTAGAAACGTCTCATGGCACAAAAGGAAAACTGACAATCCCATATCTGAGTAATTCTATGAGCTTCTATAAAATTACTTGAGTTCGCCCTGTCCTTGATTTATACCTCCATGTTTTGTAAACTCAGTCCTGGGTTGGAAATAAGACCAATGAAGTATAGAAAGAGCAGGCATTTCTACTAGAGTATCTGTATAATATAATTTCACTCATTTCTAATTATGAAAAACCTCCATAGGTGTTTTCAAAGTCCTCTCAGTCTTTCCGTGATATGAAAACTCCATGACAGAATGTAGATTATTGCCTCATTTTGTCATGTGGCTCTTTTCTGTCATCCGGTTTACTTTTGGTGAAGAAGTGTGAGACTTTCAAGGCACAGATTAGAAGTTGGCCTCTCCTCAGAGTTCTCTAGACCTTCTAATAATTACTGAAAGTGGAAGCACCTTTTATAAGGTCCCCTAAATGTTAGAGATACCAAATGTCCATCTTTGTATAGCACCTCCATTCAGGTTCAAAGGAACTTTTGGGAGGAACAGGGAGGGAAAGGCAGGTTGGTCTGTTTGAGCAAAACTTCAAAGTATACAAGAAGTGGTGCTTCCACAAAGAACATGGAGGAAATGTGGCCATGATTGAGGCTTGCTTCTGCCCCATGCATCACATTTCTCCAGACTATTCTGTGCAGGATACGTGGGGTGATGGGAGAGGTGGAGAATTCTTGCAAGCCCCTCTCTCCCTTCCACTGATGAGTCCCGAATGGGTCCCGAAGTCAAACCTTTAAAGAGTGTCTCTACTTTTTTTCCCCTGAATTTGCTAGGCTTTCTAATATCTTTCAGATAGGAATTCAAATTTTGCTTCTCTACATGTGTCTCAAAGGAGTTTTGTCACAGTTCGTGTCTACACAGTGGTTTCTAGAATAACATTTCTGTTAATTAATGACATTGTGTCCTCTGTTAGAAATGGAAAATTCTTGACTCTAAGAACAGTGAGTCAGGGGCTTTCCTGGTGGCTCAGCAGTAAAGAGTCTGCCTGCCAACGCAGAAGAGTCAGGTTCGAGCCCCAGTCCAGGAAGATCCCACATGCCTCAGGGCAGCCAAGCTCAACACCAGAACTATTGAGCCTGAGCTCTAGAGTGCAAGAGCCCCATGCTTTGCAACGAGAGAAGCCACTGCAATGAGAAGCCTGTGCCCTGCAACTAGAGAGTATCCCCCCGCTCACCCAAACTAGAGAAAAGCCCGTGAAGCAATGAAGACTTAGCACAGCCAAAAATTAAAAAACAAGCAAAACAGTGAGTCAGTTGCACTAACTTTATGAGACACCATCAGCATCTTAATGTGCAAGTGAAAAAGGCATGGTAAAGTTAGACTGATGTTACTCACTAGCATGCTCTACAGGTAAGATTATAAGGCTGTATTTCACTTCTTTGCTGTCTATATTTTTTTCATTCATTCGGTGGGTATTTACTGAGTCCCAACCATGTCCCAGATACTATGCTAGGTCAAACGTCATTAAGTCAAGCATGGTGCCTTTCCCTCCAAAGATCTTTCTGTTTGTTTTGGAAAGCAGCCAAGTCAATCAGCAGCTATGATAACCATAAAAATAGCTCAGCTTCGTTCAGACTCTCTGTGTCTCCAGCACTTTTCCAGGGACTTTACAGAGAGCATCTCACTTACTTCCCTAACCACCCTTTGGGCTGGAGCACCACCATTAGCATCTCTGTTTTTCAAATGAGGAAACCGAGGCACAGGGTATAAGTTGCCTGGTCAAAGTCACACAGAGGGGATATGACAGAGCTGGTGCTTAACCCCAAACATTTTTTGTCTGTCCTGAGTCTGTTGCTGTTAACACCAAACCACACCACCTCCAAGAACAGACATTGAGAGAGATGGCTGAGCACACCGAGGGGGGCATTTAAACCCAACTGGAGTAACAGGTGCTTCCCAAGGAATGTGATGCTTTAATCAAATTCTGATGGATGAGCTGGAGGCAGGAAGGGGAGGAACGTGGGGGCAGAAGGAAGATCTGGAAAGGAAAAATGTGACTAAAAGAAGAACACCTGTCCATGAAGGTGTGAGCTGGCTTGCCTTGACCCTGAAAGTTATGGTGAAGAGGGTCATAACACAATCAGATTTGTGTTCACCCAAGGAAAGATGGAAAAGCTTGAGAAGAAGTGGCAGGGACAGCTGTGAAGGTGGTGCAGAGTGAATGGGAGCTGGGGAAGCTGACAGGGAAGGGTCCTAGAAGAGAGAGCTGCTTCAGAGGAGATTCTACAGGTTCTAACAAGGTTGTTGTGAGAGAGAAGTGGGAAGGAAGGTTCTAGAATGAAGCCAACATTTGGTTGGGATGGTTTTGATGACTGTGTTGGTAGAACAACTTTCACCAAGGATGAAGGCATTGGAGGGAAAAATGAAAACTGTCTTTGGATGTTCTGAGTTTGAGGGCCCACAGGATCAAGAAATGTCTCTCCAAGTGGACACACGTAGAGGGTGCCGTCTACACAAGTCTGAAGCCCGACAGAGCACTCAGCTACAAGCATGCAACACGAGCAGCAGCGTCACTTAGAGAATCATCAGGAAATCAGTATGGGCGCCTCGGCATGGATGAGATTGCCCAGAACAAATGCGCAGAGAGAGAAACCAGATGTCCAAGGGTGAAAACCACACTTAAAAGATAGAAGGAAGAAAAGGAGCTTGTAGAAGCCTGGCAGAGAAGTGGGAAGACAGTGATATCCCAGGGGCCAAACATAGAAAGGATTTCAAGAACAAAAAAAGTGCCTGATGCCACTGAACTGAGAGATCATGAAAGGAAGAACATAAAGGGCTCTTCAACTTTCACATGTAGAGGTCACTGTCAAAATGTGAGACCGTGTCTGGGGTGAGCGGAGGTGGATACAGAGATCAAGAGATGGTGGTTTTCTTCATTGTTCTTGTGGGGAACAAGAACCATGAGTACCATGTATATTAAAGAGAATTCATTAAAGAAAAAAGAAGTTAGAGATATGGGAGAGAAAGAGACTGGTGGAAGGAGTGAAGTCCCCTAGGAAGTGAGAACGAGTGAAATATAGAATTAGAACATCTGAAGGGACTGATGGAAAGAGGAGAGATAAGCCAGTCCATTTCCAAACCAGAAATTACTTTTGATTCTGTTGTTTGTTTGCTTATTTTTTGTCAGTTATTTTTGAGATGGCCGAGGAGCCGTGCTTTAGAAAATATTCACTAACAACCACAGATATTTCCATTTATTTTTCCAGAGTTCCCCGTAGGGAACAACTTGACTTCCCTACATCCCTTTTCTGGCCAAGATGCTCCCATCTTGACCTTGACCATGGTCCCATCACCAGGCCACCTCTCACTGAGCACCTGCTGTGTCAGGGGCTCTAGGGTGGATCCTGGAGGGTTCAAGGTGAAAACAAGAGAACCCAAGACCCTCACCTACTAAAGGAGACAAACACACTGACTGCAGTATGGATGCATGACTTTTATTATGAACTTTGTAAGTGCCGTGCACTGCTCTAAAACTTTGATAGATACTAACATTTTTAGGTTTCATAACAAGTTCTGTCCACATTTTATAGATAAGGAAACTGAGACACACTGGTTATCCAACTGATTTCAGATATGGTGCTTATAATCATTTAAATACAAAAAATAAATTACAAGGATAGGCATACACTATCTTAAATGTCCAGAGGAGAGATACACAACCCAAGCTGGGAATGAAGAAAAAAATAAGGTGATACCCAAGCTGGGTCATAAAGAGCAGGCAAAGAAATTAGCTACATGAAGAAGTAAGGGAAAGAACTCTAGCAGGAAGGACAAGGCAAGCAGAAGCATAAGGCCGGGGAACGTGACGGGTGCTTGGGAGCTGCAAACGTTCAGTGTTGTTAGAGTAGGAAGTATAACACAGGTGGTAGAGACTTTTAGGCAAGTCTCAGGCCTGATTCTAAATTTACGGCAATCTGAATATTTCAGCCCAATAGTTATTGGGTACCACTCCATATGTGCCAAAGAGGAACTCAAGAAGAATAAGAATGGTCCCATCCCATCGCACACAGTCTAGTGGGAGACCAGAGTATAAAACAGTATTTTGGATGAGATGAAATGTTAATAAATATTAGGGCAATACACTGCAGTGACCCAGATGAGGCAACAATTACTTCTACCTGGAGAAGAGAAGGTTCTTTGGAGATTAAGCCATTGTAACTGAGGCTCAACCAACATTTCTGGCTCTGGATCCCAAAGGAAGAAACTAGTCATAGATGGCGTGGATGCATCGCAAAGGTGAGGTGCGTGGTTCACCAGTGCAGCAAGGGCTGTACGACTCTGTGCTTGGTGGGATCTCCAGCACCGGAACACTGCCTGGTGCATCGCAAGTGCTGAGTAAGCATTTGTTGAAAGAATAAAATCAATGAATGAGGTGCTAGGCTAATGGAGACACATAGACAAATCTAGGTGGGAAAGGACAGCACCGCTCAGGGGAGGTTGGGTCAGAATGGTGACAGACATACATGGAAAGGTGGAAGGATGATCATGGTTGGTGAAATTTAGGAATTCAAGAGTTCACGAGAAAGCAGTTTGGGCAATGAGCAGGTCTTCAATGCATCGTCTGGCCATGCATGTGGGCTTCTGGGTTGTATGAAAAGTCTGTGGGGAAAGTCATGGCAAGGGCACAGTGGACAGGGAGCCTGTGATCCAAGCACTGCAGTCCCTGGGTTCAAGGATGGCAGTGATAAGCACAGGAGAGGAAGTCTCATGGGAGGATGCATTGCTGAGTGCAGTCTCAGCCATAGAACAGAAGAAGCCCTGAGGTCAAGGGTGCTCCCAGCTGCCTTCCTGGCCCCAAGACATGGGCCCCAAGGGAAGGGGTTGGGTGAGTGGTCGGTAGGTTTTTCCTCAAGGTGAACTGTAATCAGAGGAAGTGTTTAGAAGTATTTGATGATAAACAGTGACCATTGCATTTCTTAGGGCTTCCCTGGTGGCTCAGATGGTAAAGAATCTGCATGCGATACAGGAGACCTGAGTTCGATTCCTGGGTCAGGAAGATGCCCTGGAGGAGGGAATAGCAATCCATTCCGGTATTCTTGCCTGGATAATCCCAGGGACAGAGGAGCCTGGTGGGCTATATAGTACAAGGGATCACAGAGAGTCAGACGTGATTGAGTGATTAACACTTTCACACTTCACTATGGCATATTTATTCTTTGTTTAACGATTTAAAAGAGCTTACACAGTGGGGGGATTTTGAAGGGGATGTCCCCTGTCTGGAAAACATTCAGGAGAAGCAGCCAGCAACTGAAACTGAACCAGGAATTGAAACTGAAGCTCCAGTACTTTGCCCACCTGATGCAAAGAGCTGACTCTGGAAAGGACTCTGGTGATGGGAAAGATTGACGGCAAGAGAAGAGGGTAACAGAGGATGAGATGGTTGGATAGCATCACCAACTCTATGGACACGAGTTTGACCAAACTCTGGGAGATAATGAAGGGCAGGGAAGCCCGATGTGCTGCAGTCTGCTGCTGCTAAGTCACTTCAGTCGTGTCCGACTCTGTGCGACCCCATAGATGGCAGCCCATCAGGCTCTACCATTCCTGGGATTCTCCAGGCAAGAGCACTGGAGTGGGTTGCCATTTCCTTCTCCAATGCATGAAAGTGAAAAGTGAAAGTGAAGTCACTCAGTCGTGTCCGACTCTTAGCGATCCCATGGACTGCAGCCTACCAGGCTCCTCCATCCATGGGATTTTCCAGGCAAGAGTACTGGAGTGAGGTGCCATTGCCTTCTCTGGGCTGCAGTCTATGGGGTCGCAAAGAATCAAACATGACCTAGCAACCCAACAGCAACAGCAACCAGAAACTGTTGCAATACTTCAGCATAAGCTTCCCTGTTGACAAAGCTTGAGCTTTGCCAGGTATCAGGTTGACTCGGAACACAGATCTGCATTTAACCAGCATATCTCCACAAAATGTGCTGGCAGAAGTCCAATGTCCTGCTGCTGCTGCTGCTAAGTCACTTCAGTCGTGTCCAACTCTGTGTGACCCCATAGACGGTAGCCCACCAGGCTCCCCCGTCCCTGGGATTCTCCAGGCAAGAACACTGGAGTGGGTTGCCATTTCCTTCTCCAATGCATGAAAGTGAGAAGTGAAAGTGAAGTCGCTCAGTCGTGTCCGACTCAGCGACCCCATGGACTGCAGCCCACCAGGCTCCTCCGTCCATGGGATTTTCCAGGCAAGAGTACTGGAGTGGGGTGCCATTGCCTTCTAATCTTTAGGAAACATATTAAGGAAAAACCTTCATTTTCCAAGATAGCAGTTTCTGCAATACACATGCTCAAGAATGTGACAAAAGAAAATATTCTGCAGAGGAAATAAACTAATGGCAGTTTATGTTCCACTATTCCAGAATTGGAACAACTTTTTATATTAAGGCAGCTTCCTTTGTGTAGACATGAGGAATGTCTAATTCCACTTTACTGGTCTCTGTGCCATGGGGACATTATGTAGGGTGTTTTTTCTTTGATAAATATTGTGAGTTTTTAGTAATACAGATCAGATGTTAGCACCTGGATTTTTCCTTTTAATTATCCTACCCTTCTTGTTATCAACATTGATTCAGGAAGAATTTTAGTATTTCTACTTCTTTGCAAGTCTAGCTATGAGCTCAATTAGTGTTAAAGATCTGGGAATCTAAATGATCCTGACTTGCTCATTATAATACATAAGAAAAAAAACCACCGTAAAATGTTTTTTAACCTGCATAGAAACACTGTTGTGAATTTTTTTAATGTTTAAAGAATTTTTCTAGTTTCTGGTTTAAAATTTTCAATTTCAATTGTGGACCAAAACAGTTCAGAAATATAAATGAAGATGAAACTTGTGTTCTATTAAAGTTATTTAATATATTAGCCATGTGCATTTCAAAGTATTAAAATATATACAAATAACTGGTAACACTGTCAAGTTTAATGTACCCAGATTTCTTTGCCAATCTCACTGAAGGGGACAGTTATTTGAGTATATGGCATAGGTGTGTGTGTGCTAAGTCGCTTCAGTCGTGTCCAACTCTTTGCAACCCCATGGACTGTAGCCTGCCAGGCTCCTCTGTCCGTGAGATTCTCCAGGCGAGAATACCTCAGTGGGTTGCCATGCCCTCTTCCAGGGCATCTTCCTGACTCGGGGATGAAGCCTGCGTCTCTCGTCTCCTGCATTGGCAGGTGGATTCTTTACCACTAGTGCCACCTAGGAAACCCCCAGTGGCATAGGTTCCCTAGAGTTAATAGACTTTAGGATGGCCTCTTGATGTGAAAAATAACCAAAGGTACCTTAGATGTTACTGATCTACCCGTGTCTGCTGATTTGGAAGTTTCTAGAAGTTGGGTAGGCCTCTAAGCCAGATATAGTCACCTGTTCCTTCAAAGTTTCTGTTCCTGCCCTTCTCCCTCCACACTTCAGAGGCATCTAGAAGATAGCCTCCCTACTGAAATCCTGCCCATACAAAAGATGTTTTTACTGTATCCTCATTTAAAGTGTAAAACATACATAAAAGAGAAGTCTTTCATTTTCCTTTAAAAAAAAAAAGCAACACTTCTATAAAACAATTAATTTGGTGCATTGCCTGGAAAATAACAGGCATCCTCATTAGAGAGCATCTTAGTGTTTGTCTGAAGGGATGTGTTGTGTGTCATTTCTTCAGAGAAGTGCTGACATTTCGTAGCGATTTTTTGTGAATGGAATTTCTCTTCTGTCTCATTCCCTTTGATTCGAATGTTTTCTACATTATTTATGTGTGTGATAGTCCACAAAACCTTTCCCTTCAAAGAGATGGCATGTTAAGGTGTCAGAAAGGCCAGCTACTAGAATCAGCCTGCCTGTGGGCAGCTGGGAGAGAGCAGACGTCCTGCGAGGAGAGGAAACTGAAGAAGCTGGGATTCGTGCGTCCTGCCCTGGGACAGAGCGGGGAGAAAGAGTGTGTTATCCTGACAGAAACAGACACGCGGGTTAGTGAGAGAGGCAGAAACGTGTGTGCGGAGTTGTAAGGAGGTTAGAGACCTGACATCTGCCTTTCTAGATGCTCCCAGTGTCTCCGAAGGCTTGATATTTTGTAAAAAAGGCAAATGCTTCGAGAGGGAAGGGCTGGTGCCAATGTCAGTTAGTGCTTGTTACAAACACTGGAGAATTGATCCAACGAAGGACGACGCTTGGGACCAATTAATTCAAAGCCAGTTGCAAAAAAGGATACCAGAAACCAGGGAGCAGAGCTTCATTTAAATATATTGAGTGACTGGGGAAGATTACTGGAAATAGCTCAAAACCAGAAAAATCTCAGAGGGCCGAAGGCAACTGTAAACACAACTCTAGGCTCTCACGAGTCATCAGATAAACCTAAATTAAAGCTGTATGACAAAACATTGGCCAACTGGACGTCAGCTGGAAACCTTGCAAAAGCAGTGTTTTACAAATGAAGAGTTCAGGGACTTATCTCCTCCAAGACACATTTTGCTCACATTTTAAGGTGCTATTTAACAGCAATCAAGATAGGAACTTTGAGGAGACAGAGAGAAATATAAAGCTTAGATGAAATCTAATAGAGGACTAGGATCACAGATGGAATATATTTTACTTAAATACTTTAGGAAAGACATTTCTATCTCTATGATATGCTTTTTTAAAAAAAGAAAATTTTAGTTTAGGTACTTTCTGACTTACAAAGGGACTGTGTTATAGGAGTTTCTGAGCCTGTTATTTAGAACCTAGAATATATCTTCCTGTAGATTTAATATTGTAAATGGCACTCATATGCCACTGCTGACCGTAAGGAGCTTTGTTGTTTGTCTGAGTTTCAAGAGTGGCTTACAATAGAGCTGCCTGTGCCAGCTTAAGAGTTCTGGGATCTGGAGTCCATTCAGTTTAGAATAGAAATGTTGAGGAGCAAAGGGAACTTCCTCCCCTCTTGATGAATGGTGACCTTGTCCTGGACAAACTTCTCAAAGTAGGAAAAGGTTTTGTTCACCTTTATAGTCATCTGGACTCAGCTGCGCCTCTCCATTCTTTGGGAGCTCAGTTTGGTGGGTTTAGTAGGGAGGTGGCTCAGACATCCTGAGCACGCACAATCTAAAACCTCCATATGACTCTCAGACACTTCTCTTTGCTCTGAAACTTCATAGTTTTATAAATTGGGTGTGTGTGTCTGTGTGTGCATGCGTGCGCGTGCGTGCACTAAGTCACTCAATCACATCCAAATCTTTTCGACCCCATGGACTGTAGCCCATCAGGTTCTTCTGTCCAAGGGATTATCCAGGCAAGAATACTGGAATGGGTTGCCATGCCCTCCTCCAGGGGATCTTTCCAACCCAGGGATCGAACCCATGTCTCCTACGTCTCCTGCATCTCCTGCATTGCAGACAGATTCTTTACTGTTGAGCCACCAGGGAAGCCCATTTTATAAATTAGAGAATTCCATGAATTCATTCAAATATCATATTCAGTTCAGTTCAGTTCAGTCACTCAGTCGTGTCCGACTCTTTGAGACCCCATGAATCGCAGCATGCCAGGCCTCCCTGTTCATCATATTACATCATATGTATTTTTAAACTATGGCAGTGTTCTGATACAGAGCAGGGTATTGGAACTAGAACAAGGCCATACAATGCCTTTCATCCCATCAAAATTTCAGTGGTCTGAGGGAGAAGATCCTTTGGTTATAATTTTTAATCTTATGAATAAATATTTTACATGTGATAAGGTCATTAGAGACTTAGGAATAAGAAATATTCTTGTTTAAGACTAAGTTAAGCTGCTGTAACAAATAAAACCCCGTGTTTCCATGACATTACGGCAGTGCCATCTGCAGGCTTTGTTCCATGAAGTCCTTCCACACAGTGAAGGCTCCTTTTGTGCTGTGATTCCACCATCTCCTAGAGCCTGGGTGTTTCTAAACCAGTTGGCAGAGAGAGGAAGGGAGCTGGAGAAGAATTCTCTGTTTGTACCCACACTGGTCCAGAAGAGACACACACTCCTTTTGTTCTTGTTCTGTTGGTGGTAACTAGGCATGTGGCTCCACCTCCTTGTCCAGGAAATGCCGCTCCCAGATTCATGGTGGTTTTTCAGGGGTCTCGTGGGAAGGAGAAAATGTTTCATGAGAAGTTAGCAGTCACAGGCACTATGGCCTGAGAAGGAGTAAGCTTTCACCTTGTCTAAAGACATCAAGGTAGGTTTCCAGAAGATGCAACATTTGATTTGCCTTGATGGGTGACAGGCAAATAAATGAGATAAAGGCATTTTTTTTCCAGAGAGTAAGCAGATAAAGAGAAAGATCATGGAGCATTTGAGGAACTGAAAAGAAAATAACAAAAGCCCAATAAATGGTTAGAAGACACTTCTTGTCCAAGTAATAATCCTCCGCATATCCATGTTAAGAGTTAGACAAAAGAAGGCTAGCTGGATGGACCTAAAGCCTCTGAGGAAATGACTCATTTTACTTGCCTTTGTGGATAGTATTAAAATGATCGGATTTGGTTTTCTGCATCTCTGAATTTGATTCCTCTGCTGAGAACTGCAGAGAATGCCAAATGACTTCTCATGGAGAGGGTTGGTATTTAGTATTCTACAGGGTCTTTCTGGGTAAGTGCAACCAGACCCAATGAATAATAGAAACAGTGTATATCTGTCAAGTGTAATTATAACACTGAGTATGCTCTTCTTGCATTCTGACTCCTGTAGGCATTAGTTTAAACATCTGAGCATGCTGGCACTCCAGACCTGTGAGGATTCTTCTTTGAGAAATAGCATGCCCTTATTATTTGGGCCATTTTTAATATGGACAAAAAGCTCACGTCTTGTTCAAAATTATTTTATGGTACAGTTTGACCACTCTCTGTTTTTAAAGAATCTTCTCAGGTCTCTTAAGAATAAGAAAGAAGTAAGGAAGAATGTTTCAATCTAGTTCTAAATTCCCTCTAATTTTCTGTATTTAAATGAAATTTCCTTCTTTGCATTTTGATTAATCTCTCTGATTAAATACTGGCTAAAATTATAGAATAGAATAGCTTAAAATGTCACCAACCTTTGCAAAAACAGTGAAAAATGATCAGACTGTAGCTTTTAAAAATTACACAGTGTTTATCTACTGTTGAATGATTTAAAAATCCAGAAAAGCAAAGAGAATAACCCCCCAAAATCAACTATACTCTCAAATTCTGACATATGTAACACTACTCTTTTGATGTCCACATTTCCACACATTTTTCTATGTGCTTATCTATAATTTTTTACAAAAAGGCGATCATGATAGTACATACTGTCTGTAACATATTTGTTTCAAGTAACAGCATTTTAGAAACCCATTTCCATGTCTTTTTATTTCCTGTTATAACTTTTTACAAGATATTGAATATAGGTTCCTGTGCTATATAGTAGGACCTTGTTGTTGTTTTTTAAAATTATTTATTTTAATTAGAGGATAATTACTTTATAGTGTTGTGATGGTTTTTGCCAAACATCAACTCCATGTCATTTGTTTTTGTAAACTCTGCCACAGTGATTGTTTTTCCACCTGAGGGCAGAGACTGTATCAGAACTCCCAAGAAAGCATGTATAATTTTGATCATAATTTTATATTTACAAAACAAAACAAGAAAGCTATGGTTTTGTTATATATCCTACAGAACATAATACAAAAGCATTCTTATTGGCTGGTAGGGTGTTTATCTGAGATCTTCAGGGCTTTGTTTTATGGTCCATCAGCCTCCTATATCTGGTCATATCAGCATCAAGAGATGACAATTAAGATTACTACATCAACAAATAGGGGCAAGGCTTAAAAAAAAGAACGGTGAAATATGGTGCCTCAATTGCCCAACTGCTCCATTGAGCTAATATCCTCTATTGTTGGGCTTCACGTTTAGAAGACAGATTTTCACACAATATGATCTTCTGGCTTCCTATTACTAATCCTCAAACCACCATACCAGGGCACATGTAGAGTAGGTAGTTCATTGTTGCTATCTCAGTCTTGCTTACACACCCTGCATGGAGCAGCGGGGCAGGCTGGAATGATGGACGTGGGAGACCTCATTCAGGAAAGCCACACAAGGATGTGCCCTGCAGGGCAGCCCTCCTAAAGGATGACCTATTCCCAAGGCTCTTCCACCCACTCACTCTGTTTTCAGACCAACTGAGGCAGAGGCAGCAAGTAGCTCAAGTAGTTTATCGCTCAATTGTGTCCGACTCTTTGTGACCCCGTGGACTGTAGCCCACCAGGCTCCTCCCTCCTTGGGATTCTCCAGGCAAGAGTACTGGAGTGGGGTGCCACTTCCTTCTCCAGGGGATCTTCCCGACCCAGGCATCGAACCCGGGTCTCCCGCATTGCAGGCAGACGCTTTAACCTCTGAGCCACCAGGGAAGCCCAACCCACCACAATTGTTTTCTCATAAAGAGCTCTTGAGACAGAATGATCCATTCCTTAATCAAATCAAGAGAAAAGTAAACATGCTTGTCTGAACTTTGTACAAATTGGCCCCTAAAAACGTTTTATAGGTACAGTCTTTCAGTCAGTCAGTTCAGTCACTCAGTCGTGTCTGACTCTTTGCGACCCCATGGACTGTAGCACACCAGGCCTCCCTGTCCTTCACCAACTCCTGGAGCTTACTCAAACTCCTGTCCATTGAGTCGGTGATGCCACCCATCTCATCCTCTGTTGTCCCCTTCTCCTGCCTTCCATCTTTCCCAGTGTCAGGGTCTTTTCCAATGAGTCAGCTCTTCGCATCAGGTGGCCAAAGTATTGGAGTTTCAACTTCAACATCAGTCCTTCCAATGAACACCCAGGACTGATATCCTTTAGAATGGACTGGTTGGATCTCCTTGCAGTCCAAGGGACTCTCAAGAGTCTTCTCCAACATCACAGTTCAAAAGCATCAACTCTTTTGCAGTCGGCTTTCTTCACAGTCCAACTCTCATATCCATACATGACCACTGGAAAAACCCATAGCCTTGACTAGATGGACGTTTGTTGGCAAAGTAATGTCTCTGCTTTTCAATATGCTATCTAGGTTGGTCATAACTTTCCTTCCAAGGAGTAAGCGTCTTTTAATTTCATGGCTGTAGCCACCATCTGCAGTGATTTTGGAAGGCAAAATATTTGTTTATATAGACTGATTAAGAAAGTTGTCTTTTTAGCTTTTATGACCAGAAATAAGAGATAAGAAAGAGTACCTGATGGTGAATCACTTTTGCTATTTAACATTATCCATTTTCACGGGATGCTTTGTTCGGGTAGAAACTGGTTGGCCCAACCACTGGCGATACTGTGAAGTGTTGTCCTGTCATTTTTCAGAAGCGGAAATACATGACCTTGGGGTCTACTGACTCTTCTACAATGTTAATTGGGCATTTCTCCTAGGATGCTGTCAACCTTAAGATTCTAAGATACTGTATTTTTAATGTTTAACCCTAAGATTCCTCATTTCTAATATTCATTACTAAATAGAAGATAAGAACAAATTTAAGTAATTGTAGCTAGAGAAAAACTGTTAAGATAATTTAGGTCTTTCACAAAGATTTCAAGGCATATTTACAGAAGTCTTTCACATTTTAAGAAAGTTGTTAAGTAGAAAGAAAGTGATTCTCCCCTCCTGTCATCTCTCTCTGCTGACCCCGTGGCATGGTTTCACTTTTTCTCCATTATTTGCCTGATACTCCAAATACTGTAGTTGAAGAGCATCTGGTGGTGTTGTGGAAAACAGAATAAATCTTTGTTTTGCATTCTGAGTTTATAGCATGTAGAATATAGAATCTTCATGTGGCACTTTTCCCCCTCATTAGAGAGATCTTGTCTGAAGTCATACCAAGCTGGCATTGAAAGAATCTGCTCGATAGGAAACAATTTTTTGCAGAACAGAGAGACAGAAACAGTGTCCGTGATGTGACCTATAGTCTGGGCTGGAGCTCAGCCCATGGCAACCAGGAGGCAGTCTGTTTTCCTTGTGATAGGCTTGTTCACAGCTCTCATCAGCAGGCATGCACCTTGCAAAGCCTCGTCCTTCTCTCCTTGGATCTTGCCTTTGGCTTTTACTCATGATGTGTCCTTGCTCCTTGGAAGAAAAGTTATGACAAACCTAGATAGAATATTNGGCAGTCTGTTTTCCTTGTGATAGGCTTGTTCACAGCTCTCATCAGCAGGCATGCACCTTGCAAAGCCTCGTCCTTCTCTCCTTGGATCTTGCCTTTGGCTTTTACTCATGATGTGTCCTTGCTCCTTGGAAGAAAAGTTATGACAAACCTAGATAGAATATTAAAAAGCAGAAACATCACTTTGCCAACAATGATTCATATAGTCAAACCTATGATTTTCCCAGTAGTCATGTATGGATGTGAGAGTTGAACCATAAAGAAGGCTGAGCACCAAAGAACTGAGGCTTTTGAACTGTGGTGTTGGAGAAGACTCTTGAGAGTCCCTTGGACAGCAAGATCAAACCAGTCCATCCTAAAGGAAATCAACCCTGAAAATTCATTGGAAGGACTGATGCTGAAGCTCAAGCTCTAATACTTTGACCACTTGATGTAAAGAGTCAACTCATTGGAAAAGACCCTGATGCTGGAAAAGATTGAGGGCAGGAGGAGAAGGGGACGACAAAGGATAAGATGGTTGGATGGCATCACTGACTCAATGAACTTGAGTTTGAGAAAACTCCAGGAGATAGGACAGAGAAGCCTGGTTTGTTGCAGTTCATGAGTTTACAAAGAGTTGGATGCAACTGAGTGCCTATACAACATGATGTGTCCACAGAAGCATAGGCATCCATAGCTCAGTCATTTATAAATTATAATTGATTAATTGACTGGTATGTTGTCTCCTTATAAGCTTCAGCCTGGTCCATGTTAACACCTGTGAACTTCTTTCTGATTCAAGCTCTTTTTGCATCCAGCTGTATTACCTTTGTTGGCCATCACATCCCACATTCCATTCTTTTTGAACTCTCCATCACCAAATATCTCAGTAAACCTACTCTCTGACATCACCTGAAACCAGCCCCATAAATCACCCCTGGTCCTCCACGAAAGCACATTTCCTCCAATGAAATGAAATTTTGCTGCACAACTTGATCTTGATCAAGAGAGAAGCTTCTTTGACATCTGTCCCCTCTTTGATCCACTCTCCTCTCCATCTCCGGAGAATCCTTAGGCATCCAGTTCTGTGGTTTCTCTCCTGCAGCTTCTACATTTCCTTTCATCGCAAATATTCTCTCCCCACCATAACCATCTGGGACTTCCATTTATCCTTCCAAACTGGCACTCTCTGCCCAGCAGACAAGTCCCTGATGATTCCAAACATGGGGGTATTTAAACCCTGACTACATGTCCCTTACTGAGGATAGGGGCTGTTTCAAGCCACATGTCCTTTTGGAAAGCTTTTTGTCTTTTTCCTTTTTATATAATATAGGTCCATTAATATTCAAGAAGTTATCCTCAGAAGTTAGTTAAATGCATGGAGAAAGCTAAAATTAGAAAGGCTTTGCATTTTAAAGACAGCTCTCTGTTTTTGCATGGCCAGTGGTAACTCCCTTCTGCTTCCTTTTCTCTACGGATGCCTTTGTTTGTGAAGTTATTTTTTAGCCATAATAAAAGGCTTAAAGGCCAAAATACATAAAGAGAAAAATCTCTCATACTCAGGAGGTTATCAAGATACCAGAGGTTTAAAAATTAGTTCAGTGCATTGATTCTTAAGCTCCAGGCATTTCTTTGAGGAATTTCCAAAAGACTTCAAATAATTTTTTTTCCTTGCCAGTGTTCATGTTCAGATGTGTTTAAGATTTTGGGTGTGAATATGCATATTTGGCTCTAGAAATTTCCATACTCACAAACTAAGACTCCAGTAAAGATTAGTAGGGTTTATTTCTTGCATGATATGAAAAATGGTACAGCACAGTTAGAAAAATAGAAGCTCACTGGTTAGTTGTAACTGGATGTGAACATCTTACAGACTCAACTTCCTTATGTAGGCAGTGAAGGTAAGCTTGGAAGTGGGACTTTATTCTCGGACATCTGTCAGCCTTAACACTGATGGGTTGAATTATATGCTTCAAAACTGAAGTGAAGTTTTTCGCAGAGAATTGGACCAACTGCAGACTTGGAAGGACCACAACCCACACAAAATTGCACACACTTCTGACACCACTACAAGTTCAGCAGGTCCCCCAAACCAGGCTCAGGTTCAGTGATTCTCTAGAAGGACTCACAGAACTCACTGAAAGCTGCTCTACTCATGTTTATGATTATTACAGGGGAAGAATCGATTAGAGTCAGACAAGAAAAAGAGCACAGAGACACATCAGGAGAAGCCCCAGGGGACAGCCCCCAGGCGTGCTTTTCCTATGGAGTCACGGACACTTTCCTTTCCCGGAATTGATTGTGCCAGTACGCATGGGGTACTGCCAACCAGGGCAGCTTCCCCGAGCATCAGTGTTCAGAGTCTCTAGTCGGCTCCATTGCACAGGAATGGTCCACTGCCCACATGGCCAGCCTCAGTCTCCAGCCCTTCCAGGGACTGAACTGTGTGATCCAAGCCCCCATCATCACATTACTGGTCTATCTGGAGTGGTCAGCCTCCACCCTAAATACTATCTGGCAAGGTCCCTACCCCAGATACTGTGTGGTGAGGCCAGCCATCACCCAAATCACACTGCTAGGCTACCTGGCATGACCCGAGGCCCCCGGACAGACAGGGACACCCCTACCAGGCATAACACTCAAGGCTTTAGATACTATCTGCCTAAAGCCAAGGGCAAATCTGGACCCTTCCTTGGACAAATTTAAAGTGTTTATGGTTTGAAAAATCTCTTGATGACAAGGAAGCAAAAGATTCTAGGACCTGCCTACTGGAATCCAACTTGGCAACCCTAGTATTGAAAGTGGTATTCCAGGGCCACCTGCATCCGAGTCACCTGACACCAGCAAAATACAGACTCCCGGGTGGCACTAGAGGGAAATTACGAATCCAACTGCCAACGCAGAAAACATAAGAGAGGTGGGTTCCATCCCTGGGTCAGGAAGATGCCCTGGAGAAGGCAATGGCGACCCACTCCAGTATTCTTGCCTGGAGAGTCCCCATGGACAGAGGAGCCTGGCAGGCTACAGTCTGTGGAGTCAAAAAGCGTCGGACACGACTGAAGCGACTCAACACACACACACACACAGCCCCACCCCAGCCTACTAAGTGAAAGGAGCCTTAAAATATTCATTAGGCATGTTTCTTTTCTTTAGCAGTTTCTTATGGAGGCCAAAATTTGAAAAACATAATTATGATCTCGGGTCCTTGTTCCTAACAGTAGAGCGGAAATAGCACAAGATGTGGAAAGGAGTGAAAATTCTGCTGCTAGTCCCACTGCAGAGTTTACCTTGGGCAGGTCTTTGTTCCTCAAACATCACATGTTTGGGAACAACATTTGGCGCAGTCTCTTTCAAACAGAAGTGACTCATGTATCAAGTTCCTACACTGAGAAATACACATTATGTTACTGTATGATCTCAGGGAAGATGCTTATAGAACTAGAAGATGGCATTCCTTATATATGCTAGTGTGTTAAGCTATGGTTTGCCTTAGGAAAATGCAGGGAGTTGTTTTTCTGAGTAAAACTACCTAATTGTTTGGCCTCCAAACAATTGAATGGCAAGAGTGTTGCTCTTCATTCATAAATTGTCAAGGGCTTACTCTGTCAAGCATTGTTCTAGGCAGTGAGCAAAAAAGGGACAAAACAGGAAATAGATCCTCTGCTTTCATGAGGCCAAGAGCACATGTATATTGTGCCAGATGCTGATATATGCTGCTGCTGCTAAGTCGCGTCAGTCGTGTCCCACTCTGTGCGACCCCATTGACGGCAGCCCACCAGGCTCCCCCGTCCCTGGGATTCTCCAGGCAAGAACACTGGAGTGGGTTGCCATTTCATTCTCCAATGCATGAAAGTGAAAAGTGAAAGTGAAGCCACTCAGTCGTGTCCAACTCTGCTGATACATGCTATGTAGAACCCAAAAATTAGGATAAAGGGGGAGAGGCAGCTAAAGGATGGGATGTGGGTGGGGGAGACGCTATTTAACAGAGAGTGTTTAAGTGAAGTCGCTCAGTCGTGTCCGACTCTTTACCACCCCATGGACTGTAGCCTACCAGGCTCCTCTGTCCATGGGATTCTCCAGGCAAGAATACTGGAGTGGGTTGCCATTTCCTTCTCCAGGAGATCTTCCTGACCCAAGAATTGAACCCAGGTCTCCTTCATTGTAGCCAGATACTTTACCATCTGAGCCACCAGGGAAGTGATAGACATAAACGTAGAATGTTTAGGGGAGGAATTTCTAAAATTCAGGCTGTTCACAGAGGGGTGGAAAAACAGCTGTAGAGTTATTGGGTCAAGGGACCAGTAAGTGTTTAGGAGCTGAGAGGAGAACAGTGTCACAGACTAATAAAGGAGAACGCCTTAAGTGATGGGGTTGCAGAAAGACTAACAGGGGCAGACACGGGCGGAGAGCACAGAGGCAGCTCTTTCAAGGAATTTGGCAACAGCAAGGAACAAAGGCATGGGATGCAAGGACAAGAGAAGGGCTGTGTGGTGGTGGTGGCAGCTGTTAGCACTAGAGGCGTGTGGGTACGTTCATGTGGAATGATCCAGTAGAGGACAAATGATAGAGGCTGTACAGGGAGGGGGGAACCGCCGGAGACATGTCCCGGAGCAGGCAGGAAGGAATGGCATCCGGTGTGCAGTGGAACACGGGGCCTTGGACAGGAGCACCGGTGTTCTCTTGACTTCATCCTCCTGTTCCACACCTCTCTGATCTCCACAGGGACCTCATTTCAGCCTCCCTGCGCCTTCTCATACCCTCTCCTCTTGCCTAAATTATTTTGCCTCCTAATGGACACATAGCCCTTCCTTCATGGAAAAGAAAAAGAAAGCAGAAACTGTATTTATAACATTCTCCACTCATAGAGTGAGGCTAACATGTCCACTCTGCCCGTTACCAGTTCTGTTACATGGATCCAATGAGATTTGGTGCAGGATAGCCCTTGGGAAGCTATCCACCCTTGAAGTTCACTTTAGAAGGGAAAGAAATCGTCACCAGAATTGTAACCGGGCTGGCTGGTCTTCTCAGCATGCTCACTTTGGGTACCTTCCCTTGTCTTTTTACCCATTCTGTACTGAATGACCAATTTTTTCTGCTGCTTCCCAATAGCACTTTGAGTCTAACGTGTCTGAAGGTTACCTCACCTGCTGGCAGAACCCAGAGTCCAAAAGTCTACCCTTCTGGACAGTTGTTAAATTCGTCTCTCAATACATTAAGCCTGGAGTGATTTGTTTGAGAAAAACACATGGTGAGTTAGAATGAGAGCAAACAGTGCCACCTGCTGGAATTATACTTGAAGAAGGGGAGGGGAGAGAGTCTGTTAATACCAAGAGCTGTCCATGGTTTGGTCCCATTCGTTACTTTGTCACTCAAATGCAGTCATGATCCAGATGCGATCAAAGACAGTTTCTGCCATCTATGCTTGTTTCTAATGCCCATATACCACCTTGTGCATTTCTTTTTCAACATCTTTCTTTTCTCCCTGTAGCGTTCCAACACATATAACTACCAGTAAGATTACCAGGGCTTCCCTGGTAGCTCTAAAGAATCAGCTGGTAAAGAATCCGCCTGCAATGCAGGAAACCCCAGTTCAATTCCTGGGTCAGGAAGATCCACTGGAGAAGGGATAGGCTACCCACGCCAGTATTCTTGGGCTTCCCTGGAGGCTCAGACGACAAAGAATCAGTGTGGGAAATGTGGGTTAAATCCTTGGATTGGGAAAATACCCTGAAAAGGGAACAGCTACCCACTCCAGTATTCTGGCCTGGCGAATTCCATGGACAGAGGAGCCTGGCTTGCTACAGTCTATGGGGTTGCAAAGAGTTGGACACAACTGAGCGACTTTTACTTTCACTCACCAGTAAGACCAACTGTATTTCATTTATTGTTTCTCTTAGAATCTCTTGGAAATTAGATCATAGAATGTTCACATGCAAAGGGAACTTAGAGCTTGTCAATATGTTTTCAAGCACATTTTGGACACAGAAACTCTTGGGAAACTATAGATGTAATCCCCCTTTCAGACACCAATAGACTGAACCCAAAAAGGTGACAAGGCAGAGTAAAGACTAGAAATCGTAAATACTGATTGCTAAACTATTCTCTGTATCAGATGCTTTCAGCTGCAACACGGAAGGCTTTAGCAATAATGGATATCTCACATAAGAAGCCTTGTGGGGCTCCAGGAATACCTTAGGGGCTGAACATCACCTAAGCCCAAGCTTCATCCCGTTTCCCTCCCTGTTCTGCTCGGTGTGTCTGAGGTTTGAAAGATGGCCCCACCAACACTGGGAACCACATCTCTACCCAAGATCAAGGAGTGAAGATGGATGACTCTCTCTTCCCTTATGAACTAATAGATTTGTCTTCTAAAGGCTCCCCCTCATGTCCTATTGGCCAGAGGAAATGAAAGGTCCCATCTTAAGTGGGTTACTGGCAAGGAGCACAGCACTCTCATGTTTGACTTAGAAAAAACCCAGATTCACCCGCTGGGCCCGGGGTAGGGCCATCCATACGTGAAGCACAGAGTTGTGTGGAAGCACATAGCTTCCTGGGCAAAATCGGGTCAGCTCACAGGGCAGAGGGTAGGGGAAGGGCTAACCGTCAGGCACAATTCTCCGTGGGTCTCTCCCATTTCTGCTTGTCTTCTGAACAAGAGGCATTGTCAGCTTTTTTATACCTTTGAAAGGATGTGAGTATAGCAGTCTTGGAAGATAGACTGTCTTCCTCCAGAACAGAAGGTAGATTTACTTACTGACTGGGTTAATAAGGCTAATGTCTCTTCCCAGGGCAAACATTAAGCAGACTTGCCAGCAGCCTCTCTAAAACATACGGGTTTCCTGAGGTCAGAGTGCACCAGCTACCGGAGCAACATCCCCCCTGGACTGCTCCACGTGGCCCCCACGGCATCGGGGGCCCAGAGAAACCAAGGCGGACGGACGCTCGCGTTGCATGCTGCCCCACGAGGAATACAGCGCTTTATCTCTGACCCAGGAGCTGCCTGTCTTCTGCCCGCATCTACAAAATGATGGCAAGCCCACTCGTGAGCTTGGAAGCAAGTCGCTCCCCAGTTTTCCTGACGCCAACAGAAAGGCAACCGTGCGTGGTTGCCACAGTGTTCTCTCTCATGAGCCTCCCTCGAAACACCCAACTCTCAAATGCTTATTTCTGGAAATAAGAATAGTTTCAGGATGTCTGAAATCCCTTTCCCACGGGCAGAAACAGGGCAGCCCTTCCGTCTCCAGCTGGAGACGCACGTTAAGTGACGACGGTGTTGTTGGCCACAGTGTCCTTTACGCTGTCTCCCTTTCATTCACTGGCTGACTCTCTCTGTAATTATCTTTTTTAAAATGTCAGCTCCTCTCACCCAGAAGACCAAGAGCAATCAGCCGCAAACTGAACTTTAGAAGCTTTTAAAACACACTTGCCGTTCGGCAGGGAGATGGGATTTCTCAAAGGCAACGTCAGGGAAGCCGATGCTGAACAGCAGATGAAGGAACTCTTGCCTTCGCTCCCACGTGGGGCCTTGCGGCCCCTTCCTCAGGAAGCACCACAGGGAAGTGGGATGGGCTGAAACTGCGAAGGTTTCTTCAGTGAAGCCTGGATGGAGGCTCTTTGAGGAGGATCTGCTCTCGGTTTTTCCACTAGTCAAGGACGGATGTGAGAGTTGGACTATAAGGAAGGCTGAGCACAGAAGAATTTGATGCTTTCAAATTGTAGTGCTGGAGAAGATTCTTGAGAGTCCCTTGGACTGCAAAGATGAAGCCAGTCAATCCTAAAGGAAATCAATCCTGAATAGTCATTGGAAGGACTGATGCTGAAGCTGAATGTGAAAAGCTGACTCATTGGAAAAGACTCTGATGCTGGGAGAGATTGAGGGCAGGAGGAGACGGGGGTGACCGAGGATGAGATGGTTGGATGGCATCATCCACTCAATGGACATGAGTTTGAGCAAACTCCAGGAGATGGTGAAGGACAGGGAAGCCTGGCGTGCTGCAGTCCGTCAGACATGCCTGAGCAACTGAACAGCAAGAACTGTCCTCAGATTCCCTCTTACTGCACCCAGCTGGGGAGAGAGGACTGAGCTACAGTGTGCTCCTGGAGACCTTCTCTCCTTCTCTAGAGGGAAGTGTTGATGTTAAGAAGACCACGGCCCAGAGGCAGAAACAGGGGACCCAGTGTGGCAAGCAGAGAGGGAGGCATGGGTATGTCCTGGTAGCTGCTGGTCCTCAGGGCTTCTCTTAATGGTGACAACTTAAAGACATGAACAAAAATCCTTCATAGCAGGAGAGGAGTGGAGAAAACTAGAGCAGCATCCGTCCCTCCATGTCAAACCTTAGGGCTCAACTCAATTTATCCCTACATTGTATTTCCCTGATGGCTGCTGAGGCCTTTTAAAACAAAACCATCTTTCCTACTTAGCTCGGAAAGCCTTGTTCTCTGGCTATTCTGACAACTTACACTTAAAAAATGCATCTGCTAAAACACAGCACTGCAAGAACAGAACAAATTCAATCTTAAAACCTGAAGTTACATTTTCCCCATCGACTCACGCCAGAAATTCAGGGAAAGATCATTCCATCCATGAGTCACGTGATCATTGACCTGCATTCTCATCATACTTGTGTAGAAACCTTGGTGAAGGTCACTCCAGTGAATCCTGGAAGGCAGGAGCCCCTAATTCAGAGAAATGTCACCAGCACACGTGTGGGATCACCACGGGTGTTAAAATTAAAGTCCTCTTTTAAAGACATAAAAGTACCAAATTCCCCAGTACAATGAGGTTGATTACACTGAGCTCTGTGTCTAATGTCTCTGGAGCTCAATAGAGTAAATGCCTCCTCAGAGGGGCCTGACCCAGGGGTGGGGAACAGTCTAGTTCCCAAGAGAATCTGGCCCACTGCGGTTTTTAAATTAGAAGTTTGATTGCTTGCAACATGATCTCAAAATGGTACCAGTGCCAAGCGGCTGAATTTTTCATTAGCCTGGGGGAGAAAAGATGACAGATATTTAATTAAACCGCTTGGCGATTCGTCAAAGGCTTATTGATAGATAGAGGCACCAAATCATTTTCTGAGCAAAGTTAGGCCCTCCAGTGATGTGGGGAATCTGTTCTGTCAAAAAGCATTCGCCAAGCTGAGGAGCTGGGACCCACATGCCACTTCCCCATCACTCTGCCTTTCCTGCCAATGGCAGGGAAAAAAAAAAAAAGAGCATTTAAAAAACGTGTTTTTAAAGCACTTGGTGGTCACTGAGGAATTTAAAACCTAACATGTGAAGTTAGAAAGCTACTAACAATTGAAGTTACCAGCACACCCTCCTAAGCCATTTTTCCATTGTTGGAAGGTGATTGAATCAAGGAGGTTGACTGGGAGCAGACCTCGGGAAAATAAAAAGAATGATTTGTGGTCAGTGCCGGAGGGGAAGTTATGAGAAGGACTCGGCATCCCAGATGGCGAGTGTTCAAGGTATGCAGCAAGTGATTCCAGAAGGGGGTCTTAGGCAGGACCCACACTGCCCTGCGCACAGCCCCAGGGGTCAGGAAAAGAGATGGGTCATCCTCACTGCCCGCACAGCTCCCAGCTCCCAAACTCTCCAGAGGAACTTTAAAGATCAGATTGAAAGTGTCAGTTGCTTAGTCATGTCTGACTCTTTGCGACCCCATGGACTGTAAGCCCTCCAGGCTCCTCTGTCCAGGGATTCTCCAGGCAAGAACACTGGAGTGGGTTGCCATGCCCTCCTCCAGGGGATCTTCCCAACCCAGAGATCTCGTACCGAAAGAGTACATGTGTGGGGGATCCAGCTGCCTGCCACTCAGAAGCCAGTAAACAGGCCAGGTCGATGGAAAAGAAAGTTTGCTTTATTTCAGATGCTGGCAACCAGGGGGGTAGGGTAGCAGACATCTGCCCAAAGGCTGACTTCCTCCCCCAGCACACAGGGGTGAGAGCTTTTATAAACAAAGAAGGGGGTTACATGCAGAAACAGCACAGTCATCTCTAACAGTCATCGTCAGCTGGTCATCAGTGGTCTGCCCAGCATCATCTTGGTTGTTTTAGGACAGTTAGTTAATCTTCAGTTCTGGGATGCACTTGTTCCCATTTCTTTGCAGTCAATTCTCGGAACTGTGGCAGATCAAGTCCTGGGTACAGTCTGATCATCGTGTAGTTAACTTCTCCACCTGGGGTTTTAGTGTTTATAAGACAGCTCACAGGATATGGCTCAGAATATTATCTACAGCCCTTGAGAAAGAGCTAAAGGTCCTTGACTATCCTTAGTGACTACATTATTATTATTTAGTCTCCTTTGACTGTTTTCCTTTGTTTCAGCATTTCTCACTTCTCTGATTAAACTTACTCTTTGACTAAAGTTGTCCACCAGCAGAGGACACAGTGGGGGGCAAGGACCTGCCCCCCTATATGGGTCTGGCTCTGTTTCAGTCAAACTCAGGTGTCGTGCATTGTAGGCAGATTCCTTACTATCTGAGCAACCCAGAGAAGCCCAACAATTAGATTAAGGAAATAAATTTTTGCAAATTCCCCCAAAGCAATAGCCCTCAACTCTAGGTATATATTAATGTTTTCCAGGAAGCTTTTAAAAAATACCAACACCTCACTCAGACCAGCTGAGTGGGAATGCCTGGGGATGGAGCTGCGCACAGGTGTGTTTCATAAAGCACTCACGCGGGTCTAAAGTGCAGCCAGGGCCCCAAGTCACATCCTAGGAGACACTGAAGAGTCGCAGAGTATGTCGAGTGGGAAGATCTCAGGTTCTGGAGCTAACAAGCCTGGTTCAGATCCTGACTCCACTACTCACTAAATCTAAGAAGCTCAACGTAGACTTAAATGTCCTAGGCTTCGGTTCTTTATTTGGAAAGACTCAATGAGGGCAACTTCTTGGTAAAATAAGAAAAGGAATGTATTCCTGGCCCCCAATCCAAGCTCACTTTCCTCCCCTTGGTTATGATTCATTAACAACGAATTGACGCTTTATCCCTCCTCCAAGAATTTCGCCTTGGACCACTGTATACAATAGCAAGTGACAGGTATAGATTGCTTTCTCTATCTGCTTTGTTTTTCCTCTAGAAAAAGTGAAAGTGAAGTCACTCAATCATGTCCGACTCTTTATCACCCCATGGACTGTAGCCTACCATGCTTCTCCGTCCACGGGATTGTCCAGGCAAGAGTAGTGGAGTGGGTTGCCATTTCCTTCTCCAGAGGATCTTCCTGACCCAGGGATTGAATCCGGGTCTCCCACATTGTAGGCAGACGCTTTACCATCTGAGCCACCAGGGAAGCCTGAAGCATTAAAGCTATTTGGTATCTGGGAGGGAATACTGCTTCCCAGGTGGCACGAGTGGTAAAGAACCTGCCTGCCAATGCAGGAGATGCCGTTTCGAGCCCTAGGTCAGGAAGATCCCCTGGAGGAAGGGATGGCAACCCACTCTAGTATTCTTGCCTGGGAACTCCATGGCTCCACAGAGGAGCCTGGTGGCTACAGAGCTTGGGGTCGCAAAGAGTCGGACACGACTGAGCGACTTGGCACTCCCGCATGCATGCAGGAAGTACTCACGTGGCTCCCCTCTTTCTGTTCCTCCAGCTGCCACGGAAGTGTCCTTTTCCTTTGATGTCGGGAACGGGCCAGTGGAGATGGTGGTGAGGTCGCCCACCCCCCTCAACGATGACCAGTGGCACCGGGTCACCGCGGAGAGGAACGTCAAGCAGGCCAGCCTGCAGGTGGACCGTCTGCCACAGCAGGTCCGCAAGGCCCCGACGGAGGGCCACACCCGCCTGGAGCTCTACAGCCAGCTGTTTGTGGGTGAGTGATGGGGCATGGCGTTCACCTTGGGGAAAGGAAAACCGCCTACAGGGGTTCTGATAGAGATTTTGCTAAAAGTGCCTTTGCCTCTTGTGGTCTCCTCTGAGACAGGATGGGAGACGAGGGAGAAGGCGCAGGAGCCCTCAACCTGATGTCACTCTCTGCTTTCTGGAAGTCACAGTCCTCATCGATAAAATGATAGGGTGTCTGGGGTTTCTCTGAGGTCCCTGATCTGTGCAGTTTTAGGTTTATACTTTTAGACCTTCACTGAAGTCCTTACAGTCTGTAGAGTCAAAGCTATGGTCTTCCCAGTAGTCATGTATGGATGTGAGAGTTGGACCATAAAGAAGGCTGGGTGCCGAAGAATTGATGCTTTCAAATTACGGTGCTGGAGAAGCCTCTCAAGAGTCCCTTGGACTGCAAGGAGATCCAACCAGTCAATCCTAAAGGAAAACAGCCCTGAATATTCATTGGAAGGACTAACACTAAAGCTGAAGCTCCCATACTTTGGCCACCTGCTGTTAACAGATGACCCATTGGAAAAGACCCTGAAGCCGGGAAAGATTGAAGTCAAAAGGAGAAGAGGGCAGCAGAGGGTGAGATGGTTGGATGGCATCACTGACTCAATAGACATGAACTTGGGCAAAGTCCGGGAGAGAGTGAGGGACAGGGAGACCTGGTTTGCTGCATTCCATGGGATCGCAACACTTGGACATGACTTAGTGAGGGAACAACAACAAAAATTCCTTAATGATTTAGAGCACTCCTCACTGTAAAAAGAAGGATGGACAAAGGGGGAGGAGTGACGTAATGGGCTCCCTAAGTTCTAGTTTGCTTGAAATGAGAAATAGAAATCCACTCCATTGTCTGCCCAGCCTCAAAGTTCTAGGCAGAGGGAGATGGAGCCTTCTCCTTACGTAGCATCTTTGCACAGAGGAAAGAGATCAACACTGAGAAGAAACAGCCAGAGCAAAAAGTAAAGCACCCTTTGCAGGAAGTGGCTCCAGCCCCACAGTCTGGGCTCTGCTTCTGACATTTTCTAACTGAACCTAACGTTGCTGCTGCTGCTGCTGCTAAGTCGCTTCAGTCGTGTCCGACTCTGTGCGACCCCACAGATGGCAGCCCATTGGGCTCCGCCATCCCTGGGATTCTCCAGGCAAGAACACTGAAGTGGGTTGCCATTTCCTTCTCCAATGCATAAAAGTGAAAAGTGAAAGTGAAGTCGCTCAGTCGTGTCTGACTCAGTGACCCCATCCAGGCTCCTCCGTCCATGGGAGTTTCCAGGCAAGAGTACTGGAGTGGGATGCCATTGCCTTCTCCGGAACCTAATGTTACTTCCAAGCAATACCTGTGTCCATGGTTAGTGAGATTTTAAACTTTATCTTCCAGAATACTAACATTTCAGGCAATTTGCTAACTTTCCTCTGTTGATTGCGAAGAAAGCAAGTCTGAAGGACTCTGCAGCTGCCATGCCACCTTAGACCTCCCCTCTGGGTATGTGGCTGTTTGTTGGTCAAGTCAGTCGGCTGTGGTGGCCTCGGACCCAGTAACGCAGAGGTGGCCTGCCACCTGGGCTCTTACCCAGTGGAGGTCAGAGTCCCCACGGTATCATTCATTATTGTGGTGGGATGCTTGAAGAATGTTAGGAAGCATTCCCAGATGTCCACTCCTTGGTGAAATGTTGGTAAACTGGGAAAGTGTGAGCTTGGTCAGTCAGCTCTGGAGGTAAGACTGACTTGAGAACAAGCTATTTAAATTTTTTTATTGTGGTAAAAGTCACATAATGTAAAGCTTCCTATTGTAACCATATTTAACTGCCCAGTTCGGTGGCACCAAGTGCATTCACATTGCTGTGCAATTCTCACCACCGTCCGTCTTCTGAATGCTTCACCTTCCAAACCAAAACTGTGCCTGTTAAAGTAACTCCCCATCCCCTCTCCCCGCCCGCCCCACTCCCGGCCCCTGGAATCTACCAGTGTGCTTTCTGACTCTATGAATTTGACTGTTCTAGGCACCTCATATAAGCGGAATCAAACAGGATTTGTCTACATCTGCTATCTATTCTAATGCATGTTTTTATTACAGCTGGAATGCATTTTGTCCTACAAACAGGTCCTCCGTTTCCTTTTACCCCTGTGCTATATAGTTGGTTCTCATTAGATATCTATTTTATCCATAATAGTGTATATATACGGGCTTCCCACTTCCCAGAAGTGGGCCCAGTGGTAAAGAATCCACCTGCCAAGCCAGAGACACAAGAGTTGAGGGTTCGATCCCTGGACCGGGAAGACCTCGTGCAGTAGGAAGTGACAGCCCACTCTATTTGTCAGTCCCAGTCTCCCAGTTGATCCCACTCCCTTCCCCTGCTTAGTGTCTGTATATCTGTTCTCTATGTTTGTGTCTCTGTTCCTGCTTTGCAAATAGGTTCTCCCATAATATTTTTTCTCGATTCCACATATATGCATTAATAATATTAAATACCAGGTCCACAAATTCCTGCTGAATACTGTGAGCAAATCTCCCCTTATCAATACCTCTTGGCCAGATCACCTAGATATAAGTCTCTTCCTAAACCCTGCTCATCCCAGGCATGCTGGGTAGATCCACTTGCTTGTCATTATAACAGGTGACCCTAACTGACCCAGGTCCTCATTTTTCTGAGATAACTTTGGATGCAGAGGTCCAATTTTACTTTTATGTCTTTCTGTCTACTGACTATAGTTGTCTTCAACATTTTTGGAGACTAAGTAAAATTGTAAAATGAAGACGAGTAAGGAGAGTATTTATTACGGTCATGGAAAGAATTGTGATTAATTTCAATGAGATGACCAGAAACAGCTTATAAAAAGAGCAGAGGAGAGGGCTGAGGTCAGAATTCAACAGAATACTTACATGTAAGGGACAGACAGAAAAACAGCATCTCAGGAAGAATGAAGAGGGATGAAAAGAACAAGCAAGGAAAAGCCAGGAGATGGCTGTCATGGGAGGAGAGAGTTTCATGAAACAGTTTGCTTATTACAGACAAATCATACCAAGTGCCATGCGTGAAATAGGGCCAAGAAAATATTCTTTGAGTTTAGCAATTATGAAACCACTGTTGATCTTGGAGAGAGAAAAGGTTCGCAGACGTGGGCTGATGTGATGAGTTAGCAACTTCCTTTCACTTGATGAGAAAGAGAAAGGCCCCCTGCCCCAGTTTCTAATTTCCTGTTATCTGAGATGTGGACGTGAGTCTCATCGCCAAGACATAAGCTGTTTGAGCCCGTATGAGAAACGCTGTTCGAGCCAGTATGAAAAGCATCTTCTGCAATAGAAGTCTACCCCAGGGACATGGGAGGGGGCTTGTTTTCAGAAAATAACAAATTCAACGGCTATGAAATCCTGGAGCCAGTTACCTGAAGACTATTCAATAGGGATTCAGATAACCGGAAGCGGTTCTCAGTTCAGCTCTAATAACAAGAGTTATCACTTTTCCTCGTTTTCATCTAATAAAAATCTTTTTCATCTAATCAAGGTGTTGGATTTGTTGCTCTCCAAACTTTCTTCTAACTTTAACTATTTAAGATTATGTGTTAAGAAGCAGTCTGAAAAGGTCTGAGCTGCCAAGTGATCACTCGTAACCACCCCACCTCTGCCACTTAGCGTCTAGAGACCACTGACAAGTTAGCCAGTCCTTCCGTCAGACAGGAATACGGTTCCTGCATGTCATGTGGAGATGAGCCCGTCCATGCTAAGTGCACCACAGAGCACCCGGCTCAGAGCCAGCACGCATGAACTGGGAGCTGCCTCACCACCTTTCCCTCGACCTTTTATTCCCTTAGCTTTCTCCCTCCGCTTGGTCATGTTTACCCCCTCCTACAGAACTCACTTCCAACGGGCTTATTTCTTTCTTCTCCAAATACTCACCTGGGATCTCTTCAGCCCACCAGCCCTGAAGGAAAGTTCATGGGCCAGATGCCCCTTGATACCCAAATCAGTCTTCAGCCTCTCCACTCACCTGCCACAGTGGCCCCAGAGCAGCCACCCAGGGTGCAGGAATTTTCTCGCCAAGATGGCGAGTGAGCGTCCACCTGCAAGCATTGCCCAGCAACGCTGTCTGCAGGGTAGACGTGACCAGAGCTGACAGAGCTTCTCGAGGTGGACAGGCATAAAGCTCAGCTTACAGCTAGAACAAACCCAGGGTCATTCTTGGCTTTGGACCCAAAGTGGACTCCCAGGACACCCACCCTCTGCCCGCTGCCTTTGTTGGCCAGAGTTGGGCTCCCATCTCCTCTTCCACAGTCACTAAGAAAACGAGAACACAGTTCTCATCACCCCGCTGGTAAGAGGTAACTAGAAGCTGCCATGAAAAGCCGGTTAACACAAGTCGTTGGAAAGTTATGGGAATCCAGCTGTGATGGTGGTTTAGTGAAAAGGTAATGATTCCATTTTAAAATGAAAAGTGACCCAGGGAAGAGAAGAGCGGTTGCTGGGATTTGTCTGAAAAGCACTGGAAGCTTTCTCGTGTCTTTGGTCCATGATGAGCGAGTAGCCTGGGATGCGTTCCGGCATGGCCCGCAGAGGCCCGTGAACCATGAGAGGCTCAGACCTGCAACCTCCGTGCAGCCACGGGCCAGATTTTACCCGGTGGGTGGAGAAGAGCAGACACGCTCGAGGTCATTATCTAAGTACAAGCAACACCAGGCTGCATTGAGCCCAGGTTGGCAGATAGACATGCCAGTGAGCCCGGAGTCCTGACTGCCGAAGCTGCAGTGGCCAGGCTGGGAGGGAACAGGAGCCTGGAGCCCGGTGGCCAGCCTGGGACAGGATCAGCGTGAGCCTTTGGGGACAGGCAAGTGGGCTCTTTGGGGCCAGGGCAGGGGGGTGGGGGGCGCTGGTGCAGGGGTTTGTGTGCAACAAAATCCACCTGGGCCAGAGCGTGGGACTGTGCTCGGCAGTGGTTGAAGGAGGAGGCCAGTGTTTAGGAGAGCTGGAGGCTCCAGGGGGACGTCAAGCTCCTAAGGGCTCCTTGGGCAAGATGGTTGGCAGGGGTGGTTTAGTTGCTAAGTTGTGTCTGACTCCCGCGACCCCATGGACTGGAGCCAGCCAGGCTCCTCTGTCCACGGTTGTTAGGTCCCCTGAACTATGACAGATGTTCGGGCCCAGCTCACTTGACTCTGACCTCTTCTGATATCTCTCTGGAAGATAAAGGAGGCCAAGCCTTTTGTGCAAGATGTCGCCCCAAAAGAAGTTGGGAAATAGTCCTGGATCCTTCAGGATCCTCTGTGCTGCACGGGGGCCTGGCTGGTATGCGATGGGAGAAGCACCATCTTTGGGAGGATGTCCTGGCCCATGGGAGCAGGAGGCCTGCAGTCGCTTCTTCCTCTGCCAGACAGTGTGTCCATCAGAAAAATTTTCTCATGAGTGATAGCTCCTGAGTTTATGGCAGAGTCGAGGTTTGTTAGATAGACTCATAAGCGAAGGGACCAGCATGTGAGGACCATTCTCTGGGCTACGTTCAGCGAGCAGCCCTGGACAACTGCCCACGTCCCTGAACCCAACAGTGGGGCTGGTTCGGCCAGCTGCTCCTCACATCCTTGGCGTTTCAGACTCATGAATAGATGATCCCATGGCCATCTGAAATTGGCAAGGTCATGGAGGCAGTAAAGAAAGCCACCATCTGTATGTAAGGGAGAAAAATGGAATTCCCTTCATGAAGCGCACTCAAATCTGTGTATGAGTAAAATGGCTCTTTCTAGTATCTGAAAAATTCACGATAAAAAATTTCCGTTCCTCACTGAAGGAATCAAAGCACAGGAAATACGTCAGTTGATCCCCTTTCCCACAAATCTGAGTCTGTAGCAGCAACTTACAAACAGGCAAAGATGTCCCAGATGATACTTAAGCCAAGGGCTGACATGCTTTATTTACATCAATTAAGTTGAACGGTTCTACGAAGAACCTACAAGACCTTTTAGAACACCCAAAAAATGGGACTGGAATGCAAAACTAGGAGGTCAAGAAACACCTGGAGTGTTTGTTGCCAGAGGCAACTTTGGCCTTGGAGTACAGAATGAAGCAGGGCAAAGGCTAATAGAGTTCTGCCAGGAGAATGCACTGGTCATAGCAAACACCCTCTTCCAACAACACAAGAGAAGACTCTACACATGGACATCACCAGATGGACAACACTGAAATCAGATTGAATATATTCTTTGCAGCCAAAGATGAAGAAGCTCTATACAGTCAGCAGAAACAAGACTGAGAGCTGACTATGGCTCTGTTCATGAACTCCTTATTGCCAAATTCAGATTTAAATTGAAGAAAGTGGGGTAAACCACAAGATCATTCCGGTATGACCTAAATCAAGTCACTTATGATTATACAGTGGAACTGTGAAATAGATTTAAGGGACTAGATCTGATAGAGTGCCTAATGAACTATGGATGGAGGTTCATGACATTGTACAGGAGACAGGGATCAAGACCATCCCCAAGAAAAAGAAATGCAAAAAGACCAAATGGCTTTCTGAGGAGGCCTTACAAATAGCTGTGAAAAGAAGAGAAGCGAAAAGCAAAGGAGAAAAGGAAAGATACACCCATTTGAATACAGAGTTCCAAAGAATAGCAAAGAGAGATAAGAAAGCCTTCCTCAGCTATCAATGCAAAGAAATAGAGGAAAACGATAGAATGGGAAAGACTAGAGATCTCTTCAAGAAAATTAAAGATACCAAGGGAACATTTCATGCAAAGATGGGCTCAATAAAGGACAGAAATTGTATGGACCTAACAGAAGAGAAGATATTAAGAAGAGGTGGCAAGGATACACAGAAGAACTGTACAAAAAAGATCTTCATGACCCAGATAATCACAATGGTGTGATCACTCACCTAGAGCCAGACATCCTGGAATGTGAAGTCAAGTGGGCCTTAGGAAGCATCACTAATGAACAAATCTAGTGGAGGTGATGGGATTCCAGTTGAGCTATTTCAAATCCTGAAAGATGATGCTGTGAAAGTGCTGCACTCAATATGTCAGCAAATATGGAAAACTCAGCAGTGGCCACAGGACTGGAAAAGGTCAGTTTTCATTCCAATCCCAAAGAAAGGCAATGCCAAAAAATGCTTCAACTACCGCACAATTGCACTCATCTCACATGCTAGTAAAGTAATGCTCAAAATTCTCTAAGCCAGACTTCAGCAATACATGAACAGTGAACTTCCTGATGTTCAAGCTGGTTTTAGAAAAGGCAGAGGAACCAGAGATCAAATTGCCAACATCTGCTGGATCATCAAAAGAGCAAGACTTCCAGAAAAACATCTATTCCTGCCTTATTAACTATTCCAAAGCCTTTGACTGTGTGGATCACAATAAACTGTGGAAAATCCTGAAAGAGATGGGAATACCAGACCACCTGATCTGCCTCTTGAGAAACCTGTATGCAGGTCAGGAAGCAACAGTTAGAACTGGACATGGAACAACAGACTGGTTTCAAATAGGAAAAGGAGTACGTCAAGGCTGTATACAGAGAAGGCAATAGCACCCCACTCTAGTACTCTTGCGTGGAAAATCCCATGGATGGAGGAGCCTGGGAGGCTGCAGTCCATGGGGTTGCAAAGAGTTGGACACGACTGAGCAACTTCACTTTCACTTTTCACTTTCATGCATTGGAGAAGGAAATGACAACCCACTCCAGTGTTCTTGCCTGGAGAACCCCAGGTACAGGGAAGCCTGGTGGGCTGCCGTCTGTGGGGTCACACAGAGTCGGACATAACTGAAGTGATTTAGCAGCAGCAGCAGCAAAGCTGTATATTGTCACCCTGTTTATTTAACTTATATGTAGAGTACTTCAGGAGAAACACTGGGCTGGAAGAAGCACAGGCTGGAATCAAGATTGCCGGGAAAAATATCAATAACCTCAGATATGCAGATGACACCACCCTTATGGCAGAAAGGGAAGAAGAACTAAAGAGCCTCTTGATGAAAGTGAAAGAGGAGAGTGAAACTGTTGGCTTAAAGCTCAACATTCAGAAAACTAAGATCATGGCATCTGGTCCCATCCCTTCATGGCAAGTAGATGGGGAAACAGTGGAAACAGTGGCTAACTTTATTTTGGGGGGCAGATCACTGCAATCAAAATCATTGCAGATGGTGATTGCAGCCATGAAATTAAAAGACACTTACTCCTTGGAAGGAAAGTTATGACCAACCTAAACAGCATATTAAAAATCAGAGACATTACTTTGTCAACAAAGGTCCATCTAGTCAAGGCAATGATTTTTCCAGTAGTAATTTATGGATGTGAGAGTTGGACTATAAAGAAAGCTGAGCACCAAAGGATTGATGCTTTTGAACTGTGGTGTTGAAGAAGACTCTTGAGAGTCCCTTGGACTGCAAGGAGATCCAACCAGTCCATCCTAAAGGAGATCATTCCTGGGTGTTCATTGGAAAGACTGATGTTGAAGCTGAAGCTCCAATACTTTGGCCACCTCATGCGAAGAGCTGATTCATTGGAAAGTACACTGATGCTGGGAAAGATTGAGGCAGGAGAAGGGGATGACAGAGGATGAGATTGGATGGCATCACCGACTCAATGGACATGATTTTGGGTGGACTCCGGGAGTTGGTGAAGGACAGGGAGGCCTGGCATGCTGTGGTTCATGGGGTCGCAAAGAGTTGGACATGACTGAGTGACTGAACTGAACTGAATCCACATGAGAATCTTAGAAGTAGGTACTGTTTTCTTTTCACAGTGAAGAAATTAATGCTAGAGGTTAGTTAACAGCCCAAGATCAGGCAGCTGGTAAGAGTCAAGAAATGGAATTTGATCCCAGGTTTTCCCAGTAGTCATGTGTGGATATGAGAGTTGAACCATAAAGAAGGGTGAGCACTGAAGAACTGGTGCTTTCAAATTGTTCTGGAGAAGACTCTTAAGAGTCCCTGGGACAGCAAGGAGATCAAACCAGTCAACCCTAAAGGAAATGAACCCTGAATATTCATTGGAAGGACTGATGCTGAAGCTGAAGCTACAGTACTTTGGCCATCTGATGCTAACAGACGACTCATTGGAAAAGATCCTGATGCTGGGAAAGACTGAAGGCAGGAGGAGAGGGGCGACAGAGGATGAGATGGTTGGTTGGCATCACCAATTCAATGGACATGAGTTTGAGCAAACTCCTGGAGATCGTGTAGGACAGGGATGCCTGGCGTGCTGCAGTGCCTGGGGTTGCAAAGAATCAGACACGACTGTAAGAACTTAGCATGCACACACACACCTCTCAAAGGAAAGCAGCAGAGAAGGAATAAATGCTCTAAAAATAGGAGAGCACAGAGTCTATGGTCAGAAGAAACATGTATGAAGTTGAGCCAAGCTGAGGAGAACGTTAAGGCCATCTTGATCATCTCCACTGCAGGTCCCTCATCTGGGGAGCGGCTCTGGCCCACCACATATTTGGAAAGTGTGATGGCTTTGGAGCACTGCCGTCAGCTCCAGCTGCAACCAAGGCTGACCACAGTGCCTGGGAGAACCAGCCCCCAAAATCTTGCACCCCCAGATGATAGCTGTACCCCACTATGAAATGCAACTCTCAGTCACAGAGCCTGTAGTAGACGACCAGGCATTCAGGCAGGACTCCAGTCACTGTGCTCGGGTCAGCCCTGGCAGGTGGTCCGTGGATCACATTCAAGTCTCAGAAGCAAAAATCAAGGCAGGCAGGGGACTCACCATCTGACACGCGCACAAAGGGCTTGGCAGAACAAGAGAATTTTATACGAAAGCACTGACGGCAGGGGACGAACAAGACGACTTACTTGAGAGTCTCTCTGATATAGAAATAAGCTGCTTTTCTCTTTAGCTCTTTTGGTAAACCCTTTACGAAGGTGGTCAGAGTCAACACGGAGCTCTCTAGAGCTGTGTCCAGAACATGACTTTCTGGCTTCCTCCAGGCTCTCAGGAGCAGCTCGTGTGCCCTCCTTCCTGAAATACATTCTTTTCTTGGAGTCTGTGGCACGTGGCACCCACATTCCCTCGACCTCACTGGCCAGGACTCAAGTCTATGCTACGAGTTCTTTCTCTCTCACTAAATGTTGGCACATCAGACACAGAAGCTTCTTCCCCAACCATCCGTTTCCCTGGGTGATCTCATCTAGCCCAATGGCTCCAATACTACTTATGCACCAGTAACTCTGAAATGAACGTATTAAAAAGCAGAGACATCACTTTGCCAACAGAGGTCCGTATAGTTAAAGCTATGGTTCTTCCAGTAGGCATGTATGCATGTGAGAGTTGGATCATACAGAAGGCTGAGCACTGAAGAACAGATGCTTTCAAACTGTGGTGCTGGAGAAGACTCTTGAGAGTCCCCTGGACTGCAAGCATATCAAACCAGTCAATCCTAAGGGAAATCAACCCCGAATATTCCATTGGAAGGATTTATGCTGAAGCTGAAGCTCCAGTACTTTGGCCACCTGATGCGAAGAACAGACTCATTGGAAAAGACCCTGATGCTGGGAAAGATTGAAGACGGGAGGGGAAGGGGATGACAGAGGATGAGATGGTTGGATGGCATCACTGACTCAATGGACATGAACTTGGGCAAACTCTGGGAGATGGTGAGGGTCAGAGGAGCCTGTGTGTGCCGCAGTCCATGGGTTTGCAAAGAGCCAGATACGACTTAGTGACTCTGGAATCAAAAGCTCCAGGCCTCACTCTTCCTGAAAACTCTGCATCAAAGTACAGGACTGTCCTGTCAGCAACAGGGGATGTGTGTCTGGTGTCATCTCAGAGTAAGCGTGGCAGGGAGAATTCCTGGTGCCTGCCCCAAACCTGCTTTTCCACCAGCCTTCCCATCTCGGTAAAGGACATCATGCTCCACCCATTTCTGCTTGAGCCCAGAATTTGGCTTTAGCCTTGGTGTCCTTTTTCCCTCTTCACTGCCCATCAATCGTGAGTCTTATGACTGCATCCATCTAGACCGTGCCTCAAATGCATCCACTGCTCTCTCCAGCCACCGGGCCCACTCTTGTCGAAGCCATGCTTGCTTCTTTCCTGGACTATTGTAACCTGTCTCCCAACTGGTCTCCAGTTTTGGTGTGTTCCTTGAACGCACCAAGCCTATTCCCACTTTAGAGCATTTACACTCCCATTACCTGAAGCTCCTCCCCAGACATCAAAGCTTGCTCCTTTTTTTTCTTTTCTTTTTTTTTTTTTTTGAAGTAGGGACTTCCCTGGTAGCCCACCTGGTAAAGAATCTGCTTGCCAATGCAGGAGATGGCAAGAGATGCAGGTTTGGTCCCTGGGTCAGGAAGATCCCCTGGAGGAGGAGTGGCAACCCACTCCAGTATTCTTGACTGGCAAGTGCCATGTAAAGAGGAACCTGACAGGCTATAGTCCATGGGGTCACAAACTGTCAGACACAACTGAGCATACACACACCCACACATACACACACACACACACACACACACACAAACACACAGTTGATTTATAATATTAGTTTCAAGTGTATAACATAATGGCTCAATGTTTTTTGTGAATTATATTCCATTTAGAGTTATTAAAAATAATGGTTATATTTCCCTGTGCTGTACAATATATCCTTATTGCTTACTTATTTTATACATGTATTAATAGTAGCTTGTGTCTTTCACTCCCCTGCCCCTATCTTGCCCCTCCCCCCTCCCCATTGGTAATTACTGGTTTGCTCTCTGTATCTGAGTCTGTTTCTGTATTGTATACATTTATTTGTTTTATTTTTTAGATTCCACTGTAAGTGACAATATACAGTGTTTGTTTTTCTCTGTCTCACTTATTTCACTAAGACTAATACTCTCTAGGTACATCCACCTTATTGCAAAATGCAGGATTTCATTCTTTTTATGGCTTAGTAATATTCCATTGTGTGTATGTACCATATCTTCTTCATCCATTCATCTGCTGTTGGACACTTAGGGTGCTTCCATATCTTAAAGACTGGCTCCTTCTTGTCTTTCAGTCTCAGCACTGTACCTCCTCAAAGAGGCCTTATCTGACCACCCAATCTGACATAGCCAGTCATTTGCCATTTTACTTTCTCCTTAGAACTTGTGATATTTCTGTTTATTTTTGTGTCCTTCCCCTAGAAGTGAAACTACATGACAAGAGAGACTTAGAAGAACACTGAGGCAGTTGCCCAGTGGATTTTCTGGAGCAATAACATGAATGAATAAGCCATTTATATTTTTGTTGCTACTCTGAGTTAATGGGCTTCCCTCATAGCTCAGTTGGTAAAGAATTCGCCTGCAATGCAGGAGACCCCGGTTCGATCCCTGGGTTGGGAAGATCCCCTGAAGAAGGGAAAGGCTACCCACTGCAGTATTCTGGCCTGGAGAATTCCTGGGACTATACAGTCCATGGGGTCGCAAAGAGCTGGACACGACTGAGCGACTGTCACTTTCACTGAGTTAAAGTCACAATGCCATCGTTGGAAATACCTTTTCCTTTGGGTACCACAGACTGAAATCAAGCATGACTGAAGCCTAAAAAGGAGTCAGAGAAAAATTCATTTGATGAAAGATAGCATCTCAGATCATTCTAGGCCCTAAATATAGTTTTCAGTCTCCCTCTCTCAAGTTGAGGTGTCAGATTGATAGCTGGGACCCTCACAATTTCTGCCCCAACTCTTAAAATTGATCTCCTGGTTCTCTTCCAAACAGAGGTGAGAGATGTCATAATTGAAACCACTGACGCAGATAAAATAATGAAAGAAAAAGATGTGCTGGATATAATCTAGTTTTAAAAAATCACTAGATGAAATCAGTAAACTATCTAAAAGCAAATATGCAAGCAAAATACAGAAACCTCTCCATGGAATGTCACTCCATCACAGCCATTCTCCGCAAGGATTGTCAGCACATTTATTCTTTTCTTAACATGACTGCCTTCACCAGGCTCTGCTGTGAAGTCACATGTGAGGTGTCTGCTCTCTTAGTAAAACAACCCCCTCCCTGTCAACCTCACAGGCCACGGAGGGTCCTTCCCCACTAACAGTCACCATATGCTTTCCTGCTCTTTGCCTTTTAATGGTCAAAGCTAATTAACTTTTGCAATCCCAGCTGTCTATTTTACAATTAGAGTTGTAACATATTAAGTAAGTTATGATAGACAAAATTTTTACCTTTCTTACATATACTTCCAACATAATCAAATTGACAGTGTGCTTTCAACCTCCTGTGAATCTCCAAAAGATGGTCTTGTTTTTCAGTCGCTCAGTCGTTTCCAACTCTGTGACCCCATGAACTGCAGCACGCCAGGCTTTTCTGTCCTTCATTATCTCCCAGAGTTTGCTCAAACTCATGTCCACTGAGTCGGTGATGCCATCCAACCATCTCATCCTCTATCATCCTCTTCTCTTCCTGCCCTCAATCTTTCCCAGCATTGGGGTCTTTTCTAATAAGTCGGCTTTTCATATCAGGTGGCCAAAGTATTGGAGTTTCAGCTTCAGCATCAGACCTTCCAATAAATATTCAGGGTTGATTTCCTTTAGGATTGACTGGTTTGATCTCCTTGCTGTCCAGGGGACTCTCAAGAGTCTTCTTCAACACCACAATTTGAAAGCATCAATTTTTCAGTGCTCAGCTTTCTTTATGGTTCAACTCTCTCATCTGGAAAAACCATAGCTTTGACTATCTGGACCTTTGTTGGCAAAATGATGTCTTCTTTTAATACACTCCCTACCTATTTCCATAGGCACTCAGCTAATTTTCTACAACAGAGATTCCATGTTTAGAAACTCTTAGAGAGATATTTTACAGTCAAATGCTCTACTGCTGAGCTCTAATCCCTTTAAAGAGAGATGGTGCACCCAAGAAAGCAGCCAAAAGATGCTGAAGCTGAAGCTCCAATACTTCGGCCACCTGATGCAAAGAGCCGACTCATTAGAAAAGACCCTGATGCTGGGAAAGATAGAAGGGGGTGACAGAGACCGAGATGGTTGGATGACATCACCAACTCCATGGACATGAGTTTGAGCAAGTCCCAGGAGATGGTGAAGGACAAGGAAACCTGAAGTGCTGCAGTCCATGGCATTGCAAAGAGCCAGACACTACTGAGTGCCTGAACAGCAAGCAGCCAAACCTACTGTTCACCTTCCATGAAAAACACCTCATGTTCCACAAGAACAAAAGCTTCGGGGATTCCGAGGTCTTTCATTCCAGTTTTCTCATAGTGGTTGGAATGGTCCAATTCGGAAAAGACATTTTAATATAAAGGCATGCGTTCATGCTAAATTGCTTCAGTTGGGTCCAACTCATTGCAACCCTATGGACTGTAGCCGCCAGGGTCCTCTGCCTGTGGAATTCTCCAGGCAAGAATATTGGAGTGGGTTGCCATGCCCTCCTCCAGGGGATCTTCCCAACCCAGGATCGAACCCAGGTCTCCCGCATTACAGGCAGATTCTTTACTGTCTGAGCCACCAGGAAAGCCCCACAATGTGTATATCCACTGTTTCTTTATTCCATCCCATAGTGATGAATATTTGTTTCCTGAACTCTTTCCTTCTACAAATAACTATTCAGCAAATCTATTTGTGCGTATCCCCCTGTTACCCGTATATGAGGTTTTCTCATGTGAACACACGTGCATCTGTGTATGCCCAGGAGAATTACTGAGACGTAGGGTATCCTGAAGCAACTTAGCAGCAGGGTATGTACATATTTAATTTCTCTAAGTATTGCTTGTCTGATCACATTCTGAGTGTAAACGTCAAACTACCATTGGTATTAATAGCTCTGTATTCTTTGAGACTATTATGTTCATAATCCTTTTGATTTATTGTTCCTTTTACAGGTATGTAATTTCTATCTTTATTCCTTTTGATGTTTTTCATCACACAATTTTATTTCTACTCTTAAAACTACTGTGCAATTCTTCTTGTTGTTAATATTTGCCTGGTGTTTTTATGTGGGTATTGGAATCCTTTTACTTAAATGTGTGTCTTAGATAGTATAATGCTGAATCTTTTCTAAATCTAATTTGAGAATCTCTGTCTTTTTATTCATTTATTGAAACTACTGTTATATCAGGGTACACTTTCTGCCACCTTACCCTGTGTTTTGAATTTACAATGTTTTGTTTGCTCACCTACCCCACAATCTATTACCTTTCACTGGTTAGTGAAGTGAAAGTTGATCAGTCCTGTTGGACTCTTTGCAACCCCATGGATATACAGTCCATGAAATTTTCCAGGCCAGAATACTGGAGTGGGTAGCCTTCCCCTCTCCAGGGGATCTTCCCAACCCAGGGATCGAACCCAGGTCTCCTGCACTGCATTCTTTAAAGTTGGATTCTTTACCAACTGAGCCATCAGGTAAACCCTTCACTGGTTAAACTGAATATTATTCTATTGATTTTAAAGTTGTATGTTCTACTTTCACTCCTCTGGCAGCTTTGCCTAACTTCTTAAGACTCACGCTTATGTTTTGTCTCTAGATAGTGAAGTCGCTCAGTCGTGTCCAACTCTTTGCGACCCCATGGACGTAGCCAACCAGGCTCCTCCATCCATGGGATTTTCCAGGCAAGAGTACTGGAGTGGGTTGCCATTGCCTTCTCCAGGGGATCTTCCCAACCCAGGGATCAAACCCAGGTCTCCCTCATGGTAGGCAGACACTTTACCGTCTGAGTCACCAGGGAAGTCCATGTTTTGTCTCTATCATCTACAAAACCAAACTGATGTCTCTATTCTGAATGAGACCAAGAACCCTCTGACCTCCTTTGCCACCTCACTACTTGCTGTGTTGACATCGTCTATGGTTTTAATTGTAGAATCTTATGAATATCCTTATTTTAACTGCTTATGAAAAAACATTAATATTTGTGGTTTTCTTTTCACTTACTCTTATTTCCCGAACTTATCTACTCTTGGCTTTATTTTTCTTTTTACTCAAGAGCAGTTTTTTCTAAAACTTCACAGATGAGTCCTTCAGACTCTCATATACTTGTGAGTATCTATTTAAATCAACACTGTGAGAACAGTAGTCCATTGTCTTTTATAAGGCAGTGTCGATACTGAGAAATTAGATGTAAGTTGCATTCTTTTCCTTTACTATGTCTTAACTTCATTATAATGCATCAGTTCTTAACCTTTTGGGAGCAATTTGGTACTGTCTATATCTCTCTTCCCAAGGAAATGTTTTATATGAATAAAAGGCACAGAATTATAAAAGAAACCAAAGCATTTGAAACAGCATGTTCATTTTACAATAATAATATGTTTGCTCATTACCAGTACTTTAAATAATAGGGCAGAGAATCAGGTCTTATAACTGCTCATAACTCATAATTTCAAATTCATCATGGTCTTTATGATTATGATATTTCCAAAAATCTAGAACATAGAAAATCTATGATTTTTTGGTTAAAAAATAGTGATACAAAAGTGGTTAATGCTACTGTGATTTTTCCTACATTTCTCATTGAAGCAAATGCTGAAATTCTTTTAGAGGTTAGTGAAAAATGATCCTGTAAACCTTTTCCCATCTGTGTTGTCAAGCTTTCTGACTCATTTTATGAACAACTGGAGTGGTGGGCCTCTGGTTATGTGAGAACTACAGCTGTAGGTGTAGGTGGAAGAGAATTTTTTCTTATCTACTCTGTTCATCACTTCATGGGCTCCGTCATTCTGAAGTCTAACAGTTTATTCTAGAAAATTCTGGCCCCTTATTTCTTCACATAGTTCCGTCTTGTGTCGTTCTTTTCTCTTCCTCTGAGCTTATTGTCGTGTAAATAGTGACACTTCTGCGTCCACCCTCCATGACTTTACTTCCGTTCTTTCTCTCTCCTTGTCCTTTACCGTCGACCTTGAGGGCGACTGACTGACCCAGGATCCCAACCCACTGAAGTGTTCTTCTGCTCTGCCTATTCTGTTCTTCGACAGTTACATTCTCAGTACTCCCAGCCAGTTCTCCTTCGTGAACCTCTGTCATCGCCCGTGCCTCCATCCTGAAGGACTCCTGATGCTCACTTAGTGCCGCATCACGTCAGTGCAATGATGACGACGTCAGTGCGATGATGATGACGTCATTGCGATGATGATGATGTCAGTGCAACGATGTCGACGTCTGCGCAATGATGACGACGTCTGCTGCGTTAGCTGTCCGTTCGCTGCCCGTCCCAACACAGCTCGTGCAGTTGTCCACCTTGCATAGTGTTTGCCCTCCTCAGGGGTCCTGTCCGCTCCCATATGTCCCGCCGCGATTACCGAGTGAGTCTCTGCTCTCTTCGCCCGCGGGGAGGAGCACACACACGGGCCCCGAGCTGAGCTTCTCGTGCAGAGTCGAGGGTGGGAGGAAACACCCACCTTGGGATGTGGAGCTGCCCGTGCCCCCCGGTCTCAGCCCTCCTGTCCCCACCTCCGCGCCTCCCTCACGTCCCTGCACCCGGCTTCAGAGGGGCTCCCCCACAATGTGCTGCGGCTAACCCTTAAGCCAGTGCTGGATCTTCACCTGCTGAACCCATTCTCTCACCACCCGTTCCCTCACTAATAATGACCAGGTGGATTCTTCACCAATGAGCTATTGACAGGAAGGTCTCAAAAATAACCCAGTCACATAGGCCTTTCCCATCTTCCTCTTCTCCTTGGCCTCAGGTATCATTTGAGATGCATAAGCATGCCTTCCGGGCAGCCCTGACCTCAGAACCCCCGCGGTTCTGTCCTCAGCCTCTCCAGCTCCCAGCTCCCCTCCCACTCCATCCCAACCCCGGCTTCTTTTTCTGCTGTCTCCCATCTCGGGAGCTCATGCAGCCTGGCAGGTTGGTCATGAGAGCTGTGCTGATCGCTCCCAGATCCATAAATCCAGCCTGTATCTGGAACTGAGGTCTGCAAATGCTTGCTTGGAGCCTGAGAGTGAGAGAGAGTGAGCTAACAGCTCTGATTCTTGGCTGCAGATGAAACAGCTCTGATTCTTGACTATGTGTGTGAGATAGAGAACACAGGACGTAAGACCAACAGAAAGAAGATGCTAATTTTGCTCCAAAGATGAGCAGAACTCTGCTGCAGGACACATCATATGAGCGTACGTGCATGCTATTGCTTCAGTCCTATCTGACTCTTTGTGACCCCATGGACTGTAGCCCACCAGGCTCCTCTGTCCATGAGATTCTCTAGGCAGGAATACTGGAGTGGGTTGACATGCCCTTTTCCAGGTTATCTTCCCGACCCAGGGATCGAATGCATACCTCGGCAAGCATGTTCTTTACCACTAGCGCCACCTGGGAAGATATTTGTAAAAAAGAAACATTTAGACAGAGTTGTAAGCTAGTGTATTTGAAATTTGGCTTTGTATTGAAGTTTACTGAAGTAACTATTAATAATTTAAAATACAGATCCTGCTGGGATCTGGAGGTTTATCACCAGACCCTCTGTCTGCCCCCGCTTCCTTGAAGGACTTGAATCATAAGACCCACTGCAGTGATGGTCCTCTGAAATAGCACTGTCAGACCAAGCATAGAGAAATAACCAGCTTCCTCCCATCAGGAGCCAGAGCTTATCACTGCTCTGATTTTCAAAATGAAGTATGAAGCTTTTGCTTCACGTGACAAGAAAATATACATATGACGTCAAGGATAGCACGAAGCAAGCGTCTCCTCTTTGTGGCCTAGAGACCAGATTGAGCATCCATATGTCCAAGTTTCTGGTTCTGAACTCTGAGTGATACATTCCCCTTCAAGCTTCAGCCATCCCGGGACAGTACTCTGCCAAGAGGTGGATAATTTATCTCAGATAGTAATCATTCTGTTAGCATTTCCCATACCTAAGCACAGCAGTGCCTAGAAACTTGTTAAAAAGCTGGCTAAGAGTCTCAAAGGATGCAAGCCCAAAATCAAGGTGTAGCTACAGCATTGCAAGAGCGCTGACTTACCCAGGAACACTACTCAATACTCTGTAGTGACCTATATGGGAAAAGAATCTAAAAAAGGGTGTGTATATGGATCAGTTGTACATATACATATGTGGACACCACAAACCAACACAACATTGTAAATCAACTATACTCAAAAAAAAAAAAATTATTTTTAAAAGAGTGCTCGCTTAATAGCTAGAAAGCCCAGGGGTGAACTATGGCTTCTTACTATCTGTGTGCTTGCGTGCATGCTAAATCAATTCAGTCCTGTCTGACTCTTTGCAACTCTATGGATTGTAACCCACCAAGCTCCTCTGTCCATGGGGATTTTCCAGGCAAGAATACTGGAGTGGGTTTCCATGCTCTCCTCCAGGGGATCTTCTTGACCCAGAGATCAAACCCACCTCTCTTACATCTATGTAACTTTGGGCAACTCCATTCTCTTGGTCTCAGTTTCCTTACCTGTAAAATAAAAATGATAATTGTCTTTGAGAGTGAACACAAAAATGTAAAGTTTAAAACAGTACCTGGAGAAGCTAGCAGTCAGTTAATATTAGTTTTTTAAATAGCTAATATTTTAGCATGCTTGCCCTGCCACCATGGCCTCTGGAATGAATTAGGACCACTTAGCACCATCCCCATCAGGGAATAATTCACATTCAGACACATATGAGTGCCCTCTGATCCCAGAAACCCGGTTATCTTTTCCATCTCAATTTTGAAGTTTTCTTCTCGTTTAGATACTTTGGATTCACCTATTTTGCATGTCCTCCACTCAGAGGACATAGGAAATTCATGCAGTGATAATGAACTTTAAAAAGATCCATCCTATTGAATGATGTTACAAATGAGAACTCAGGAGCATTATCTGAAGAAGCAATCCTCCAAAGCCCCGCTCTGGAGTGTGGATAAACGTTTTCATGTATGTCCTCCAATATCCAACTGACAGAGGCATCCCTGATCAGTACTTGTCAATCACGCAGCTCTACGCTGAGTAACATAAGCCCACATCCTTGAAGTCCCTCCACTACTAAAGAATCTGGGCCATTCTGAGGTCCTCAGCTTAACCAGATAGCTGGGTTTTTACTTAACACGTCTGTACTGACACTACAAGGTTTTTTTCCATGTTCAAGTTGACAGTCAAGACCTAAGAGACAAGGCTAACATGGAAAACAAACAGGGTAGGCGCAGCATCAGCCACTCTGGGGGCCCAGCCTGTCCAAGCACCAAACACAACTGCTTTTGCTCCTAACCAGCTCGGCCAGGCCAGACTGCACTGGAGGAGAGCCAGGGTCTGGGTGGGTCACCTGGATGCAGGAATCTCAGCTCTGTTTCTTATCTGTATTTCATGCCAGCCAGTCACGCATTCAATGCCTCTATGCCAACTCAGGTGGTGGAGTGGTAAAGAATCCCCCTGCCAGTACAGGAGACCCGAGTTCAGTTCCTAAGTCAGGAAGATCCTCTGGAGAAGGAAATGGCAACCCACGTCAGTATTCTTGCCCGGGAAATCCCATGGACAGAGGGGCCTGGTGGGCCACAGTCCATGAGGTCACAAAGAGTCAGACGTGACTTAACAACTGAGCGCGTGCCAGCTCACAGCTCCCCCAATACAGACCCCCACAGCGGACAAGAGGAGAAAAACACTCACCGAACCCTGAAACTCACAATTAGACAATAGGAAAGTGGACTCCAAGGTCACTCTCTCAGGCAGGCCTGGGCCAGCCCAAGCTTGAAGTTAACCCTTGACTCACTGTACTGGTCTGCTCAGTCTGCCCTGAGAAAATACCACAGACTGTGGCTTCAACAGCAGAAATCCATTTCTCACATTTCTGGAAGCTGAAAGCGCAAGATCACGGTGCTGGCAGGAGGGCTGGTTTCTCCTGAGCCCTTGGCTAGCCCACCTGTCTTCCCACACGCCCGTTTTCTGTGCACCTGCATCCTGGCACTGCTTCCTCTCCTGACAAGGGCCACCCCTCAGAGTAGATTAGGGACCACCCTTGTGTCCTCATTTACTCTTAGTTACCTCTTTAAAGGTCCAACCTCCAAATGTAGTCACGGTGGGCGTTGGGGCTTCAACATAGGAAGTCTGAGGTGATAAAACGCTCCCGGGGTCACAAAGAGTCAGACACGACTGAGCAACTGAACTGAAGACACTCATGATGCCTCTCATACCAGATTTGTGTACTGATTTAGCCGTATTTAATTTCCAACTCTGTGCTTCTGTAGAATTTTGTCTATACTGAATAATAGGAATAATAATGAACATCTACCACTAACTGAGCATTAGTACAGAGGCGGGGTATCCTTATTACTGTTATTAATATGACCCTGGCTTCCCAGATGGTGCTAGTGGTAAAGAATCTTCCTGCCAATGCAGGAGACATGAGACATGTATTCAGTCCCTGGATTAGGAAGATCCTCTGGAGGAGGGCATGGCAACCCACTCCAGTATTTGTGCCTGGAGAATGCCATGGACAGAGGAGCCTGGCAGGCTACAGTCCAAGGGGTCGCACAGTCAGACCTGACTGAAGCGACTTAGCATGCAGCATGCATGCCAGGTGTACATGTTTGTCAGTTTCATACATGAGGAGACTGAGGCTCAAAGAGGAGCTGGGAAGATCGAGCAGGGAGCCACAGAGCTAACACCCAGGTGTAGATCTTTGTGAGCACAGTTCGTGGTCTCCTCACTCCCCTCCTATGTACATTGTACCTCACAGCACAGTATGGCTGTGATCACATTTGTATCAACCTGTGGGCAACAAGTATGTCTCCTCTGTCTTTTTATTTTTATTTATTTTTTAATGTGTTTTTTTTGTCTGTGCTGGGTCTTCATTGCTGCACGTGGGCCTTCTCTATTGCAGTGAGTGGGGGCCACTCTTCGTTGTGGGTAACGGGCTCCTCATAGCGGTGGCTTCTCTTATTGTGGAGCACGGTCTCTAGAGTGTGGGTTCAGCAGTTGTGGCACATGGGCTTAGTTGCCCCACTGCTCTGGGATCTTCCCCGACCAGGAATTGAACCCATGTCCCCTGCATTGACAGGGAGATTCTCAGCCACCGGACCAGCAGGGAATTCCTCCTCCCAGTGCCTTAACACGTGAGCTGATGGCTTTGCTTCTCTTGGCAGTTCCTGTCTCACCTCCTCGCCCTCACCACCCTCCGCCCGCCTGCAGGGAAGTGCCCCCTTACCTCTGTCTTCCCAGGGGTATTGCCCTTGGATACTCTTTCTGGCAGTTTCTCAGTGGGATGTGCCCTAAGGGATCTATTTAAAACAGGAATCTCCCTGGGACTTTCTTGGTGGTCCAGGGGTTAAGACTCCACCCTTCCATCCCTCCCATCCCTGGTCTGGGAACAAAGATTCCACATGGCACAGCCAAAAAATAAAAACAAATAAATAAAATAGGGGTCTCCCCCACCCCACTCCAGATCCCACTTAACCCACACTGACTTCAAACACAGGATAACTTACTGAACTTTTTGTTAAATTTCCTTCTCCCTTAGCAAGAATGTAAGCTCTGCAAGAGCAAAGACTTTTGTGTGCTTTGTGTCACAGTACCTTCTAAACATCTAGACGAGGCTTAGGAGCCATAAAATTAATACTCATTGAACGGATAAATTAGATTCTGTGTGTGAGCTTCGGTGAAGTTTCTCTCTATGGCGAGTGACTGACCTGTCTCTCAGGGCACAGATGCTCTGGAACCCAACTTAGCTCCTTAGAAAACTATTAAGCTCCTAGTTTGAGGACAGTGTTTTTTAGCATTCCTCCTGATCATTAGTTTCACCTTTTATGTTTAATTTAATACCTGATTATTTTGCCCCAATCTTCTGTACCTTTGATGACTGTATTATTCATTATGAGTAGTTACAGCATTTTCATAATTAATCTTTAATTGCAATACTTGAATAGCATTTCACATGGAAAATGATTTACAGATTTAACCCACGTCTCCCCTTGGGTAATTATCAGAGGTCTGACTAATGTGCGTGAGGCCCTCACGTGGCAGGGGGCTCTCTTCAATGACAATGTGTTGATTTTCTAATTAACGAAGGTTAAGTAGCATTTTTGCTTGCAGACCTACAATTTAAAATTATGACATTTGTCACCAAGACAGATTTCTACAGGGCACATAACTTGAACTCAAATAATTATCACTGGTTCTAGTGCATTAGCATCCTTTGCATAATATTTAATGACCATTTTCAGGACAAAAGATTTTTCTTCATATTGACAGTCAGTAAAAGTACTTTCCAGCTCACTGACCCATTTCATAAATCAGGGACCATCTAAAAAAAGAATGTAAGTTATTTGGTTTTCCTTTATAAAGAGGGAAATGGCATTTCACTTGCCTTCTTTATAAATTAAGAAAATAATATAAAACTTTATTTAATAAATGCAACAAATACAAATTAGACTATAGCCGTATGTTATGGTCAATTAAGGAAAGAAGGGGGGGAAGGTCAGGCAGCAGTGCAAAGAGGGAAAAGGAAGCAAAAAGAAATTTAGGAGAAATTGAGAGCAATTTGCTGAAATGTAGAGAGGGAGACACACAAGCCTACAGGGAGAGATTGTGCATCGTGGACCAGAGTAATTCATAGCTGGAAGGACCAAAGACATCCAGTGCAGCCTCCCTTATGGAGAGGAAAGACTGGTGCTGAGAGGGGGATGCCGCGATTTGATTGGAGCCACCGAGCTGACCAAAAACAGTCAGCGGCCAATAGGGAGAGAGACATCCAAACACAAAGGCAAGAAGAAAGACCGGCGGGTGTAAGAACTCACAAAGAACAGGTCCAGAATGAACCAAAGAGGCTAAATCCTCTCACTGAATGAAGTTTGTTTACGTACACAGAATGAAGCATATACACATATATCTAAATATTTATTTTGATACAATTAAACTATGACTTAATCTATATATACTTTCTCTGACAGCTGAAACTTGCTAAATCTCCATTTTTATCAGATTGTCATTTAGCGTCTTTTAATAAGTCTCTTCAAACTCTCAACCATTGCTGACACCCTTAAATATGAATTATTTCAAAATTAATATACATCCCAGAGAGATTAAAGAATGAAATGTTAAAAGAAGTAAAATCATAAAAGCTCTAGAAGAAAATATAATTGAAAAATTATATTATTTTGGATTAGAAAAAGTTATTAAAAGCCTAATATCAAAGGCAGAAATCATAAAAATAAGATAGACAGACATGACTACATAAACATCAAAACCTTTCATAGGGAAAAAGAAACATTATGTACAAGTTAACAGATGCAAACTGGAAGGATGTAGTTGCCAAATTTATGACAAAAAAAGCCCCAAATATTGTTATCAGTCAATAAGAAATGTCTCTTCTCCTGTAGTGTAACGTTAGTCACTCACTCATGTCTGATTCTTTGAGACCCCGTGGACGGTAGCCCACCAGGCTCCCCTGTCCATAGGATTCTCCAGGCAAGAATATTGGAGTGGGTTGCCATTCACTTCTCCACTTCCCCCCAAAAAACAAAGATCATGAAGAACAAAAAAAAATAGGAATGAGAAAAAAAAAAATTATTCAACTCACAGTATTAAAGCAATGCAAATTAAAAGAATGAACTCTTTCCCCGCCCTCCAGCCTATAAATTCAAAAAGATTCTGCCTAGTATTAGAATTGTTGTGGAGAAGACAGGAGTCTGATACCCTACTGGTGAAATATAATACAAATTGATAGTCTTCTAAGAGGGAAATATATTGTAAATGACTTTAAAATGTATATTCCCTTGTACCCAGCAATTACACGTCTGAGAGTTAATTCTAAGGAAAAACTGGACGGCATGTAAAGGTTGTTACAAGGCTGTTTATTACAGTATCATATATGGTGGAAATTGGAATAAGCTGCTTAAAGCCCAAAGGTAGGGGAATGACAAAATAACTTATAGTGTTTTGCAGGATGGGCTGCTGTGCAGATGTTAAACAAGATGTTCTCTTGGAATATTTATTGTTTTATGATATGTTTTATGATATGTTAAATGAGAAAAGCAAATTTCAAAGCAATGTGCATACACCGCTTTTTCCTTTGTTTTATTTTTTACACATAGGTATGTTCATAGATAAAAGAGAGAAAAGCTATTTGCTAGGAATGAAGGTAATTCCATCTGAGTAGCATTACAGATTCTCTTTTTCATTTTGCTTATCAGTGTGTTTACGGTTTCCACAATGAAAAACTATTCTATTTGTAACCAGGGGAAGGAGAGGCAGACATCTAAAAACATAGATTTAAAATTTTCAGCATATTTTGGCAGGATATAATTATTTTAATTGAGTAGTGATGGAAATTTAAATGGTGAGGCATTTATTGAACAAAAGGCCCTTTGGAAAAACCCTTATTGCAAGAACAAAAGCCATAGCTGATAAAATGATAGATGCCAAATGGAATTTTTAGCACACAAATGGTAACTCATGGATTGAAATTCTTCCAAATCATAGCAAAGGCTCAAATTCTCCACAGCCCAGAAGTGTGCAGAGGAGCTGATGAGCAGATTGCAAAATGGGAAATCCTTCAAAGTGGTTGTTTTTAGTAACTTCTTTTGCCATCTACTCCCACAGCTTTGATCAAAATGGGCATTGGACTCCCTTCAATTAATCCTCTTCTATTTAAATATTTTATTAAAAGGAATAATCCCTGGAGAATCATCACTCAAATCTCAGTACTACCCAGTGAGAGAACTGCAAGGCTTGGGTTTACAAAGATAGTAGTGGAAGTCATTTGCTGTTTCACGGCTGAGGATGCACAGGCATAAACAAAGGCTAATCCATCTCTGCAACGAAAGCCTCTGATCCACAAGCCCTGTCTGCTGAGTCGTGTAATTGCACACTTTTTCTCAAGATACTGGAATAAGTGATCAGAATCCATCTCCAGTGTGCAAACTTACCCAAAGTCTGCCAATCCTATTGACCATGCTGTCTTTAAAGACATCCAAATCTACACCTCAGAAACATGTATGTCTGTGACCCCCGGACCTTGAAGTTCTTCTGTATTAGACGATCATCATAGATCAGAGTCTAAGACCACAGCTCAAGAATAAGGCGGAGCTGACAGTGCCCTGGCACTGCAGTTATGAGTCCTTAAGTACAGGACTTCATGTCTCTAAACCTCAGTTTTGTTATCCAAATAATTAGGGCAAGATAACAATGTATGGATGTGAGAGTTGGACTGTGAAAAAAGCCGAGCACCGAAGAATTGATGCTTTTGAACTGTGATATTGAAGAAGACTCTTGAGAGTTCCTTGGACTGCAAGGAGATCCAACTAGTCCATCCTAAAGGAGATCAGTTCTGGATGTTCATTGGAAGGACTGATGTTGAAGCTGAAACTCCAGTACTTTAGCCACCTGATGCAAAGAGCTGACTCATTGGAAAAGACTCTGATGCTGGGAAAGATTGAGGGCAGGAGGAGAAGGGGATGACAGAGGATGAGATGGTTGGATGGCATCACCGACTCAATGGACATGGGTTTGGGTAGACTGTGGTAGTTGGTGATGGACAGGGAGGCCTGGCATGCTGCGGTTCATAGGGTCACAAAGAATTGGACACGACTGAGTGGCTGAGCTAACTAACTAACAATGCCTACCTTGCCCGGTTGTTGTAAGAATCAGGTGAATATCATGCATAAGGTGCCTAGTAGAATACCTACTACATTACCCTCAATAAAAGAGTAACTTTCACTTTATTAACCATATCTTTTGTTTCTAAATCCCCATCAGATTTCTTTTAATAAGTTTAACTCTTATCATCGTATTTAATTTCCAGAAGAGCTGTTAGTCTAAAACCCAGGCACATTTATAAATTTGAGTTCCTCTCTTTTTGTACCAGCTGCTTAAAAAATCATAGCAAAGGTTATTATAGACACAATCCACTTGTGATATATTAACAATTCTCCAATGAATTCTGCTATGAAATTTGTTAAGAATATTTTAATATTTTCATGCTCATAAACCTCTAACTCCATAACTTACTCAGAAAATCACAGTGAATTTGCTTTTTGTGTTATGTGTCTTGAAATGGCAGTTAAACAAAGGCAATAAAATCTAAACTGACCTGGTAATAAATGTGGTATAGCTGACTTCTGTATGAAATCGTCAATTCCAATTTCCAACAACCCCAGACAAGAAGCTCTGGGAATCCTTAACATGAATTTCAAAGCAAAGCTTTTCTTGAGACAAGAAGAACCAGGACTTACAACCACATTCCAAATGGATTTACTTCTTCTGACTAATTGACTTGTTAACTATGCTAATATATTCATGTCTCTCTGCCTTTTTATATCTCTTCCAGTAGATAATGCTGTGGAATGTAATGTTGTGAGATTAAAAACCAAAGAACTTAGAGATTCTTATAAACTTCTCTCCTAAGGAAACCAGATTAGACTTCCGAAACAGCTTATAAAATGTGTGTGTGTCTCCAAGCATTTTAGTTCTGTAGCAAATGTATTGCTTCTCCCAAGCCAGCCTCTTTTTTAAGTAGGCGTTATAGCCTAAGGGGGAAAAGTCGCAAGCTCTTCTGTTGGCAGTGAGGGGGCCTGCAGCACTTGGCAGCCTCATCTCCCCACAGTGGTCTGAGGCTGAGAAACGAAATAGAAGCCCTGGCAGAGGTGATCCTGTCTGAGCTCCATGCCTTCTGTCTTCCCAGGTGGTGCTGGAGGCCAGCAGGGCTTCCTGGGCTGTATCCGCTCCCTACGGATGAATGGAGTGACTCTGGACCTGGAAGAGAGAGCCAAGGTCACATCTGGTTTCAAATCCGGGTGCTCAGGGCACTGCACCAGCTACGGAGCCAACTGTGAGAATGGAGGCAAGTGCGTAGAGAAGTACCACGGCTATTCCTGCGACTGCTCCAGCACCGCCTATGATGGAACATTTTGCAACAAAGGTGGGTCAGAACCAGCTTCCAGAGCCGCGTTTAGCTGTCTTTGAAGCCCAGATCATCTGTCGAACTGCTCTTCCGCAGGCATAAGGGTACTTCACTCCAAGGGTAAAGTGTTTGGAATTCTTCTCCCATCGTAAGTAGGAAGTCCCCTAAACCAATCCTTCATCTTTGTTGTTCATTGAAGAGAGAAAAGCTTTGAGTGTGGTGCAGAGTTTCCCCCTAAATTCAAGCAAACTTTGAAGTGGCTAGAACATTACAGAGCAAACAGCCACGTCATGCCTTAACAATGAGGAATGAGGTAAGCAGCCATTGAAAGGGGTCCGTGATGGGCCTCCTGACCCTCTCACTCTCTTGGACCTGTACATGGTGCAGTGACTCAGTCTGTGCCACCCAGCGTTCTTCATGTCCACTGCTAAGAAAATGAATTCAAGCTGGACTCACAAAAAAGCCCCTCTGTTCAACTCTTGTCGCAAGCATTTTTGATCAGTCTTCTACAGGACACCTCAGTGGCAGGTTCTCAGCCCCCCACAAAGTGCAGGAATACTGAGATACTACATCTAATAATGCAGTAACATCTAACAATGTTACTGCCTTATTTCAGCCTTGAATGAGTAACCCCTAATAAATTCAGCAAAGCCAATCGGCTGACTCCAAGAACCTGGTGTATATGGCCCTTGTCATTCAGGATACACCCGGTGATCTTGTGTAACCAGAAGAAATTCACACAACTGGCCTGTGGCTTCTTTTCCACTTGTGAGCAAGAGGGCTGGGGAGAGGCAGAGCTGACCCTCTTCTCAAGCTACAATTGAGATGCATGTAACTCACTCTTCTCTTTCTAAATGAATGTATAACGTTTGGGTAGAGTTTTCTGTAAATGGTTGGTGCATCTCTCTATAAGAAGCTTTACATAAGTAGCCTTTTCATACTCTCATGAATACATGGAGGGTTGTTTATGCTGGCGTTATTCACACAAGATGCCACGCAGAAGGAGGCATTGCTCCCTAACACTCTCTGTACATCCAGGCTACTGTCTGAGGTGCTGTCACGTAAGCATATAAATTAGGTCGGACTGGGCTTGAAGGATGAGCGTGAGACAACCACCAGGGCGGAAAGGAGCGCCATTGCTGAATAATCCACAGCACGTTAGCACTGCTGTTACAGAGCGTTCTCCCACTTGCAACAACATGGTTCCATGATTTTCCGGCGTCACACACTGGGAAGGGTTTGCAGAACACATTAATTTTGCACTTGTAGAAATGACAGTCTTGCAATTACCATTCATTGTGCCTGATGCTAATTTAATGTAGTCATTCCCTTGCCAAAGTGGTGTCTGAATGCAATCAAGTGAGCGCTAATGTCTGAGAGATTCCACTGCATAAGTGCCAATTTAAAGAAAATCATGAGCCCCTTATTTTTGGAGAGTTGGGTTAAGTACAGTAGCTCACACACAACCTCTGGGGGTTAATAGGCAATATTCACAAACAGAAAGACGAGAGTATATACCCTTCTGCCTTGCCAGTGCGTGAGATGGAGTCAAAGAAATCCTGTGAGTTCCCAGTGCCATTATTTCAAAGAGTTTACATAGAAGATCCCTAAATATTCTCTTAATACCTGTTTAGCAGGGTGAGTTTACATTTGACTCAGTTAGTGGCTTTACCAAAAAAGATTTAAAACAGCACACTGTATTTGGAAAGTATTTGTGGGCATCCTTCTGGGTCAAGACAAGTATTCTCTTGACCTGGAGAGGATGAAGGTGGTGCTGCTTGAGAGGAATCACAAAAGCTTCACCTGCACTGAAGGCAGGCTCCTCCCCAGCCGGGGTCTTCCAGCCGAGGCGGTGCCTCTGGTCTGGGCCTCACCTCCCAGAGCCTCAGCTCCTGTGACCACACCCTCCAGGGGTCTACAGCCACATGACTCTTCCTCCAGAGAGAGCAACCACAGTCACCTGCCTAAGAGTGAGCTCGTGAAAGTCCTTTGCAGGCAGGCTTCCTCGGACTTCCCTGATAGCTCAGTTGGTGAAGAATCTGCCTGCGATGCAGGAGACTCCAGTTCAATTCCTGGGTCCGGAAGATTCCCTGGAGAAGGGATGGACTACCCACTCCAGTATTCTTGGGCTTCCCTTGTGGCTCAGCTGGTAAAGAATCTGCCTGCAATGCAGGAGACCTTGGTTCGATCCCTGGGTTGGGAAGATCCCCTGGAGAAAGGAAAGGCTACCCACTCCAGTATTCTGGCCTGGAGAATTCCATGGGCTAGTCCATGGGGTCACAAAGAGTCAGACACGACTTTCACTTCACTTCACTTCCTCAGCTAGAATAGTTCTGTGCTTGTGTATGTGGACAGAGGTCCACAGTATTTTGCTGAGTTAATGAAATGGGTCTCAACATATCACACACAACATGATTAAATGTCTATATAAAGTCTAACACACACACACACAAGGAAAGCAATTATAAGGAAACATATCAAAATATTGTGTTAGTCACTCAGTTGTGTCTGACTCTTGGCGATCCCATGGACTGTAATTCACCACCCTCCTCTGTCTGTGGGATTCTTCAGGCAAAAATACTGGAGTGGGTTACCATTTCCTTCTCCAGGAGATCTTACTGACCCAGGAATCAAACCTGGATCTCCTGCATTGCAGACAGATTCTTTACCATCTGAGCCTCCAGGAAAGCCCATCAAAATATTAACTGTCATTATTCTGGGGAGAGGGTGAAAACACAAATATTTATTTTCTCTTATCTTTTTGCTGTATTTTCTAATCTTTATACAATGATGAATTACCAATTTTTTTCATCACTTTTGCCTCTTTTGGGGAAGAACTAAGTACTAACAGGCAGAGCCCTTACCCCATGCATTCAAGGCTCAACTACCTATGGTTAGAAAATATCTAGTTATTAACCAGAAATCACGATACCATGTAATCATCACACTATCTAGAATGGAGGAGGATCTCGGGTGAAAACTGCACATAATTAAATTACCTTTGAAAAATCCCTCTCTCTACGCATTCAACAGAGCCCGTTTTTTCACAAACCTTCAAAGCAGTCACCTTTCAGATGGGCCCTGAAGGAAGGCCTGCTTTGTTGGGGCCAAGTTGTATCAAAATAAAAAAACACTTGTATCACACTCAGCCAGGTGAGGGGGGCATACAGGGTCTCCAGCAGGTCCCTCCCGACGATGCTCTTTGCTTTGCAGGTTTGACAGTCACTGTCCCACCAGCGCAGTGTAGATAGCAGACACTCCTTTCTCTCTTCTCTGAACTCTTATCAAAAACTTCTCCTAGACCCCCTTTTTTTTTTTTTTTTCAAATGAATCTTTAAAGATTTGATCATTAAGGTGTCAGCTCTCCCAGGGAAGAGTCATTAAATAGAAAAGCTGACTGGGGAAAAGTTCGGGTTTTGGAGAGAGCATGAGTGAAAGTGAAAGTCGCTCAGTCGTGGCCGACTCTTTGCGACCCCATGGACTATACAGTCCGTGGAATTCTCCAGGCCAGAATACTAGTGGGTAGCCTTTCCCTTCTCCAGGGGATCTTCCCAACGGGGGGATCGAACCCAAGTCTTGTACATTGCAGGCGGATTCTTTACCAGTTGAGCCACAAGGGCAGCCCAGAGAGCATGAGGGCCCCCCAGAAGCTCTATAACTAGACCTCATAGCCAGTCACCTCGCCTCTACAGATAACTGTGCAATGTCCCCTCTTCTTAGAATGCCCAGCCAATAGCCACCACTTCACTCAGCGCAGACAGCGCCATCCCATGGACCATTCCTCGGCAGCCCATTGGCTGAGACCGTAGATGCCTCTGGGAGCAGGGCCAACCCAGTTTACAGGGAAGTTTTGGCTGTGGGTCTGTCACACCCAGCATTAGTGGGGACCCCCCGTGGGGACCCCTGGACACGCCACCGGTGGTCTTCTCTAAACGGACCTATTCCTTCTTGGACAGTCAAACCTCAAAACACATTTATGACTATCAACCTCAATCTTATTTCTAACCAGAAATTAACAACATGATTAGAAACAAACTCTTGCTTTGTCTTCTCTGGGTTTTCAAGCAAGAGGGAAAGTAGCAGACCTATTGCAGCCACAGCGATTTCTGTATTAAATGTTTGTAGCTGAATACAATCACGGATTGAATAGTGTCCCTCTCTGCCAAGTGCATGTCCACCCGGAGCCTCAGAACGTGACCTTGCTTGGAAATTGGCTCTTTACAGATGTAATTAATGTGAGGTCATCCTGGACTAGGGTGGGCCAGGAAAACATGGGGCCCCCAGAAGCTCGAAAAAGTAAGGAAGAACCCTCCCCTGGAACCTTCAGAAGACATGTGGCCCTGATAACACCTTGCCTTTTACTTTGAGCCACTATAACTGTGAGAGAATAAATTTCTGTTCTTTCAGGCCACCCAGGGTGTGGGCCATTGTTAGGGCAGTCATAGGAAATCAACAGAAGGGCATATAAAAGCCTTCAGTGCTTCTTAATTCCTGTATTTAACCATGGTAACAGCTGACATTTATTGACAACTTGCTATGTGCCAAGCAGTGTGCCAAGGTGTTTAATTATGTTAGCGTCACCTAATACTCATGACAGCCCCATGTTGGTACTATAACTATTCTCCCCATTTTACAGAGAAGGAAATTTAGGCACAAGAGGGTATTAGTCACTTGCCTGAGGTTCACACACCAGTGGGTAGCAGGACTGCGATTTATATGCGGGCAGTTTGACTCAAAGCCCCTGTTCTTCACCATCACTGTGTGTTACTGCTTCTCACCAGGGCACGGTCCTTCACATTTGTTTAGTCGCTCAGTCTTGTCCAACTCTGGACCCCATGGACTGTAGCCGCGAGGCTCCTCTGTCCATGGGATTCTCCAGGCAAGAATACTAGAGAGGGCTGCCATTTCCTTCTCCAGGGGATCTTCCAGCCCAGGGATCGAACCCATGAATGCAGGCAGAGTCTTTACCACTGAGCCACCTGGGAGGCCTGATCCTTCATGTAGCTTCATGTAAAACTGAAAAGAGAACTCCTGGTCCTAAAGCTTTTTAGTTATGGTGATTCGGTTAAAACAAAAAAAAAACACAGCACATTCTTGGATGCAAATTTTATCATAAGAAGAAACAGAACACAAGATCTGAACACAACCTCTTTCTCTCTCTCTCTCTCCCCCTCTTTCCCTCCCCTCCCCCCACCCACCCCACACCCATACATTTAGATGTAAGCTGTCATCACTTATTGATTTATTTCTTTAACAAACACTCGGTGAACACCGACTGTGCCTAGGCGCTTTGAACGCACAGTTGAGTCTGACTGCACTGAAATTTTCAAAACATTTCCGTGGTTTACATCTACAGAACCTGGACAATGCAGTGTACACAAAAGCAGGAGATGAGAATTAGCCATCATCCAGGCTGCCAGAAAGAGCTCTTCATTAGGACCCCTTCACTGGGCCAAGTTTAGCAAAAACTTATCATCAAGAGGCACAAAAATATCTCCTAATTCACTGCTCTGCATTTTTGTCCTGTAAAACTGTCCATGTTCCTCTGCCAAACCAGGACAGCAGCTGAAGCTTCATTGCTGTCGTTCAGTCACTAAGTCGTGTCCGACTCTTTGCGACCCCACGGCCTGCAGCAGGTCAGGCTTCCTTCCTCCACTGTCTCCTGGAGTTTGCTGAAGTTCAGGTCCCTTGAGTTGGTGATGCTATCTAACTCTCCCCTCCCCCCACACACCCCACACCCATACATTTAGATGTAAGCTGTCATCACTTATTGATTTATTTCTTTAACAAACACTCGGTGAACACCGACTGTGCCTAGGCGCTTTGAACGCACAGTTGAGTCTGACTGCACTGAAATTTTCAAAACATTTCCGTGGTTTACATCTACAGAACCTGGACAATGCAGTGTACACAAAAGCAGGAGATGAGAATTAGCCATCATCCAGGCTGCCAGAAAGAGCTCTTCATTAGGACCCCTTCACTGGGCCAAGTTTAGCAAAAACTTATCATCAAGAGGCACAAAAATATCTCCTAATTCACTGCTCTGCATTTTTGTCCTGTAAAACTGTCCATGTTCCTCTGCCAAACCAGGACAGCAGCTGAAGCTTCATTGCTGTCGTTCAGTCACTAAGTCGTGTCCGACTCTTTGCGACCCCACGGCCTGCAGCAGGTCAGGCTTCCTTCCTCCACTGTCTCCTGGAGTTTGCTGAAGTTCAGGTCCCTTGAGTTGGTGATGCTATCTAACCATCTCACCCTCTGCCGCCCTCTTGTCCTTTTCTCCTCAATCTTTCCCAGCATCAGGGTCTTTCCAATGCATGCGTATCTTTAAATCCTCGGGAAACAGTGTCTGAGATTAGGGAGTTGTCTTTTCCTCTCAAACATCCCTTTGTTTGTCACTCAGATAAAGTCCAAACAGAAGGATCAAGGTAGCAGGACCGCAGTGGCTACTAGTGAGGCAGGAGGGTCAGCAGATGCAGCGTCGCCGTCACTTACAGTCACACAGACGCACACCCCCCTCCCTGTGGTCCAGCTCGGCCTCCTGCTCTCCCTATGAGTGTCCTGACATTGACTAATTGATACAGAAGAAACTGTTTCTGGCTAACTCAATTCCCCACGTAGAAAATGAATGAGGGAGTTAGACCTGAGTTTGAATCTAGCGTCCTCACTTGCAGGTTCCATGACCTTGAGCAAATGTTTAACTCCACTTGGCCTCATCTTCAGCAATATGTAACATCTATTCTTAATTCCACCGTGAGGCTCACATGGGATCATGTGAACAAATTTCCGAACTGAGAACCTAGTGCACGTCAGTCAGACAGCAGTTGTCCCTGTCCATTCTCTGCACTTGCTTTATTTTTTGTTTGTGTTTTTGTTTTTACTTTAAATCACATCATCCTTTCATCTGTCCCTAAAAGCTTTCAATATCAGATGCCTAACTGGCCTCATTTCAGTTACCTCTGAGTGCTGGATTCAGTTCAGTCCAGTTCAGCCACTCAGTCGTGTCCAACTCTTTGAGACGCCAGGGACTGCAGCACGCCAGGCCTCCCCGTGCATCACCAACTCCCAGAGTCCACCCAAACCCATGTCCATTGAGTCAGTGACGTCATCCAACCATCTCATCCTCGGTCTCATCAGCTACCGGAGAAGCAATGGCAATATCATAAAGTGTGCTCTCTACTGAATTGTGGTCACAGTCATATTTTTCTAAAGCTGAAAGTATCACCTCTGGACCCTAAACCCTGATGGGCTGAGGAATATGCAGAGATGGGAATTGGCACCCCAGTCTCTGCATCCCAGGAGTCATGCCCACGAGTGCAGTTCCTCATGTAAGGTGTCCATCCCCACTAAGAGCCAACTTAGGTCACCTTAGCGATGGCTGGGTCCCTTCCTAAATCAAAACCCATCAGGAGACAAGAAAGCACTGAGAGAGTTCAGGACTCCATTTTGCTGAGAGGACTCAAGTCCAAGTTCAAGGAAATTAAATTGTACCCACCAGTCCAAGTCCAAGACTCAAGTCCAAGTTCAACCTGTAAGGGACGAGGTTCGTCCCTCTTGCCTCCTCAAGGAGTGTTTCGTGGTAAGCGGGAGGAGGTGGCTTTGCCCAATGCACTTTGAATATTTTCAAACTCTGCTTCTCAGTGGCTCCAGGCACTGCTCAGGGAGCAGAGGAAGGCTATGGGCTGCCCTTCTAGAGTAGGATTTGAAGCCTTTTAGGGAAGGTTCATTTTAGATATTATAAAACAATTAGGGGAGAGAGAAAGAGAAACGCATATTAGGATCACACACTTATATGAAACTAGTTAAGGGCAACAATCACAGGAGGAGGAAATGGCAACCTACTCCAGTATTCTTGGCTGGAGAATCGCATGGACAGAGGAGCCTGGCAGGCTACCGTCCATGGGGTCACAAAGAGTCAAACAAGACTAAACGCTCGCACACCAATGGGAACACTGGCCATTTTTTCTGATTGGCCTCCCCACGCTTGCTCCCAGCTTGGAGAAGAGTTGACACCAACAGGAAGAGATGTCTTTCGTGGGCTTCTTTTTCATTGCCAGTTGGAACAGGAGATTTTATAGATTTGGACTCATGCCTACAGGAACAAGAATTCTTTTTCCTATTCCTCTTCCCCTTAGAATGTTGTTCAAGAAGGGAAAACTCTCCTCTATTGATACGTTTTTTAAATCTTCAGACCTTAAAAATATCCTAGAAACATACAATCGTCTGGTTTTAAAAAGAAAGAAGAAAAGTTAAGAAAATTCTTGTGGACAAAAGCCTGTAAATACTTATGGATAAAAGGAAATGCTTTTGACTTGATTCTAAAACGTCAGAGCTACAGAGATGACCTTCAAGTTTAGGTGACTTCATTATCAAATTTTATGGTGGTAAATAGCATTCTCCCTGACCTGGGCTTTTCTTTGGGGTCCCATATACAAAGGAAAACCTGACCTATTAACTTTTCTGCAGAAAGGGTTTTTAAAATTCAGTGGTAAAAACAAGTCCTTTGTAAAACACCAATTGTAATAAAGGACAGAGCTTTGGACTTTGCCAAACGATAAATAACTTTAAGTTTGTGCCCCTTCTATTACCCACCTGGAGAAGGCAATGGCCACCCACTCCAGTACTCTTGCCTAGAAAATCCCACAGACGGAGGATCCTGGTGGGCTGCAGTCCATGGGGTAGCGAAGAGTCGGACACGACTGAGCAACTTCACTTTCACTTTTCCCTTTCATGCATTGGAGAAGGAAATGGCAACCCACTCCAGTGTTCTTGCCTGGAGAATCCCAGGGACAGGAGTGCCTGGTGGGCTGCCGTCTATGGGGTCGCACAAAGTCATACACAACTGAAGCGACTTAGCAGCTATTACTCACCAAGTTTTGGACAAACTGTTTGGACAAACAGTTTTCATTTTCCTGTGTGTGTTATTGAATGTTTTTATTCCTCATTCTTCAGCAATAATGAGAATTCAGTAATATGAAGTTTATAAAAATAATACTCTATCATTTCCTACAAATTAGCCATGATTTCAGCTGAAACTCTACCCATTTCTTTTCTTTCATGAACCTAAAAATTATCAGTGTCATAAATTTTCTGGAGGGTTTGCTTTTAAATTACTCATATTTTTTGCTCCCCTTACAAGCATGTCCATACCAACATTCTGACTGACCTCAAGTATTCCGTTGCATCTGCAGGACATGAAGTCCTGCCTCTGGTGTGCAATGCCTCCTCTCGGCAGCCTTCTTTCACGGTCATTACTGCCAGCAGGCAGCTCTGGCCTTAGCAGGCTCATCCGAGGCATCCCTTGGCTAGAGGAAATTCACTTTCTTAAATGATCAAACCTGAGGGGTCTTGAGCTGTGTTTAATCTGCCATCTGATAGATCACCCTGGCTCTGAACTCATTCACATACTTTTACCTCCATCAATTGCAATCGACTGTAATAGTGGATGGTTTAGATAAATGGGTATTTTGCCTGTTTTGCCCCGTTAGGACCAAACCCTAAGGAAACAGTAATGATTAGGGTCAACTACTCTCTCTGAGCATCCCTAAGCTTGGCATCTTAAATAGATGATCTCCAAGTTCTCATGAAGTCTGGGCATATGATACAGGTATTATTGTGTAGTGTTTAACCCAGCTTGACAATAATCCTCTAGGTAGGCTTCTAAGTGATGAGTTCATGAAATATAAGGTGGCTTCTAAACTGTTCAAGTTCTGTAAGGTAAAGATTCTCAGCAAAATTGAACCATTGGCAGTAAAACTTTAACATATCTATGTTCTGGATGAATGAAGTAAGATCAAGTGGTTTGATGAGAGCTGCTGCTGCTGCTAAGTCTCTTCAGTCGTGCCCAGTTCTGTGTGACCCCATAGACAGCAGCCCACCAGGCTCCCCCGTCCCTGGGATTCTCCAGGCAAGAACACTGGAGTGGGTTGCCATTTCCTTCTCCAAGGCATGAAAGTGAAAAGTGAAAGTGAAGTCGCTCAGTCATATCCGACTCTTAGTGACCCCATGGACTGCAGCCTACCAGGCTCCTCCGTCCATGGGATTTTCCAGGCAAGAGTACTGGAGTGGGGTGCCATTGCCTTCTCTGGTTTGATCATTACTAACAATTTAATTTCCTTATATGCACCAGGCACAAGTGTAGTGAAATACAGACATTTACTGTAAGCCTACTATGTGGGAAGCAGTGGATTGAGAGTGAGGAGACTGAGATAAATGAGATGAGGCCTGGAATGAAGTGGAAGCTGTGAAACCAACTGCAGTACAGTGGGAGAGTGAGACAGAAGTGCAGAGTGATCCCTGGACTTGGAACCAGCCCATTGTGTTAACGGCAGAGCTGCTCTTAATGTCCCACCCGAGGCTAGCAGGGCAGACCATGCTGGGCCACACTGAATTCTGGGGACAGGCGTTTGATTAGAGAGGGCTCTTAAAAAAAATTGTCTGAATGAATCTCAAGCTTAAAAATTCAAGAAGCCTTGTGAACCTCAAGTATAACAAAAATAAAGAACACTTAAAGATACATTACTGAAACCTAAAGACAAAATTTTTTAAACTCATAATTTTAAAAAAAGGATTTATTCTTGAAAAATAAATTAGAAGTTAAAAAAACTGATATAGTTGGCATTGTAAAAATAGTTATTTGCTTTTAATATTGCAAAAATAGATTGCTTTGGAAAATTAACAGTGAACAAAATGTTTTAGTATTTAGATCAGTTAGCAGTTTTTCAACTTGTTTCCCATTGATCAATGATATTTTATGAAGTTTTGCTCTCTTTAGTTTCTAACATGAAAAAACTACAGCAATTTTTAAATGAGCCAAAAATCACACCAAAGAAGTTATACAAATGGCAAATATAAGCATATGGAAAAATGATCCACATGATATATCATCAGGGAAATCCAAATTGAAACAACAGTGAGATACCACTACACATCTATTAAAATGGCCAAAATCTGGAATACTGACAACTCAAAATGCTGACAAGAATGTGGAGCAACAGAAACTCTCATTCATGGCTGGTGGGAATGCAAAATGGTACAGCCACTCTGAAAGACGGTTGGGCGATTTCCTACAAACTGAACATGTTCTCACCATACATTCCAGCAATCATGCTCCTTGCTATTTACCCAAAAGAATTAAGAGCTTATGTCCACACAAAAACCTGTACACAGATATATATCTAGCAGCCCTACTCATAATTGCCAAAACTTGGGAACAACCATGATGTCCTTCAGTAGGTGAATGAATGAATGAACTGTTGTACATCCAGGCAATGGAATACTATGCAGATTTAAAAAGAAATGAGTTGGCAAACCATGAAAAGACATGCTGGAAACATCAATGTGTATTACTAAGTGAAAAAAGTCAGTATGAACCTGGATAATTCCAAATATATAACATTCTGGAAAAGGCAAAATTATAGACAGTAAAACCATCAGTGGTGTCCTGTGGTTGGAAGGAGGAAGGAGCAATGGCAAGGCAAAGCACAGAGGGTTTTCAGGGCAGTGAAACTACTCTCTAAGACAGATACTGTTATGATGGGTGCATGCTCAGTCACGTCAGTCATGTCTGACTCTGTGATCCCATGGACTGTAGCCCACCAGGCTCCTCTGTCCATGGAATTCTCCAGGCAAGAATCCTGGAGTGGGTTGCCATTTCCTTCTCCAGGGAATCTTCCTGACCCAGGGATCAAACCTGTGTTTCCTGTGTCTCCTACGTTGCAGATGGATTCTTTACCACTAAGCCCCCAGAGTAGCCCCATTATGATAGGCACGTATCATTATTTGGGGCTTCTTAGGTAGTTCAGTGGTAAAGAATCCACTTGCCAATGCAGGAGACCCAGGAGACAAAGGTTTGACCCCTGGGTCAGGAAGATCCCCTGTAGGAGGGCATGGCAACCCACTCCAGTGTTCTTGCCTGAGAAACCCATGAAGTGGCAAGCGTGTGACGCAACTTAGCAGCTAAACCACCACCAGGCATCATTGTACGTTTACCCAAACCCAGAGAATGCACAATACCAAGAGTAAGCCGCAGTGTAAACCATGGACTTGGGGTGCCTACGATGAGTCAGCATGCTTGAGATATCAACAATGTGACTATAGCAGCTGTACTAATCTGGTGTGGGATGTTGACAGGGGCGAAGGCTGTGCATGTGTGAGGACAGAGAGCATGTGGGAAACCTCTGTATCTTTCTCTCAATTTTGCTGTAAATCTAAAACTGCTCTATAAAGTATTAAAGAAGAATAGGGGATTTTTTTTCAATTTTACAAAATTTTATTTTCATCCTCCCAGATTTTTCCCTCAGCCCTACTTCCTAAGACTTTATATGTGCTTAATGTTGAGTGAACTCCAGGAGTTGGTGATGGACAGGGAGGCCTGGCGTGCTGTGATTCATGGGGTTGCAAAGAGTCAGACACAACTGAGCAACTGAACTGAACTAAACTGAATGGTACATTCTCTATATTTATACTTTAAAGATACCCCTTTAAAGGTACCAGTTCAAAGGTAGATCAACAAATAGATATGTAAATAACAGCTTATCCCTGCTTTTTTTGTTAAAAGAGATCTTCTAAGAACTCTTTATTAACTTTAACATGACAAAATTTTATTTTAATATTCTATCCCAAAGTTCAGACTTAACTGACCTGAATTTGCTTCCTTTCAGTTCAGTTCATTCGCTCAGTCATGTCTGACTCTGCGACCCCATGAATCGCAGCACACCAGGCCTCCCTGTCCATCACCAGCTCCCGGAGTTCACTCAGACTCATGTCCATCGAATCAGTGATGCCATCCAGCCATTTCATCCTCTGTCATCCCCTTCTCCTCCTGTCCCCAATCCCTCCCAGCATCAGGGTCTTTTCCAATCAGTCAACTCTTTACATGAGGTGGCCACAGTATTGGAGTTTCAGCCTCAGCATCAGTCCTTCCAATGAACACCCAGGACTGGTATCCTTTAGGATGGACTGGTTGGATCGCCTTGCAGTCCAAAGGACTCGCAAGAGTCTTCTCCAGCACCACAGTTCAAAAGCATCAATTCTTCGGCACTCAGCTTTCTTCACAGTCCAACGCTCACATCCATACATGACTACTGGAAAAACCATAGCCTTGACTAGATGGACCTTTGTTTAGACATCTACAAATTTACCACTCCAGGGAACAATTTTACTTCCTGTCTTACTCTCAGAACTTTTGGGTCAAGTATAGCTTAAAGAAGGTTCCCCAATTTAAACTCCTACATGAATCATTCTCTCTGCAGGCACCAAAATATCCTTTAATATCTTCTATTCCTTTCAATCCTTCCCTTATGACCAGCAATGCAGCCAACGTCATTCTAAACTAATATTGTTTTTTAAAAGAAGGTATCTGTACATTTTAAAGTTTTTTCAGTTGAAGAAAGTTAATACTATTTAGAACAGTGGAGCAAGAATACCTTGAATTCCAATTTCAACATTATTGAAAAAAAATTGAACAGTCATGTGTCTCTCTTGACTTGCAGTTTCTTTATAAATTGTATTAATTATATAAAATATATTATTCACAGGACTGTGAGGATCAAATGAACTGATGTAGGTGAAAGTATTTTGAAAGCATTAATGTTATAAAAATACAAATTATTATGAAGGATATTAATCACTAAGTCAGAGATCCTGAAGTTGAGGGTCTCTTTAGAGTGAGGACTGCAAAGTGTCATACATTGCCTTTCAAGAGCCATCAGGAAACCTGTTCAGAACTTCTCTGTCCACATGGATAGTGTTGCCCTAACTGGCAGCAGAAAGCTGAATATCCCTCTTGTTTACATTACTGCTCACCCACATCTATAGGGCAGTGACAGGCTTTCGCTGGAGCTCAAAGATTACAACGTCCCACAAGACATTAGACCTCCGAGCAGTCCTGCTCCATGGCCTGCAAAATGGCATTCAGAGTCAGCGCAACACTTGCATGCCATGACCCTAATTACATCTCTGTCTGCATCATGGAATGATGATGAATTGTTTAACCTGGAGCACCGCTAAAGCAGCAGATACACTTGAGATTAAGTAAGAATGGATTCTAAAGCAGCTTCTTGGGGTTATGATTTATTGAGGTCTTTAGAAAATAATACTGGTTGCTTGAATATAGAGTTACAAAAAAAATAAAAAGGAACTCCTAGACCTTAGAAGCCTCATCTAAAATTTTCCCCTTACCCCGAATGATTAACAGTCTCTCAGCCCCCTTATTGGGCTTTCCCGGGGGCTCAGCAGTAAAGAATCTGCCGGCTGCAGAGGGGCCACAGGAGACAGGGGTTCAATCCCTGGGTCAGGAATATGCCCTGGAGGATGGCATGGCGTGCAATCCACTCCAGTATTCTTGCCTGGGAAATCCCATGGCCAGAGTAGAGTCAAACATGACTGAAGCAATTTAGCACACACACACACACACACACACACACACACACACACACACACTGCCCCCCTTATTAGGAATTACAGCTTCAACTCAGATTAATGAGCCCAGGTATTTCTCATGCTTAAGCCAAATGTAATTCAAATATTTGCACAAGACCTTTGCCAGTCACTTCTTTCTAAGAAGTTAACAGAGATTATCAAGGTTGCCAGTGAAATGCCTTCTAACCTTTACTATTAGAGTAATTGAAATTAAATCCCTTTTACATAGATCTACTCTAGCCTGTTGGCTTTTTATAATTGCTTAATAAGTGTCTCCTATAATGGAATCTTATAAATTTGGTTTAAAATATAAATTAAGTCATGAAAATCAAATTAAAACAGGAAACCAAGTCATAAATTTCAAAGTTTATAGGCCCCCCTCTCCTATTAAATAAGCAAAATTATTATCTTGTGTGACTTTGTAGTCTCCTACTGAATCAGAAGCCACGTGCGGTTATACACTTTATAACCCCTTTAGAAATATAAAGGACGAGTGCAAAAAGTTTTATTTCTATTATCATAATGAATTTATCATTATTCAGACTTTCAGCTTTTACTCTAACATTTAAATGTCATTGGGTGATTTATTTCAACACTTCTTCAACTTCTCTTAAATTGTTAAGTTTGTGAAGCTCTTTTTGTCACAAAATCAAAGTATCTCAGGGTTGAAAGGAATATTACATTTATTCATATTCAACTGACATTTTGTTGAACTCTTCCTTTTAGGCCAGGCACTGAACTAAGTACGTTCACATATCTTACTTTATTTAATCATCACAGTGATTTTGAGCTGTCGGCATGAGCTCTCCTATTTGAAGAAACTGAGGCTTCTAAGAGATTCAGTCTGTTATCCACAGTCACAGGGCTTTTGAACAACCCCAACCCCAAGCCTGGTATTTTCTCCATGATATACACCAGCTCAGTGATCCCTTTATAACATACCCCGTGACTGGGATCCACACCACACCACAGGAAGGGGCTCATTCCATATCTAGACATTTCCAACAACTACAAAGGCTTCCCTTACCCTACACCACCATCTCTATCAAAGATAGAGAGAAAATTCATGAAGAGAGAGTGGATATCCAGCTCTAGCTTCAAATCCCTGTGCCTTTAAGAACTCAAGAATGTACACATACCTTCAAACCTCCCAACTCCAAGAAGGACAAGTGAAAACATCTAACCTAAAGGTTGAAATAACCTGAAGCCTTGAAATAATCAGAAGTCTAAATAATGTGATGGTTACAAAAATGATGCCCTTTTTCTTTCCCACATATTCACTTCACGGTTCCAGCTGAAACTCTCTGCACTTTTCTTTCAGGAATCTGAAAGGAGCCAGTCTAAAAAATAGTTGTCCTGAGGGTGTTGCTTGTAGATTACTCATGTTTCAGCTCCCCTGCAAGCAGGTCTACTCAGCCATGTCCACACTGCCCTTAAGAACCTCAGCACGTCTCCAGGGCATCCTTCTCTGGGCAATAGTCCTGTGTATAACGGCCAGGTAGTGAGTGCCGTGGAGAGCAGGTAATACATCCTGCCCAATTTGTCCTCTTTTTATCTCACCACTCTGAGAGCTAAGAGTAGGCCTAAGTCCCAAAAGTTTTGAATAATTTTTCCTTATTTCTTTGCCTGCCTTCCTGAGGTTCTCTCTGTGTGGCTGATTAAGGAAACAAACACACACACACAGAGAGAGAGAAACAGAGGCACGTTTGAACTGGACCTATGGATTTCTAACTGTGAGCCTCAGATAACAAGACATTTCTTTGTATTTTTTAGGGCACCATGCACCCACACAGCTTGTCCACAATTTTGTGTTCATAATGGATCAGACCTTTCTCTCCAAATGTATAAGGTGAGGGATGAAGCAAGGGACATTGGGAGTCTGACCAAATAAATTCTTCTGACATGAGAGACCACTCTAGATTGCTTTATAACAAAGAAGGTGATTTGCAGGGTAAATACAGGCCATGCTCTGTGAGTTTTCCTATTGATGAAATTCATGCTTTGAATTACTGATTGATGGCTGCTGAAGCATTGCAATATCTCCGTTCTAGTTTGGAAACAGTGCTATAAGCAATGTGCTTCTGATGACTGAAATTCCAAAATTAAAAAAAAAAAAAAAACAGATAAATTAACAAAGTAAAGCTCTACATCCAATTTTATAAGGAGCTAGGAGGGCAGACGTACTTGATCAGCCACACTGTCCACTCACATCCTTGCTCAGAGGTCACAGAGAGGAATTCAGTCTACAGCTGGGAGCTCTCAGCCTCAGTACAGCCCACGCATCCTCATCATGACTGCACAGCAACCCTCTGCTCACGACAGGAGCTCTGCTTCCTCTGGTCAGAGGATAATGTGGAAATTATGACACAGATAAAATATTTATCCTCTGGACAAGAGTAAGGACCTCGCAAGCCAGGACATGGCTGGCTAGCACAGTAGATGGAATCCAGAGTAAGTGTCTTTGTCTGTTCTGGCTGCTATGGTAGAGGGCTATAATCAAGCTGGTTTTACAAAAGGCAGAGGAACCAGAGATCAAATTCCCAACATCCGCTGGATCATGGAAAAAGCAAGAGAGTTCCAGAAAAACATCTATTTCTGCTTTATTGACTATGCCAAAGCCTTTGACTGTGTGGATCACAATCAACTGTGGAAAATTCTGAGAGGGATGGGAATACCAGACCACCTGACCTGCCTCTTGAGAAATCTGTATGCAGGCCAGGAAACAACAGTTAGAACTGGACATGGAACAACAGACTGGTTCCAAATAGGAAAAGGAGTACGTCAAGGCTGTATATTGTTACCCTGCTTATTTAACTTATATACATCATGAGAAATGCTGGACTGGAAGAAACACAAGCTGGAATCAAGATTGCCAGGAGAAATATCAATAACCTCAGATATGCAGATGACACCACCCTTATGGCAGAAAGTGAAGAGGAACTAAAAAGCCTCTTGATGAAAGTGAAAGAGGAG
>SJYT01043031.1:148344-172997 GCA_006410635.1 Cephalophus harveyi | reverse complement strand
AGGATGAGATGGCTGGATGGCATCACTGACTCGATGGACGTGAGTCTGTGTGAACTCCGGGAGTTGGTGATGGACAGGGAGGCCTGGCGTGCTGCGATTCATGGGGTCACAAAGAGTCAGACACAACTGAGCGACTGAACTGATAGACAAGGCTGCTCATAAACAACAGAGATTCCTTTCTACCGTCTGGAGACCAGAAACCCAAGGTCAGGTGCCGGTGTTGCCTGCTGAGTGTTCGCTTGTTGGTCACACACTTCTCTTTGTACCCTCACATGGCAGAGGGATCTCTCCTATAAGGGCACTAACGTCACTCATTAGGGCTCCACCCTCTTGACCCAGTTACCTCCCAAAGGCCCCACTTTCTAAAACCCTCACTTTGGGCTTGAGGATTCCAACATGTGAATTTGGGGTGAGCACAAACATGCAGACCGTAGCAGTCGGAATCCTCCTTTAGAAACACAGACACAAGTCTGCTAGTAACCATCCGCCCCGCCCAGGCCTCCCCTTCCTGTCGCTGACGTCACCCCACCCCAGCAACACACACACACAGAAACACACACACACACAGAAACACACATACACACATGTTACTCATAAACACACAGACGCACATTCACACACACACACACAGACACACACACAGACACACACACACGTTACTCATACATACACACACATTCACACACATACACACATATACACACATACACACACACATATATACACACACATACACACATATATACACACATACACACCTGTTACTCATACAGACACAGACACACATACACACACATACACACGTTATACATACATACACATTCACACATACACACATGTATACACACACATACACATGTTACTCATACAGACACACAGAGACACATACACATTCACATATACACATATATACACACACACATATACACGTTACTCATACATACACATTCACACACATACACACATATATACACACACATACACATGTCACTCATACATACACACACATTCACACACATACACACATGTATACACACATACACATGTTACTCATACAGACACACACACATTCACACACACACATACACATATACACACACATATACCCATTACTCATACAGACACACACAATCACACACATTTACACACACACACACATACACACACATACACACATGTATACACACACACACACATGTTACTCATACAGACACACACAGACACAGACACATTCACATACACATATACACACAAACATATACACACATATATACACGTTACTCATACATACACACACATTCACACACATTCACACACATACACACATATATACACACATACACATGTTACTCATACAGACACACACACGCATATTCACACACATACACACATATATACACACACATACACACATTACTCATACAGACACATACAGACACACACACATTGACACACACACATACACACATATATACACACACGTTACTCATACAAACACACATACACACACATACTATTAAAGTTACTGCCGTTACATTGCCGGGATATTTGGTTTTTTTTTTTTAATAAACTTTTAGAGTATCTGTAAGTTTAAAAGGAAGAAATTGTGGAAGAGTAGGAACAGTTTAAGGAATATACTTGGAGAGTAGCCGTTCTCCCCCCTAAATGGTTCCCTGGGGTCTCACTCACGTCCTTTCCTGTGGCCTGATGCTCCACTCATCAGAGCATCACTCGAGGTAGCAGGAATGGGTCTGGAGAATGGCGAGGCTGTTACTGTTTGGTATATATTTGTGGATTTGGTTCTTTAGAGCCAGGTGAAATTTAGTGGGTGAGGAAGATGGCAGACAAGCTCTGTCAGGTGGCTAAGATGACTTCTGTGAGGCCGGAATTGTTTAGTGAGAGGAGGAAAGAGCAGGGGAGGCAGAAGAAGGCTGTCAGACAAGCTCTCCTTCTTTCAAGGTCTTGCCCGAGGCCAGCCCGCCAGACAAAGACGGGAAACCTGGCCTTCCTCTTCCTGGCAGCTTCCTTGCCACTAGGATCCAGGATGCAGGCTAATTGCATAATTGCTGTAACTTAGTTACATTGTCAAATAATCTCTAGTTATTGATCCATGTTAGAACATAGTACTGTAGGAAAATGTATTCCAAGCTCCTAAAAGCAATTTATATTATTATAATGCACTATGTATCATTATAAATATGCTATTAGCATAGGCAACGTAGGCATTTTTCCTTGAAACCACTTGGTCTTCATACCCGTCATTTAAAAAGACTGCTTAGCATTCCATCCAGTGGATTTGCCAAAATTTATTTAGCCTAAGTATCTCAGGAGAAGAAAATGGCAACTTCTATTTTTGCTCTTGAAATTGTGCCCAATTTTTTATTGTTAAGTAATACTATGGTAAGCGTGTTTGTAAAAGGCATCTCAGTATTTACATTATTTACAGAGGATGGGTTGCCACACGTGGAGAGGTGGAGTTTGAGGATGTTTGACTTTCCATGTGCGGAGCCGATCTAATGTCCCAGAACACAGTGCCAGCGTGCACGCAACACACGGGAAGCCCAGTTCTCCCAAGGCCAGCAGCAGTGTGTTCTTTTCGTTGTTGTGAAAATAATAAGCCAAAAATGGTTCTTGGTCATTTTAATTTGCATTCCATTAATTACTGGATAACAAGGAATTCAAAACAAAGACCGATATGTTACCGAGAAAGGTCGCTCGAGAGCTGCAGAGTTGTGCAGGGCCACATTACAAAGGTGGAGTCGGTGTCCAGGTTCTGATGTTCCCTTTGCTGGTGTCCCAGGGTGGGCAGGAAGAAGGAACACAGCTGACACCCCCTCGTGCATGAGATTGTGTGAAAAGGAACTGCCAGAGGTCAAGTGAATACTGTTCATCAAAACGTAGCGAATGTGTATTGTTAACCCAGTGATCATACTCAAGACACCTACACTATAAAAACACTAGTATTAGAGACATATATGTTCACAGAGCGGTCATCACTGTATATTTTTGTGTGATAATCAGACATGGGCACTACAATTAACTATGATACACAACCATGAGAAAGAGTGAGACGGACATATTTATTCATGACAGTCACAGAATGTCCATGATATAATGTTAAGCTTAAAAGCAGAAAATGTAAAGTTCGATTGTGTTTGCATTAGAAACTCATGCATTTCCTGGGCAAGCACCCTATTCTGAAGGATTCCTGCAGTTCAGACACCTTCCGGTGATGATAAATGGATGCATGATACTATGTGTAGCATTTTTTCTGTTTTCTTTTATCTAGAAAAAGTGAATCCACTCTGCTTTTGCCATTAATATAAGCCTTAACTCTCAGACGGTAAAGTGTCTGTCTACAATGCGGGAGACCTGGGTTCAATCCCTGGGTTGGGAAGATCCCCTGGAGAAGGAAATGGCAATCCACTCCAGTACTATTGCCTGGAAAATCCCATGGACAGAGGAGCCTGGTAGGCTACAGTCATGGGGTCACAAAGAGTCGGACACAACTGAGCGACTTCGCTTTCACTTTCACTTCCCTACCTCAAAAGGCACTGAATATTCCAATTGTTGACATCTAATGGTAGAATCAAACAGAGCCCTGCCCAAAAAAAAAAAAAAAACATGGATATGGGGTCGCAAAGAGTTGGACACGACTGAGCGACTAAACTGAACTGAACTGAACACAACACACACACACAGGGTTATTTTCAACGTGAGTGGAATCAGATTGTACATGGAGCAAAATACTGCTGCAATCCTTTCATTCTTTAAAAAGTTTTATAAACTCTTGGCACTAGTTACCTCCAGAGGTTACCTCCACAGACAATGTGATGGAGTTGGGAAGGGTAGGATGGTAGAAATATTCTGCCCTTTTGCTGTATGCAAGAGTCCTTTTTTCCCCTTTACAACAAGCATGTGTGATTTTTGAAAGCAAAACTGAAACAAGTAGGTATGTTCTACCTCTCCAGACATCTTCATTCTCATATTTCCTAATGAGAAAAGGATCTGGACACTTCACCTTCACCCTGTTAGAGCAGACTACAGTGAAACAGAACAGTGTTCAATTTCTTTACTATCTGAATTCAATCTTTGATGAATTTTTAATTTATAGGCTCTTTGAGCCTATTTATTTGGTGAACTATTCATTAAGATATTAGAGGCTCCAGTTCCACTTAAACGTGACAGATTGATCACACCTGTTAGCTTTTGCTTCACCCTTAAATCCTTGGAAAAGGATTAAAAAATACAAGTCAGCCTGAGCAAAGAGGACAGGCGAGGACAGAAAGCAAATGGAAGAGCTGAGTAGACAAAAGCTAGAGCCTTAGTTGGTGGAAGGAAAAAATCCTTCAAGCAACCGACTTGTGCTCTGACCCCCAGAAAGGCTTAGATATGGGCCCCAAGTGTCTCAGAAAGATGGAGTTGACAACAGAGGATTGGCTTCAAATATATAAATGAAGCCAGGCTTCCCCTTGCAGCAGGGTGCTGCTAAGTCGCTTCAGTCGTGTCCGACTCTGTGTGACCCCATAGACGGCAGCCCACCAGGCTCCCCCATCCCTGGGATTCTCCAGGCAAGAACACTGGAGTGGATTGCCATTTCCTTCTCCAAAGCATGAAAGTGAAAAGTGAAAGAGAAGTCGCTCAGTCGTGTCTGACTCTTAGCGACCCCATGGACTGCAGCCCACCAGGCTCCTCCGTCCATGGGATTTTCCAGGCAAGTGTACTGGAGTGGGGTGCCATTGCCTTCTCCAAGGGTTAGTTAGTTAGTTAAGTCGCTCAGTCGTGTCTGACTCTTTGCGACCCCATGGACTGTAGCCCACCATGCTCCTCCGTCCATGGGATTCTCCAGGCAAGAATACTGGAGTGGGTTGCCATTTCCTTCTCCAGGGGATCTTCCCGACCCAGGGATCGAACCCAGGTCTCCCGTATTAGAGGCAGATGCTTTAACCTCTGAGCCACCAGGGAAGTTCCTTCTCCAAGGGTAGTTGCCCCTAAAGCCAGATCAGGCAGAAAACTAGTGATTCCCTCACTGAAGGGGCAGGCTCCAGAGAGCAGGACTGAGTGAAAGTTTTCACTGGGGCTTCCAGGATCCTGCCTGCAAACTCCATCAGAGAACAACTGGAGGACTGTTTGCGGGATAAAGTGTCATCTCTGAAAGAGGCGGCTGGTAGATACAAATGGGCCAGACCTGCCACCCAGCTGTGAAGCCCACCCGGTAACAAGCTTCTGGGCAACACGTCCAGCCTCACTCTCATCTCCCACTCCATCCATCACTTGTCACGGGATTCACGTCTCTAACGTGACAAAGACCAAACAGGATTCGTGTAAACAAAGATCATACTGGGAGAACAAGCTGTTTTGAAAAAACAAAAAACTGCCATTCATATTCTCCAGTGCAGGTCCATTTGCTGCCTGACAAATTGCTCCCCAAACTTAGTGACTTAAAATATCAGCAGACACGTCATGGTCTCAGTTAAGGTTTTGGGGACTAGGAATTTGCAAGGACTGTGGGGTGGTTCTGGTTTGGAGGCTCTAGGGAATTGCAGTCGGATGGCAGCCGGACCTCAAGGGGCCAGGAGCTGGCCAGGCTTCTCTCCCTCCTCCGACTGACGCAGGGCTCCTCCATGTGGCCACCCCACTGCACTAGTGGGACTTCTTCCACCAAGGAGGAAGGAGGCAGCAGCTGCTTTCCTGGCTAAGCCTGGCTCCAAGGTGACTGGTCCAGATCCCAAGGCCGGAATCGCATTGCCTTTTGTAACCGAGCCTCTGAAGCCCTGCACCATCATTTCTGCCACATCCATCTGGTTCAAGCAAGTCCCAAGGCTGCCCAGATTCTAGGGCTGGGGAATGAGCGCTGCGGTGACAGTCACCTTTGGAGAACTGGTCAGAGAGATAGGAGAAGACATTGCATCCATGAAAAGGGAAGGAAAGCGTGCCCTTTCCCCACACAACCCAGAGCGGAGAAATTAACAATTTGAAAATTAAGGTCTGATAGAATTTTTTAAATGAAAGATTTAAAGGGTAAAAATCTAGTAAATTGTTCAGGAAAAAAAGGAGAAAAGAGAAACTGAAAAAAGAGGATAAAATCAGTAAGTTCAAATATAGGTAATAAAAGATCTAGAAAAAGAAAACATAGGAAAGGGGATGGAGAAAATTGCCAAGTGGATCAAGACAATCTCCATGGGCTGAAGGGCATGAGTTTATAGACTGAAAGGGTTCAACATAAAAGAAGGGGGAAAACTATATGAATTCATAATATTATAAAACTTATTATAATTATAACAATTATATAATCATATAATAAATATATATTTATAACATATAATATATAATATGTTATATAATAATTATAATATAATTATAAAGCTTATAATATTATAAAATTATAATATTCAAAATACTATCTATCTAAAAATAGATATAAGTAGAAAACACTAAAAGCTTCCAGGATGCTGGTAAAAGAAGATTAGAGGACAGTGGCTATGTATGAGGCCAAGAGAGCAACCAGCTCAGCTTGAAAAAGGAAGATGGATGGTCCAGGGTGACATTTCCAAGGAAAATACGGAAGAGTTACAGAAAGGAGAGCCACACTTCCACCTGAGAAAGGAGGGATTCGTGAGTGATAGGTATGCAGAAAATAAGGCAGAAAAGAAATGAAAGATTACACCAGGGTAGAGATGCAAGTGCTGTGAAGTATATATGATCAAGAACAACAGTGTACGCTTGTTACTTAGAAACAGGGAGTCAATGTCAGGGGAAGAAAAGGATTGTTGCTAGGGAGTGGGAATCGGGTGGGGTGGTAGAGTGGAGCGTTCCTGTTATGTGTTCTGAGCCTCGTAGAGGTAAACTGAGTTCTTAGACTCCGTCTGTCATAACATCCTTCAGAATGATAAACTTATATACCACATTAAAATGATTGCTGAAAAGTGAAAATAAAAAGCAGTAGAAGAAAGCTCTCCCTCAAAGCCACTGGTATCAAAAAGAATGAAATAAAAAACAACAAAAAAGGAATATCTGTCTTCAATGTAACATGGACATAGCCATTACTGTAAACCACAAATCAGAAAGCATAAAGGCCAAATGCTTTGAAATCTGGATCAGAACAAGAGAGGAGGCAGTGAAATTATGTTTTTGCTAACTTTATTTTACTCAAAGTTTAACAGCGCCTTTAGTCTCATTTCAGCTTCTGTCCCCTGTTACATTTCTGTGAAATATGACCATTTTTTTTCCTGTAAAAGTAGCATAGGAGATTGTAAGTTATTTGCACCTTTTTGGTGCTAAGTTATTCATAATGAGCACAAATTTTTTTAAAAAAACAATCTAAGTGTTCTTTTTTTTAATGAAGATTCTTTTTCTTTTAATGAAAATGTTTTTCTAGTAAGAGGATTTTTACCTATTTTTAAATTACCTAAAAATTCAATCATTATCTTTCCTTTTCCTGCAACTATTTTACCCATACAGTTGTTTCAGATTAAATATTATGCTTTGAAAATACCAGTCTGACCACACTGTGTAGAATGAGAGATCGGCACCAAATGACAGGCTTTTAGAAGAAGGTGCTGATGTTAGACGTTGATTCCATTCCACCCGCCAGGGCACAGATGAGAACCAGAGCCAACTCACTCATTATTGGGTGGGCACACCACCACAACACCATTAGAGTCCCACAAAAATATGTACATTTCTTTAAGAATTATAAGAAAAAATGAACTTTTATGTTGAAGAAGCTTTTTTGATATATGAGTGTATTCATCTTTATACCAACACAGTTGTAAAATATGAACTTTTATAATTTTTTAGGTAGGAAAAGTTTCACAAAGATAAATGTGCCCAGGCCCCCAAAAAGCCTTAATAGGGCCCTGATGAGGACTCTGGGGCCTAGAAAGATTTCTGTAGTTGGAGGTGGCGGAACCTAGACCAAACTTCAGGTCTTCTAACCCCAGCTCGGTGCTGGGGCATCTCCCAAGCCACCGCCTGGCTTGGGTACCAACACTCTCCACCATCCACCATCTCCACGCATCTCTCCTGCCCCGAGCCAGGATGCATCTGCTGCAGCAGCTGGGTTGGCCCCGCCTCGTTTCCCATGGCTCATCACAAATGTATCCCACCCAAGCTCCATCCATGCTCAGAGTTCCAAGACCACTAGAGCCCATTACCAGTTCTGGTTCTTGTTCCTATTTGCCTCACGTGGAGTGACCTCCCTGTGTCCTCTGCCTGCTCGAGTGACCTGCTCCATAGGGGCTTTGTTCCAAGGCACCTTCCAGATGCCTTTCAAGATGAGTCCAGCCTTGAGTGATCTGTGCCATGTGTGAAGGAGCTTCACAGTTACTAACTATCTTCTCTCATATCATTTATATTATCTCATCTTATCCTGTCTCCTTTGTTAGTTTCATCCCCGCCCCTGTTATCTCAGGGTGCTGGAGAACAGAGACCCCATTATATAGAGTACATGGTCAGCACCCAGTAGATTGGCTGGAGACTCTGATTCCTCTGATAGCGAGCTCCAGCAAAACCTCTTCTGGGCCCCTGAAGCCTTACACTTCCCCATGTGGCCCAGATATTAAAATATCTGCCTGCAATACAGGAGACCTGGGTTTGATCCCTGGGTCAGAAAGATCCCCTGGAGAAGGGATTGGCTACCCACTCCAGCATTCATGCCTGGAGAATTCCATGGACAGAGGAGCCTGGTGAGCTACTGATCATGGGGGTCACAAAGAGTTGGACGCAACTGAGCGACTAACACTTCCTTTCTCTTTCTTATATTTGTCACCCCTGAAATAACCTTCAACCTGTCTGACTGTGAAACCCTCAGACCAGGGCTGATATCTTTTCATCTCTGGGTCCTCAACCCCCAACACAGTACCTGGCTCAAAGTATTCCGTAAATATTTGATGAATGGATATTTTCTAGAACCAGCTTTCAGTTGAATTTCCAAGTGTGGGAATTGTTTATTTTTAATGTGAGCTCCCCGCCCCTAGGAACAGATAAGGGAAAAAGAAACCAAGAAGCCAACTTAGGAACAAAATAGAAATTGTGAAAGTCGTTTCCATAGAAGCTGTAGTAGACGTTTCAGAGTTTCCTTCCATCCAGGGTTAAGTTCACAACCTACACAGTAACTAGCTCTCCTCCAGGCTAGATGAGCATCCACTTAAATACTCTGGTCTTGTTTCCATTCGTGTAGCCAGTTATCACAATGATACATCACAAAGACTCTTCCTGCTTCTCTGATGCTGCTTTTGTTTGTTTGGGTTATTTACTTATTTATTTGACTGCATCGGGTCTTAGTTTTTGTTTCTTTTTTCCTTTTGGCTGCATTGGGTCTTAGTCGAGGCATGCGGGCTTAGTTGCTCTGTGGCATATAGGATCTTAAATTCCCCAAAGACCAGGGATCGAACTCATGTTTACTACATCACAAAGCAGATTCTTAACCACTGGACCACCAGAGAAGTCCCCATGTTATTTTTTAAAATCAGAAATGCACAGTGATGGAATAACTCCAAAACTGTGATACTCATTAAATAATCCAAGTCAGAATTTTACTATCTCCTATAACTGAGACCCTCATAACATTGTTCCAGGCATCTGAAGATCAGTTTATTTCCCCATTTTCTTGGTGAAGCTCCTTTCTGAGACATCACTAATATTTCCAGACTACTCAGATGACAACAAAGACCATGGGCAGAAAAGCAAGGCTGCTCAGGCATTCCGAGCACAGGATCTTACAGATGCACCACACTAAGCCGCAGAGGACGGCGGAGTCTGGAAATGCCTGTCAAAAAACACCAGCATCGACACTGGACCTGTCAAAGCCAATCAGTTTGGTTTTGGTCATTGCACCTGGTCACTGTCGGCTTTGCAAGCACTAAACTGAAAGCAAAAGCACAAACTGGATTTATTTTAGTATTTTTAGCATTTAGCTCTTTTAGCATTTTAAAAGAGCTTCTAGGAGAACCTCCCATTTGCGGACACAGATAAGATTCATTTTTCCCAGAGCTGACCAATTTCAGAATCAATTGACTACTCACCCCAAAGAGCAATCATAACTAGAGGTCTCTAAAAGTGCTTTTGAATGTCAAGATTCAGCAAGAGAAACCATATTTGGAAAATACAGTTAAATGTCTCACGTCTTGATTCCAAATGAAATAAACCAGCCATTAATTAGACATTTTTTCTAATCTCTGATGTGGCCAATCATGGAAGATCTCAGGCACCAAGACTGGGATGAACTAGAGGCAGCAAGTTGAGGGAGATGGATCTGAATCTAGAAACTCTCCCCTCCGGGGAACAGGGCAGGAGGTTGGGAAGTAGAGATGCGGCGGGAAGTGGTAGAGGGAGGGGCCTAGGAGCAGGACGGTGATTGGCTCCTCGCAGCGGAGATCCCGATCCCGGAAGCCTAGCCATGACGGTGCGCGGCACCTAACTGAGCATTTCACGTGTGTTACTCCACACACTTGCACAAGCGTCCAAGGAGGGAGGTAGTTTGACCGGACCCATTTCAGGAACGCGAGAAGTTGATGTGTGGAGAAATTAAGTAGCGTGCCCCAGGTTATCTAACTAAACGTCAGAGCAAGGATTTGGATGCCAATAATCCCGCTAGTGGTAAAGAACTCAACCTGCGAATGCGGGAAACGTAAGAGACGCAGGTTCCATCCCTGGGTGGGAAAGATCCCCAGGAGAAGGAAATGGCAACCCACTCCAGTATTCTTGCCTGGGAAATCCCACAGACAGAGGAGCTTGGCGGGCTACAGTCCATGAGGTCGCAAAGAGTTGGACATGACTGAGCACAAAACTGCACAATCCAGCTGTAACCCCCGACCCCTTAACCACTGAGCCCTGATTCTCACAGGATGTAATGAGCTTCTTTTGGGGGCAGGTTCTTCCTGGAGTCTGCCAGCTTGCACCAGGATCCAGGCTCCGCAGAGGGACGCAGGGAATAGCCCCTGTGAGCGGTTCTCTCATTTCTACACAGCGCATCCCTAACTCCTTGAGTGCACATTCCTAAGGAAAAAATGTTAAGCATGAGTCCCTACTTATATACCTTCACTTATATATTCATGCATACATTTTGTACATGTGCTACAGGCTTAACGTACATCATTCAATATGATTTTATTCATAGGGAAAATGATTCTTTTACACTGAAAACTGACCATAAATTCACTCCCAGTAGCATTAACTTGCACCAGCACTGAAAATGTGTATCCCTCTCCAAAAATATATTTTTTAAATAACTTGGGTCTGGTTTTAATTTTGACATCAGAATTTCTTGGTCTGGAACCCAGTTCTCCAAGAATTATTCCCTAATTGTTACCCTTATTTATCGACATATGGATGATTACTTGGGAAAAAAATGTAATGCAAGACCTTCAATATAGTGCATAGTTCTGAAACTATATATTAAGGGAAAAAAAAAAAAAAAAGCCTGCAGCAATAACCCCCACCCCCCAAAATGCTACCCAACAGGAAAAATTCTCTCTCAAACAATTCTTTTAAAATCTCAGAAACAAAGTCAAAATGTCAATCCTTTCTTTTTAACATTTTTCACAGCAAAACAACCGGTGTACAAAATAAATCTTTGGAGTTCAATCTAAGCTACTACCATTGACAGAACATTTCTCATTTAGGGCAAAGATTTCTTTTTCTGGTCATTGCAATAACGCATACACACACACAAAGAAAAATTAAAAGCAAGCATTTCGGCCATCCTGACAGTCATGAGCCCTCTGACAGCTTCCCTGACTCCATCAGCCAAGGGTCATTATAGCAGCTGCCTTCCTGAAACCAAGCCTGATGGAAAGAGGCGGAGCTTAGCAAAACCGCTGAAACATCCCACCTGCAAAGCTCATTTAAAACTGGGATCCCCATCAGTCTTGTCCCAGAGGGTCCCCTCCATCCTGCACAGCAGAGATGAGTTCTTCACGTTCCATGTGTGTGGTCATCACTTGAGTTTTCCCTGAGGCTCTGGAAAGCTAGAAGGTTATTTCCAGCTGGAGTCACTGGACCCTGGCCCTGTATGCTTTTCCTGCGCAAATCCTGGCAGTAGCTGTTGAGTGAGACTCCTGACCCCCACATCAAGGGAACACTACCAAGTTGGCCGATAAGATTGATGACGGTTGGACTGGAAAGGGTTGACCCAAGCCCACGTTACCAGGTGTGTTGTTGTTTAGTTGCTCAGCCATGTCTGACCCTGTGACCCCACGGACTACAGCATGCCAGACTTTCTGTCCTTCACCATCTCCTGGAGTTTGCTCAAACTCATGTACACTGAGTCAGTGATGCCATCCGACCACCTCATTCTCTGTCATCCCCTGCTCCTCTTGCCCTCAATCTTCTCCAGCATCAGGGTCTTTTTGTAACTAGACTGGTTATCTGCTACTCAGAGTGAGCACCCCTGGGTGGTAGATTACTGCCTTTGTTCTGTGACTTCTGAATCCTCAGGTCAAGGAGGGGAAGCTCATTGGATTTTGTATTTGAGATGATAGATTTGGCAATGGGAAATTATCCAAGAAGTGAAAAAAAAAAAAAAAATGGTATACGTTTTATAAAGGTTTCTAAATCATCAGGTATCTAGTGTAGATTTTTATTTGCCTTATATGCTTTAAAGTGACTGCTCCAGTGCTTCACTGAACTTCTTCCTATCATTGAGGTAAGACATTGTCTGCTGAAGCCCCTTTAAAACCTCCCCAGCTAAAATATCTCAACCTTGCTCTACAGATGTGATGGTTGTGAACAGAAATGTCCTCCCCAGGCTGTAGCAGATCCTAATGGTTTTTTGAAGACGTTTGGTTCTTACTTCAAGATGTTCCCTGGGCCCAGGTCTACAGTAACATACACGCATGTGTCCTAAGTCACTTCAGTCGTTTCCAGCTGTGTGCGACCCCGTGGACTGCAGCCCGCCAGGCTCCTCTATCCATGGGGCTACTCCAGGCAAGAACACCGGAGTGGGTTGCTATGCGTTCCTCCAGGGATCTTCCTGACCTAAGGGTCAAACCCTCATCTCTTCTCCTTCAACACTGACATTTGGATTCTTCACCATTAGCACCACCTAGGAAGCCCATAGTGACATACAGAGGTCATCTTTTCAGATGCATCCTTGTTAGCCACCTGGACCCTCCTGAGACCATTCCAACCCCACCCTTGTCTTAGCTGGTGATTAAAGATCCAGAGAGTATTTGTATTCCAGGTGCTAGCTACCAAGTGTGACATGAATTCTCTGCTGCTCAGAGCTCTAGCAGAAGCTCAGTTGAGAGAGAGCAGGTCCAGGAGGACAGCCTGGTGGCTGTGTGATCCACACGTTGCCCTGCCTGAGTGTCTCTCCCCAAGGCAGGCAAAACTTCTTGAAAATATTCATGCCGGGGCACCATCTCTTAGCCTTTGAGGGTGCTCAGGGCACAGAGGAGGCCGCTGGGGATGGAGCAGCACGAGCAGCAGTGGAGAGAGTAGAAGGAAAAGAAGTGAAGGAGCTCCTGAGGCTGGGACAGGACTGGAGAGTGGATGTTGTCATGTGGTGGGTCCCGGCAGGCGAGTGGCTTCTGCTTAGGAGATGGGCATGCCTTCCAGGGTTGTGAGCAAAGGACTGACGTGCTATGACGTACATTATGAAATGATCACTCTGGCTAAATGATCTCTTCTTTCCATCGCATCACTAAAACTCAGAAAAACTCAAAAGAAACGATTTTCCAGCCAACTGTTCAAGTGTTTAAAGGAAAGAAGTGAGCAGGATCCTAAACGCTAGAATCTTCCAGGTAGCAGCTTCCCAGATTCATGAAAGAGATTATGTCGAGGACGTAGCTCCAGCAAGTTCGTGGTGTTTTTCACTCTAATAAGGTTGAACTGGAAATGTGAGCTTTCAGTTTGTTCTTTGCTCAGGCATGTCCAGAGGCTAGTCCCAGGAACTTTAACTTAATGGTTTGAGATAGAATGTAGGCATGTGTGTACTTAAGTAGCTTCCCGAATGGATTCTAATGCACACACTAACCACTGCTGCAGAGGCTGGAGGAAACAGCTGATTTTCCCCTCTCATGCCCAAGAGCTGTACTGACCAGTGTGGTCACCACCAGCTCCCTGTGGCTACTGAGCATTTTAAATGGGGGTAGTTGAAATTGAGATGTGCTATAAGCGCAAGACACTTACAGATTTTGAAAACTTCGAATTAAAGGATACATGTAAAACGATCTAATTAAATCTTTCTATATAGATCACACTTTGAAACAATAGTACTTTGGATATACTAAATTAAGTGTGACATGTTATCAACAGTAACTGACTTTTTAATGTGGCTACAGGAAATTTAAAGCAGCGCGTGTGGTCCACACTGCATTTCTATTGAACGGCACCGATGCAGAGCGTTCAGAGACTCCTCTTACGTCAGAACCGTAGCCCTCTGTCTGCCAAACCTTCACAACTATTGTGCTACCACCCTCCTCTTTTTTTTTTTTTTTTTTTAGAAAAAATGCTGCATTGCTTTTTCAGATCCTTCTTTTAGATCAAGTATGAATAGAAAGCATTGAAAGACAATACAACATAGCAGTTAATAGTAAGAGCTTGCTAGATACATAACTGTAAACAACTTATTCGTCTTCTCTGAGGTCCATCCCCTCATCTGTGAGATCTGAATAATAACCTGTATCTCAAGGTGGTATTGTTTTTAAGTCACTAAGTCCTGTCCAACTCTTTGTGACCCCATGAACTGCAGCACGCCAGGCTTCCCTGCCCTTCACTATCTCCCAGAAGTTGCTCAAACTCATATCCATGAGTTGGTGATACCATCCAACCATCTCATCCTCTGTCACCCCCTTCTCCTCCTACCTTCAATCTTTCCCAGCATCAGGGTCTTTTCCAGTGAGTAGACTGTTTGCTTCAAGTGGCCAAAATATTGGAGCTTGAGCTTCAGCATCAGTCCTTCTAATGAATATTCAGTGTTGATTTCCTTTAGGATGGACTGGTTTGATCTCCTTGATGTCCAAGGGACTCTCAAGAGTCTTCCCAGCACCACAGTTCAGAAGCAATAACATAACTCCTGCTTCTGCTGCTAAGTCACTTCAGTCATGTCCGACTCTGTGTGACCCTACAGACGGCAGCCCATCAGGCTCCCCCGTCCCTGGGATTCTCCAGGCAAGAACACTGGAGTGGGTTGCCATTTGAAAAGTGAAAGTGAAGTCACTCAGTCGTGTCCGACCCTCAGCGACCCCATGGACTGCAGCCTACCCGGCTCCTCTGTCCATGGGATTTTCCAGGCAAGAGTACTGGAGTGGGGTGCCGTTGCCTTCTCTGAACACAGCTCCCAACTCCCCATAAACGGTAGACCCTGTCACTAGCTCTGACCTTTAAAGAAAATGGGGCAACGCATTGGATTCAGGTGATATGATTCGATGTCGGCAGTGGTACCCCACCTTCCAGCATCAGCGGAGGTGCAGAAATCATCATCCCCCAACTACTTATGAGTTGGCTTTATGTTATACTTCTGTCGTTTACCTGGAAATAAATTCTCAGAATATCAGAGTTACATGCAAATATAAGTATAAAATAATTAAAAAGAAAAATGTCTTTTGGCAAGAGTATTTTGATAATCAGAGCTGTGGCTATCATGTGCCTTCACCAAGAGGATCTTGGCGAGAGGATCTTGGCTAAGAAGGCAAGAGAAAGGAGACTTGGCCTGAAGTCTCAAAGCATCCAGCACTCCAGTCAACCTATCTGATTTGTGAGGGTTCGCTTCACCCTGCTGCTTATGTTTGACCCTAAGTCTCACTGCCTTTTGAGCCCATAACCATTATCTAATAATGCTCACCAGCCTCCAATCTGAAACTGAATTTTTACACCATTGTGTTCCACTTCTTCCAGTTGTCAAGCACAAAAACTCACTTTTTAAAAAACTTCCTAGCTGAATACATCAAACTGGTTTGTCTTCAGAAGTTCCCTTTTTTTGCTATAGACATAGGAAAACTCACAGCGTTGGTTTCCCTCATTCTCAGGAGACAAACCAGTTAAGTGAAAGCTGGTTCTGTATGCCACTAGGCTTCCCACCCTCCTCCAGAGGGTCGGCTCGCATTAGAAAGAGAACAGGATGGGCTGCAGTGTACATTTTAAATCACCACCCGTGGCCACCATTATTTCTAAACCCAAAGGCACCATTAGAACCAGGGTGTATTTGCAGATGTTTCTTTGCACTTGGGTCTATTGAAAAAATGAGTAATTAGAAAGAAGTGATTATTTAAAATTTTACCCCAACCTATAGAACAAAAGAAATGACAATAGGCAGTGACACATCATAGTTTAAAAAAATAAATTGATGTATGTGGCCTTTGAGCTGTGTTTCTGGAGGAGAATGTTAGTCAGAGAAGGCAAACACATCACTGGGAACAGGGACAGTCTCTCTTCCCGAGCCAGGGCCCACTGCCTTAGACATGGGATCAGAGGCTTCAAATAGCAGAAAGCCAGGCCTTCAGACTGTGTTTCTTGCAACAATTGTCCTGGGTGCTGAAAACAGCACAGAGCCTTTGGTAATCGTTGAGTGAGTGAGTGAAAGTCACTCAGTCATGTCCAACTCTTTGTGACCCCATGGAGTGCTTAGTCCATGGAACTCTCCAGGCCAGAATTCTGGAGTGGGTAGCCTTTCCCTTCTCCAAGGAATCTTTCCAACCCAGGGATAGAACCCAGGTCTCCCACACTGCAGCCAGATTCTTTACCAGCTGAGCCACCAGGAAAGCCCAACAGTACTGGAGTGGGTAGCCTTTCCCTTCTCCAGCGGATCTTCCCAACCCAGGAATCGAACCAGGGTCTCCTGCATTGCAGGCGGATTCTTTACCAACTGAGCTATCAGGGAAGGCGAATTCTTAATTCTGAGCATTCCCAGCATCTCGCGTGCAGTGCCGTCCACCCCACCTCAGCCTCTGGCCTGCTTCCAGGAGCATTTTTGTGGTTTCCTTTGTGTCAGAGGGCAGGGCGGCAAGTAAGCCGCCAGGCAAACTCAAGCAGGACAGGTCACTAAGCCCCAAGTGCTTGTCAGAAACCATTCCCAGTGTTCCCGAAAGTTGTGTGTGTGTGTTCCCACATGTGCACTCATAATTTCTAGGTAAATATATGCATATATATTTACAGACACATATGCGCACACACGGGTTTCCTAGAAACCATTTTGAGGTTGGTTTTCTATACATGGAGAGAGAACTATAGATCCATATAGAAAACCTCTTACAAATATTTTTAACTTATTTCATATAAGAGTAAATTTATTTCACACAGCAATGAGTACATTCATTCTTTTTCCGCCGATGTGGTGCAAAAAGAGGGCCATGCTTGAAGAATAGAGGGGAAAAAATATTAAAGTGAAATTTTAGTTGTCAGTTTTGTAATTGAAGCTGTCTCCTCACTTGAAAATATTGTTCTCATTGAAGTGGAAGGAAAAGAGGAGCTAGCAAATGCCCCCAAATGTTAATTTCCCCAGACAAATTACAAGTATATACACAGAGATTTCAGGAGGGCTCTTGCTGGGATGGGGGCATCCATCATTCAAGGCCACATGTAACAGTGCACTGATGGAGTGGCCCAGATTCATTCCTTTTCTTCTTTTTCCTTTCTCCTCTTCTTATTTCTACTTCTTTCTCTCTCTTTTTTTTTTTTTTTTGCTTCTTCTACCAAAATGCAAGCAAAATACAACTTTTTAATGACAACCTCATTTTCTGGAAGTCTGGACAGTTCATAATCCTGAACTTATTTTCTCAAAAAACAAATCCACTGATTGCCAATTGTTTCTTGGCTTTTTTGAGGCAAATCTTTGCTTTTTAACCCCATAATCTATCTTCTTTGATGAAACTATCCTCAAAAATTATGGATGGAGCTAGAAATACTGCCAACGTGTCTAAAATTTTCTTTGTAGGGAGATAGAGAGGGGTTATAAATGAAAAAAATCTGACTGTGGCCAAAACTGGTCCATGATAACATTAAGCTATTTATTAATTCAACAGTACATACATGCATGCTCAGTTGTGTCCAACTCTTTGTGACCCTATGGACTATAGCTCACCAGACTCCTCTGTCCCTGGGATTCTCCAGGCAAGAATACTGGAGTGGGTTGCCATTTCCTCCTCTAGGGATCTTCCCAACCCAGGGATCAAACCTGCATCTCCTGCACTGGCAAGCAGATTCTTTACCACTGAGCCACCTGGGAAGCTCATTAACTCGACAAATGTGTGTTAAATACCTGATATGTGCCAGGTGTTGTGTTGGACTCTCGAGATAGAAAATCAACTAAAATGCAGTGTTTGGCCTCAAGGAACTTTTGGTCATCAGTATATATGTATATGTCTGTGGTTTAGGGTGAGAAAACCTTTGAAATTACTGCATTTTGAATCTATTTAATAAGAAAATGAGTATTTAAGTCTAGTTGTCACAGAAACAAGTGACAAGCCTTGCAAAACAAAGCCAGAGAGGTCACTTGCAAACCAGAAAGGCAGACTCCACATAAAGGCAGTTCTGGCCTGGGGAGAAGCCCAGTGGCCTTTGGTCTGTCCACTTCTGGATTCTGGGTGACATCATTAACAGTTTTCAGTAAGCATCTTTTTATTTTAGGAGGCATTTTTGTTGTTGTTGTTTATACACTAAGTCATATCTGACTGTGACTGCATGGACTCCAGCTCGCCAGGCTTCCCTGTCCTTCCCTATCTCCCAGTTTGCTCAAACTCATGTCCACTGAGTCGGTGATACCATCCAACCATCTCATCCTCTGCCGCCCCCTTCTCCTTTTGCCCTCAATCTTTCCTAGCATCCGGGTCTTTTCCAAACAGTCAGCTCTTTCCATCAGGTATCCAAAGTATTAGAGTTTCAGCTTTAACATCAGTCCTTCCAATGAATATTCAAGGTTGATTTCCTTTAGGATTGACTGGTTTGATCTCCTTGCAGTCCAAGGGACTCTCAAGAGCACTCAGCCTTCTTTGTGATCCAATTCTCAAATCTATACATGACTACTGGAAAAACCATAGCTTTGACTATCCCAACTTTTGTCAGCAAAGTGTTGTCTCTGCTTTTTATTTTTTATTAATTTTATTTTTATTTTATTTTACTTTACAATACTGTATTGGTTTTGCCATACATTAACATGAATCTGCCATGGGTGTATACGAGCTCCCAATCCTGAACCTCCTTCCCACCTCCCACCCCATATCCTCTCTCTGGATCATCCCCGTGCACCAGCCCCAAGCATCCTGTATCCTGTATCGAACATAGACTGGTGCTTCGTTTCTTACATGATAGTATACATGTTTCAATGCCATTCTCCCAAATCATCCCACCCTCGCCCTCTCCCTCAGAGTCCAAAAGTCCATTCTATACATCTCAACTCCAGAAAAATTAACGACCCAATCAAAACATGGGCCAAAGAACTAAATAGACATTTCTCCAAAGAAAACATACAGATGTCTCTGCTTTTTAAACCGCTGTCTAGGTTTGTCATTGCCTTTCTTCCATGGAACAAACATCTTTTTATTTCATGGCTTCAGTCACCATCCACAGTGATTTTGGAGCCCAAGAAAATAAAGATAACTGTACTGGGATATAACCAAGTTCTTGTGTTGTATGAAGTAGATCGCCACTAGCTTCTAATTCTTCATACATTCGAGACAACAGCCCTAGATGAGTCTCTTTAAATCACTTGTTTATGTAACCATCAGCATTTTCACAAGAGGCCACTTCCTATCTGACCAGTGAGACTCCAGCCAGGATAATCAACCCACATTAAAGCTGCCTGTACGGTGTGGTGTGTCTTCTAAAGGTGGCAGACAGTTTGTGAATGGTTTCTGTTGGCAGAAGGACAGATCAGGGCTGGGTAGAACATGTCAACACATCTCAAGGCTTAATTCACATACCCAATAAAGTAGCCACATAGACAAAATGGCTGCAATAAGGAGGAATAATAAGCAAAGTCATTCCATATACCTTCCTTGGTCAAGGAAAACAATTTATTTATGTTTCAAAAAATGTGCTCTATTTTTTTTTTTTTAATTTTATTTTGGATGGTGCTGGGTCTTCGATGCTGCCCACGGGCTTCCTCTAGTTGCAGCCGGCAGGGGCTACTCCCTAGCTGTGGTACCCGGCTTCTCTTGTGGTGGCTTCCCCTGTTGCAGAGGACGGGCTCTAGGTCTCTCGCACAGGCTTCATTACATGGCTCGTGGGCTCCAGAGCTCAGACTCAGCAGTTGAGGTGCATGGGCTTAACTGCCCCACAGCATGTGGGATCCTCCCAGACCAGTTATCTAACCTGTGTCCCCTGTATTGGCAGGTGGATCCTTAACCACTAGACCACCAGAGATGTCCTATGCCCTCCTTTTATTATTTAAAAAAAAATCATGGCTTTGGATTTCAGGAGATATATATATGTGAGTTCCTCAAATCCCTCAATCAACCATGACTTTCAGATGTGGCTTTTTAAAATCAAAATAGAAATGATTTTAATGTTAACAAAAGCTCATCCTAAGTATTCAGTCATTTGCAGATTTTCTGGTTGTTCTTTCCTATTAAGGTTTCAGCTGGTAGAGAAAACAGAATTTTATTACCTTAAAGAGTCAGTTGTATTTTTATGTTTGTAGTAATAAACTTCAGTGGTTACATGATGGTTTCCTTTTAAACTTCCTGAACAATAAGCTGGTGAACAAATTACTTTGTAGATTTCTATGAATACATATAACAGAACTTGCATAAGTTAGGCAAGGCAGGGGAATAGGAAAAGAGAACAGGATTTGAAGCCCAAAAGGTCTGTATTTGACCCTCCCTCTCTGAGTAAAAGAGTAATGTTGGGCAAATCACTCCCCAAGATCTCAGTTACCTTGTCTGTAATATTAGGATACTAGCATCCTTCTCAAAAATGTTGCTGTTTAATTAAATTAGATAGTATTTGAAAACTGCCCATTGTGACTGACACATAGCAGAAATTCATGGAAGCCCATTTCCTTGTGGCATGTAAACGTTTATCTGGCTCCAATTCGCAAGTGTACTCACTGAATCAACAAACTTTCTGAGAGTGCCTCCTTTCACTAGATTCTGCAGCCACAAGAGTGAATTAAAAGCAGCACTTGTCTTCAAGGACCCTTACGGTCAAGAATTCTATTTGGCTCTTCAGATCAGCTGAGCAAGCAAGAAAGTATGGAATGCGCAGTGTCAGAGCAAAGAAGAAGCCACTTGCTAAGGCATAAATAGAATCAATAGAATGTTCCTCATATCTGGAACAGGCACAAATTATGTGTGTAAATAAATGTACAAATAAACAGATAATATATTCCTAACAGCCACTGCTTCATAGCAAACAATGAAGTTCGCAGAGCAGAGATAAAAAGAGGCATTTGATTGGGGACATTTGATTGGGGACAACTTGACCTTTAAAACTGTTCAAGCAAGTGACCAATCTGTCAAAAAATGAAAATATGTCCTGTTTATTAAGCTAATAAGAGGGAGAAAAAGCAGTAGGAATTAATACCATCTCCTAACCTATAAGTCATTTAATTCTTTTGGACACATTATCCTAAAGGCATCTTATAAGACTTTTGTTAACAAACTTCTATTTTAACCAATGATTATGTCTCAGTTGATGGAATGGCATTTCTGTCAAGAAACTCACTTTACAAAGGGAATGAGACAAAAATTTTCAACTAAGGAAGGTCAGTGTGGACCAATTAGTTAAAGAATATATTGTTGCTATTAAAAAATTCAAATTCAGTTCAGCTCAATGAAAAAATATTTATTGTTGGAGGTCGGGGCTGGCTGAGACTACCAGGCAAATTTTCACCCTGAAAACCTCACCCTCTAGTGAGGATCCAGATGTGTAACTAAGGCGTTCAGCTCCCCATGTCCTTGCCCCTCCTCTCCTTCCCTTTCTCTCCCCTTCCTTCCCTTTCTCTCCCCCTCCTCCTTCCCATGATGAAAGAGGTCAGGTGGATCCCATATGTTACCTGCTTATTTGCAGAAGTCTTTCTCTGTGGAAATGTTTATTTGCATACATGTACAAGGCCTCAAGATGATGCCAAACCATTTGTGTGTATATAAGTATTTGTATCTGTATATACATTTTTTTCTAGAAATGGGACAATATTGTTGTGTTAACATTGGTTTCTTGACTTAGCTTGCTCTCAAATGATTCAGGAATTAGTGCTTGTGTGTGAGTGTGTGTGTCTGGAAAAAGAAATGGCAACCGACTCCAGTATTCTTGCCTGAAAAATTCCACAGACAGAGGAGCCTGGCAACGTGTGTACATACTGTTGCCGTTTAGTCGCTAAGTCATGTCTGACTTATTTTTGATCCCATGGACTGAAGCCCTCCAGGCTCCTCTGTCCATGGAATTTCCCAGGCAAGAACTCTGGAGTGGGTTGCAGTTTCCTTCTCCAGGGGATCTCCCTGACTCAGGCATCAAGCCTGTATCTCCTACATTGGCAGGTGGGTTCTTTGCCACTGAGCCAGCAGGGAAGCCCGTGTCTGGGTACACATTTGTGTCTTATATGCATGTGTGTGTTCACAGAAATGTGGTGAAATATTAAAAGTTAGGGAGTCTGGATATGTGGGATAGGGGAGTTCTTTGTACTAATCTGAAATTTTTCTGTAAATTTGAAATTATTTTGAAGTATATCATTCTTCTAAATCTTTAAAAACAAGTGACTCAAGACCCTTTGCAGCCCCTCTCCTGCCTTCTTTCGCACCCGTTAGCCCACCCTTGACACCAAGTTAGACCCCACTACCTAAGTGGGGTTCCATTGATAACATGGATTAACACCGGTGTCTTCCCAGGAGGTGTGGAAATACACCTGAAAGATACCAACAGGCAGGCCTCTCCGCAGACGATGAGATCAGCCTCTCTGAGACTTGGCCTCAAAGGTATTTTTCTAAAGCGCAGAAGGCCGCCACACTCGGACAGAAGCTCCAGACCCCACGCGGCTGCGTTCCTCCGAGCTTTGTTCATCACGCCCATCTCCTCTTCCCGGGAGCACCCTGGCCGCCCTGTGCGTCTTACCGAGATGCCCTCGCTTGTCGGGACCCGGCTCAGAGTCCCCTTCTGAGCGCCTCCTCCGGCCTTCCCATCACCTGCCCCAGAGAGAGCCCCGCTCACCTCCTGCTGTCCGGGCCCCACACTCTGTGATTCTAAACCTCAAGCTCCCTTTCCCTGGTGTGCTTCCTCTGTCTCCCAACCGACTGGATCCTTTAGGGGAAAAGTCTGGGTACCTTTGCTCTTGTTATCAGCGTGGGCCTAACACAGAGTAAGATTCCAAGAAAGGTTTACTGATTCAAAGCAAACGAGGCTACAGTAATGGACTGAAGTTATGACAGAGAGCTGGGGGGGGGCTCTTGGAGGAGCTCTGTGCGCGGCATGGGGCTCACAGCAAGGAGTGGGCGCATATCCTGACCAGATCAGTGAGTGAGAACCAGCCTGGAGGGGATAAGGAGGAAGTGGAGGTGAGGACGCCAGTCGCCCAGCCAGGGGAGACCACAGCAGAGCTGGGAGATGCACCCGGGAAGGAGCAGGGTCAGACAATAAGGGCAGGGCAGGGCAGGGCATTCCAGGGGCTGCGTCAGCGCCACACAAGCACAGCTTAACAAGGGTGATTAACGAGTGGACTCCATTCATTATTTTCTCCTTAAATTTCTGAGTTGGGGTCATGAAATTTGATTAAAACTATTAACCCTCTCCCCCCGAAAAGTGCATACACATTTGCTCACTTTCGCCTGAAATTTCAGAAGAGTCACAGATTCTCTGAAATGGCTCTGGTGACTCACCACCCAAATGATAGCCCAGATGTTAAGAAAAGGGATGAAATTTAAGTTTAGGAGCGACATGCTCTCTACTTCCCCCGTCCTTGCACTGCACTGCAGCCAGAATGATCTTTTAAAAGTGCAAAGTAGTAGAGTTTATACAGCTCTACTTAAAACCCTTCAGGGCCACCCATTATTTTTCTTTTTCTTTTTTTTTTTTTGAACTTTTTATTTTCTGTGGGGCTATAGCCAACTGACAATGTTGTGATAATTTCCCATTGAAGGGACTCAGCAATACATACACATGTATCCATTCTCCCCCAGACTCCCTTCCCATCCAGGCTGGCACCTAACATTGAGTTCCGTGTGCTATACTGTGGGTCCTTGTTGGTTATTCATTTAAAACATAGCAGTGTGTACATGACCATACCAAACTCCCTAACTATCCCTGCCCGCACCACCCCCACCCCGCACATGCAACCGCGAGTTCTCTGAGTCTGCTGCCGGTTACTTTCTATACAAAAGAATCCTTGACATGCCACTCCCTTTTTCACAGCTTCTTCCAGTCACTTCTCCCTGAATTTTAGCCATCTTGACTAAAATGGGTCATCCCACTTGTTTTTGGTGATTAACTGAAGTGTCATTTCAGTTCAATTCAGTCGCTCAGTCGTGTCCTACTCTGCGACCCCATGAATCGCAGCACGCCAGGCCTCCCTGTCCATCACCAACTCCCGGAGTTCACTCAAACTCACATCCATCGAGTTGGTGATGCCATCCAGCCATCTCATCCTCGGTCATCCCCTTCTTCTCCTGCCCCCAATCCCTCCCAGCATCAGAGTCTTTTCCAATGAGTCAGCTCTTCGCATGAGGTGGCCAAAGTACTGGAGTTTCAGCTTTAGCATCATTCCTTCCAAAGAAATCCCAGGGCTG
>SJYT01043031.1:127378-147780 GCA_006410635.1 Cephalophus harveyi | reverse complement strand
ATCTATCAGATCTAGGCCCTTAAATCTATTCCTCACTTCCACTGTATAATCATAAGGGATTTGATTTAGGTCATACCTGAATGGTCTAGTGGTTTTCCCTACTTTCTTCAATTTGAGTCTGAATTTGGCAATAAGGAGTTCATGATCTGAGCCACAGTCAGCTCCCGGCCTTGTTTTTGTTGACTGTATAGAGCTTCTCCATCTTTGGCTGCATAGAATATAATCAATCTGATTTCGGTGTTGACCATCTGGTGATGTCCACGTGTAGAGTCTTCTCTTGTGTTGTTGGAAGAGGGTGTTTGCTATGACTAGTGCATTTTCTTGGCAAAACTCTGTTAGTCTTTGCCCTGCTTCATTCCGCATTCCAACGCCAAATTGGCCTATTACTCAAGGTAAGGAGCAGCGGTTGTGCTTTGCTGGACCAGCTGTGAAGAGATACCCCACGCCCAAGGTAAGAGAAACCCAAGTAAGATGGTAGGTGTTGCAAGAGGGCATCAGAGAGCAGACACACTGAAACCATACTCACAGAAAACTAGTCAATCTAATCACACTAGGACCACAGCCTTGTCTAACTCAGTGAAACTAAGCCATGCCCGCGGGGCAACTCAAGACGGGCGGGTCATGGTGGAGAGGTCTGACAGAATGTGGTCCACTGGAGAAGGGAATGGCAAACCACTTCAGTATTCTTGCCTTGAGAACGCCATGAACTGTATGAAAAGGCAAAATGATAGGATACTGAAAGAGGAACTCCCCAGGTCAGCAGGTGCCCAATATGCTACTGGAAATCAGTGGAGAAATAACTCCAGAAAGAATGAAGGGATAGAGCCAAAGCAAAAACAATACCCAGCTGTGGATGTGACTGGTGATAGAAGCAAGGTCTGATGCTATAAAGAGCAATATTGCATAGGAACCTGGAATGTCAGGTCCATTAATCAAGGCAAATTGGAAGTGGTCAAACAACAGATGGCAAGAGTGAACGTCGACATCCTAGGAATCAGCGAACTAAAATGGACTGGAATGAGTGAATTTAACTCAGATGACCATTATAACTACAACTGCAGGCAGAAATCCCTCAGAAGAAATGGAGTAGCCATCATTGTCAACAAGAGAGTCCAAAATGCAGTACTTGGATGCAATCTCAAAAACGACAGAATGATCTCTGTTCGTTTCCAAGGCAAACCATTCAATATCACAGTTATCCAAGTCTATGCCCCAACCTGTAATGCTGAAGAAGCTGAAGCTGAACGGTTCTGTGAAGACCTACAAGACCTTTTAGAACTAACACCCAAAAAAGATGTCCTTTTCATTATAGGGGACTGGAATGCAAAAGTAGGAAGTCAAGAAATACCTGGAGTAACTGGCAAATTTGGCCTTGGAATGCGGAATGAAGCAAAGCAAATTGTCATTTACTGCCTATTAAATCTCAAAGAGCTGCCTGGCTTAAAAGAAAGCTCTTAATAAATATTTGAAGAAAATATGGAAAAGACTGAGTGCCAGCTGGATCAATATGGGCTCAGTCTTAAAGATGGGCATGTTTTAAAGTCCACAGCAATTCAATGATTCTCCTGACCTGGGTCATAGAGTCAAGTATGGCGACAATACCAGGACTAAAACCCAAAACCTTTTGATTCCCACCCTCTGCTTGTACCACATTAATCCCATACACGTGTCTCAGCTGAAATTTGCTGCTGTGGCATCTTCATCTCCCTCGATCTCCCAAAAGCATTCTAACCTGTTAACTGCCACTAATGCCAGTAACGCTTGTTACGGGTTTTAGGAGCACGACCCTGGAAATTGTGGAGGCAGACTGTCTTCCTTTTTAAGACACTAGTAGAGTTGTTCAGTGCTGTTGGCTCTTAAACTCCAAGTGAGATGGCCCTCCCGGCTCCTACACAGTCAACTCATAGACCATATAGTTTATTGATGTGTTTCCAGTAATAAACTTTACACCTGTGTCTCGTGGGAAGCACATGCCAGTCAGGCTAAATGTAGGAGATTTTTTTCTTTGCCGTTTTTCTCCTTTGTATGAATTCAGACACTTGAAGCATATTGCATAGAAACTGACCTGACAATGACCTGACCTTTAGAAAGAATGGTGGGAAAGTGGCTACAACAGATATGTATGCACCTGGGGAGACAGAATAAGTAGAGGTGAACATTAACCCATCTGGGTCCAATGTTATTGGCCCAAAATGATTATGGTAAATTGAAGAAAACATCAAACAAACAGAATAAAAATATTCCAGAGGGAAATTCAGAGTGGTACACTTGGAGAAAAAAAGCAGATTTTGCCAATACAGGGCCAAGAGAAAAACTGGTTGTATTTCAGGATAGTGGGGCCTTGGGAGAAGAACAGGAAGTAAGTGTAAACAGAGCTGGGCCTTGCAGATTTCCCTGGAAGGAACCGGGCCTGATTCAGGACCAGGATACTCACAGACGGGTGGCAGCCAAGGTCTCCAGGAGCAGAGCTACATAAAATTCATTTCATTTTCTTACCTAACGATTAATTAAAAAACGGTTAATGAGAGCGATCATTCTGAGCAGTGGAATTCAGCCATGAAAGAGTTTAATGACCCTGAGGCTGGGGAGGCAGTGTCTGTTCTGCAGAAATTTCTCCTAAATTTTATAGAGGCTGAACAGAGCTTTCCAGATCCAGGATAGCTGGGATAAGGTAGAAGAGAGCTTTGGAAGGCAGAAAGGAGGGAGTGAATATTAAAGTTTGTTTGCAGCAGGAGATAAAAAGAAGGAAGTCTGCATTGATGGGTTGAATGCATGCATCCTGCCCTCAGTTTCACATGGTGAAGCCCTAAGCCCCGGTGCTATAGTTTTGGAGCTGGGGCCATGGGTGGTACAGTCAGCCATTTGTGCCTGTAGATTCCACATTCATGGATTCAACCAAACACAGAACAAAAATATTAGTGAAAAGAAATTCCAGAAAGTTCCAAAAAGCAAAACTTGAGTTTGCTGTACACCAACACACCACCATTTATATATTATATATATATAATATAAATATAGCATTTATATTAGGTGTTATAAGTAATCTAGAGATGATTTAAAGTATTCAGGAATATGCAAATACAATGCCATTTTATTTAAAGGACTTGACCATCCAAGGATTTTGGTATTGGAGGGGGGCTGTCCTGGAGTTAATCCTCCATGGATTTTGAGTTAGTCATGACCCCATGGACTATAGCCTGCCAGGCGCCTCTGTCCATGGGATTCTCCAGCCAAGAATACTAGAATGGGTTGCCATTTCCTACTCCAGAGGGTCTTCCCGACCCGAGTACTTTATGTCTCCTGCGTTGACAGGTGTACTCTTTACCACTAGCGTCACTTGCAAAGCCCATGGATACTGAGGGATGCCAATGATTAGTCTTCGATGAGGTCATGAGGGTGGGGCCTTTATAATGGGGTTAGCGCCTTTAGAAGAACAGACCTGAGAGCTAGATTTGTCTCTCTCTCCCATGTGTGCACTTGGCAAGAAATTGTACCTACAAGCCAGGAGAACTCTCACCAGGAACAAAATCAGCCAGCACTTCGATCTTGGATTGATAACCTCTAAACCTGTGAGGGTAGATTTCTGTGTCTGTACTCTAAGATACACAATTATGGTAATCTGCTCTAGCAGCCTAAGCTAAGACAACTGCCAATATGGGGACTCAGGAAAACTATTTTGCTGGAATGACTGGGTCAGTGACTGTGGATGGAGGCAGTTCACAGTGGCAGGCAGACTAACTGTGAAGGTCTCTTCCCAGCTCCAGAGTTAGTGATGTGATAGTGGCAGCTTGCAGTCAGCCAAAGTGGGTGTGTTTACACCATGGGAACAGGCAAACTCCAAACCAGGGCTCCCCCAGGAGAGCCGCTGGTGTAACCTTTACCAGCACACCCCTGGATCAATTAGATGAGAGTTTTGTGGGAACCTGGGCCCCTGGGGTTCTCACATTCACAGTACACCCTAACATTTGTTGCTGCTGCTGTTTCTGCTTTAATTCCTAATACACAGTGGCACTCTGCAATTATCTCTTATTATCCATCCAGAGTGATTCAGCATTTGTAGACTCTCCTAGCAAACCATCACTGAAAACGTTGTTTCTGTGGGGAAATAGTTCCAAGTTGCAAGCTACTGACTTCAAAATAAACTTTTGGAAAAGAACCCATCAGAGAGCTGGGGACTTTTTCAATTCTGGATCCTCCTGGGAAAGTTAGAGAACAAAATAAGTCACGTCTATTTTAAAAATATAGGTTGGAAAACTTATCCTAAGTGAAAAGGCAAAAGGAGTAGAACTTGGAGGAGAAAAAGATGAGAAACAATTTAATAAGAAGGCTGGGTGCTAGCTGTTTTTTGTTTTTTTTTTTTTTTTTCCTGCTGTAAACATCAAGGATTTGGTTGGACAGAGGGGAAAAAACCTCTGTGGTATTTTTCTGGGGTGTATGGATGTGGATTTTATTTAAAATATTTCCAGACGTACTTTCCACATTCAAGGGTAGTTTACATATGATCTGTTTTGAGGACCAAGAAATGGTTAAGACAGAATTACTTGTCTACTTCAAGGTCTCCATAACCTTTATGAACCTAAACCTACAGATGGGGTAATATGTTTCAAATTTTTGAGAAGCATAATTCAATAAGTCTTTCATGAGAATATTAGAATAGCTAGACACCAAATTTATCATTTTTTTCCATCCAAAAACATGAGTAGCAAAAATTAAACAATCTCATATCAGTATAAACCCTTAAATCAAGCATTCTAAATCAATACTTTTGGATCATTTAATTGGGGAAAAGATGTGATTTGGGGCTTGTGAAGTTAGTGTAATTTTAGTCATTCATTCAGAAGGGATGGGTGTATTATTTTCCTAAATGAAATCACAGTACCCTGATTTGCCATTTCCTTAAAACGATCTGAAACAATGAAATGATAGCTGTAAATCTGCCACTTGGAACTCTAACTGGTTCTCAGCAGCCACCCCGCCCCCCGCCCACCCCCCAGCTGGTCTGACAGTCAGATTACGACGGACATGGTTTCAGAGCAGCTCCTGTAAGCATGGTGTAACCCTTCCTCCAAAACAGATGTGAACTCATAAAGCTTCCTAACGATAACTCCGAAATACGCCAGAAAGTATTCTTGGTGGCGTATTTTTCGTTTGTTTATCTAAAATCCCTATCTTGCCCCATTCCCCTTCAGGATCTGCCTTGAAATGATCGTCGCCAGTTTAGCTGAAGAGTCTTTTAAGTTCTCACCACCCCCCACCCCTAGGCACACCATCCTTTCAGCTCTGGCTCCCGGGACCTGAGCTCTATATCCCTGAGCTCTGCCTCTTATCCATGCTGATTCTCAAAACCCTCTGAGTCAGACTCTCCAAGATAAATTCTGGGGCTGAGCACCAGGATTTTAACTGGCTCCTGGGCCTGTTGAGGAATGTGTCAGGGACCCAGTGCTGCCCGCTCTCTGGGAAGAAGATACCTGGGGAGAGTCTGACACGGGGTAACACAGCTGGGTAGCAGCAAAGCGAAGGTTCACCCACAATCACTGTGTAATCACTGCACCATGTAAACTCTCTGTGTACCAGGCTTCTTTCACAACCACAAACTTCCAGATTCCCAGAGGAAAGAATCCTTTTAAAATGGGTCCCCTCCTTTTAATTATAATGTAGAGCAGTTTCACAAAATACTTTCTGTATAGTGTTTCACCTATAATGCAGGAGACTCAGGTTCGATCCCTGGTTTGGGAAGATCCCCTGGAGAAGGAAATGCTTACCTACTCCAGTATTCTTGCCTGGGAAACCCCACGGGGAGAGGAGCCCAGTGGGCTACAGTCCATGGAGTCACAAAGAGTTGAACAAGACTGAGCAACTAAACAGCAAGTGTTCATTTAGTCAGATGTCAAGTCTTTAACAAGAATAACGGGTTCCACGGGCAAGGAAGTGTGGGAAATGCTTTTAAAGGGCACACGAGGGTGAGCGGTGAAACAGTGCCTTTGAAGACAAGCAAGTCTTGCTGGCGGGCCCTAACCTTTCACAGGAGTTAGGAGGTGGTTTTAGAACATGGGGAAGTAAAGACTAGGGAAAGCTACAGCAGAAGCTTGTCTGCCAGGAAATGTGTAAAAACCAATTAGCATTGATTAGGCCACAGGAAAAAACTGATGAAGGATGAGTGACCTTTCTTCTAATTTCTTAATAATAATAATAATGGGTACTATTTATTATGTGCTAATTATTTTACCTTTTGTAATTCTCTCTGTTATTACCTCCCTTTCACATATAAAGGGCTCCCCTCGTGGCTCAGACAGTAAAGAATCTGCCTGCAATGAAGGAGACTCGGGTTTGAAGGGAATGGCTACCCACTCCAGTATTCTTGTCTGGAGAATTCCATGGACAGAGGAGCCTGGCAAGCTATAGTCCAGGGGGTCGCAAAGAGTCGGACACGACTGAGTGACTAACACTTTCACATATAAAATACTGAGGCCTAGAGAAGCTGGCTAAATGACTTCTCCTAAAGCCACTAAGCAAACTAATGGCAGCACCGGATTTGAACCCAGTTCCCTGTAATTTCAGGTCTTGCGGTTTTGAACACGAAACCCAAAGCCTCCCGGGGCATCATCAGGGTTCCAGGACTTTCCTGGCTGAACCTCCAAAGCAACTGCCGTCTCTGCCCATGAACACCTTGAATTAGCGGTGCATATGATACCATTACAGGAATGGGGACCCCTTCCGGGGTCAGAGAGTGGGCTGTCATCTAACCCTTGGAAATGAACTGTCCGACGAGATGCACGTACCAACAAAACAGACCTTACTGGGAAGGGGCCCGGGGCGGAGAGAAGCAGGGTCAGGGATCACGGGAGGACTGCTCTGCCACGTGGCCTGTAGTCTCAGGTTATACGGTCACGGGGTGGATTCCCAGGTTGTCTCTTGCCAGTCATCTTGCTTGGTCCATATTTGTTCTGACTGAGGGCCCTTCCTGGTGGCCTGTGCATCGCTCAGCCAAGGTGGATTCCAGCAAGAAGGACTCTGAGAGGCTGCTTGCCTCCTCCCTCTTTCCCCCACCCCCACCAAATTCGCCTGGTTAGTTTTCAGGGGCAGCCCGGTGTTCCGTATTGGGACCTCCTGTTGTGGGACATCTCGGGCAGGTGTGCCTGGCCAAGGCAGGTGGTTTTGGTCAACAGTTCCCTAACAATAAAGTAGTGAAAGTGTGAAAGTGTTAGTTGCTCAGTCGAGTCCGACTCTTTGTGACCTTATGGACTATAGCCCGCCAGGCTCCTCTGTTCAGGGGATTCTCCAGGCAAGAGTACTGGAGTGGGTTGCCATTTCCTTCTGCAGGGGATCTTCCAGACCCAGGGACTGAACCCAGGTCTCACTTTATTCTCAGCATCACTCTTCAACCTAAATTAGTTACTTAGTCTAAGCACTAAATGTGAAGTTTTTTTTTTTCCTGGTATGATTTACATCTCTTAATTTTACTATTACAGTTTTAAGGTGACAGATTGGTATACTCTGTTACGTGCTTTTTCTATTTTGGTGGCGTGTTTGTGTTGCTGAAATAACATCCGTCTGCTTAGACATCTTCCCGGTCTGATCGCCCTCCTGGAGTCGGTCCACCCCCCAGGAACGGCCGTCGTGGCCACGACAGAGCTCACCGTCTGCCCAGGTTAAGTTGCAGGCGGTGTCGCCATTCAACTCCTCATCTTGCCATTTCCTCTTTCCTTTTCGACAGACGTGGGTGCGTTTTTTGAAGAGGGGATGTGGCTGCGGTATAACTTCCAGGCCCCCGGAATCGGGGCCCGGGATTCGGGCAGCAGATCGGAGAACTCTCCGGACCCGCAGAACGGAGCCGCGGACCTGGCGGGCGAGGAGATCCGCTTCAGCTTCAGCACCACCAAGGCGCCCTGCATCCTCCTCTACGTCAGCTCCTTCACCACCGACTTCCTGGCGGCGCTCGTCAAACCCTCCGGTAAGGGCCAGGCTCCCTAGCCTTCTGCCGTTCAGTGTCGGGGGACAAATGAGCCTATGGTCGGTCTCTAGGAGACAGCTAAGCGGCTGTAAGGCACATACACACCAAACCCCCAGGAGCCCATTTCCTCTCTGAAAACAGGAGCTCTAAGACCCTTGAAGCTTTACAATCTCTCTCTTACAAAGGAAAATGTTCAGGTGTGTCAAGGAGCATGTGTCTCTCATTTCCCAGGGACGCTGAGCAGGTTGTAGACATGGAAGCTGCCTCTCTGTGGTCTTGCACTTTGGTGAGGAAAGCTCTGCAGTCTCCCTGGACAGCTTCCAGGGTCATAGCATCTTAAATACCAAGATTTTTATTCCATGGGATCTAATAATGATTATATTAACCCAGTTCAGCTTGAAAGTGAAAGTTGCTCAGTCATGTCCGACTATTTGCGACCCCATGGACTATACAGTCCATGGAATTCTGCAGGCCAGAATACTGGAGTGGGTAGCTGTTCCCTTCTCCAGGGGATCTTCCCAACCTGGGATTGAATCCAGGTCTCCCACATTGCAGGCAGATTCTTTAGATTCTGAGCCACTAGGTTTGAAAGATAGGGAAAAAAAAAAAAAAAAGTTCCTTAGGATTTTCCCTTTCAGAAATTAATTCTGAAGAAATAAGCCAAAAATCAGACAAAGATTCAGCATAAAGATGTTCATCATAGTTTATAATGTTATTTATGATAGTAAGAATTGGTGAGGACCTAGAAGTTCAATTTTAGTAAAATGGTTAGTCAAAAGGAGTCACTGTTTATGTGATACTATGTATCCATTAAGAAAAATATTTGTGAAGGGTAAGTAGAAAAAAAAAAAAAGGCATGAAAAAGCCTTGACTGTACAATATCAGCCAGGCTCCTCTGTCCATGGAACTCTCCAGACAAGAATACTGGAATGGGTTGACATGCCCTTCTCCAAAGGATCTTCCCACCCAGGGATAAAACGCTGGTCTCACACGTTGCAGGCAGATTCTTAACCATCTGAGCCACCAGGGCTGCCCCAATATTGGTTTAGCTCTATAAAAAATAGAAAAAAAGACAATGATGTGAGCACAAAGCATCTCTGTTTCAATAGTTGACTTGTTTCTCCCAGGTAATAGTTTCTATGTATGTCAAATGCTCTTAATAAGCAACTGCCACTGTTCTCATCAGAGAAAATAGTAAGTTAAATCAGGAAGTAAGGAAGCAGAAAAGTGTGCAATTCCCGCTCTCCAGGATTTCACACGTTCCTTCTTCTGCGTCAGATTAAATCGCTGTTTAATCCTCTGGTGTTCTCCACCCTCATGTCCCAGGCTCTCCTTGGTGGGCAGGGAGGCTGGCTCTCAGCTCTAGCTCTTCGAGAATGTCATGAACATGCCCCACCAAATGCCGTACTGTCTGCTCCTCAAGCTACCGCCGCGTTCCCATCTGGTCCCAACCCTCTCCAGTAACTCCTGCCCCACAGCCTACCCCAGCCCCTGCAAGCACTCACGTGTGTGTTTATGGGCATTCGTCACGTGCAAAGGCTTTGATTAATGGCTCCCACATAAGGAAGCCCGAAGCTGTATTGTGTTTCACATGCATGAATTCCCGAGAGCACACAGTCTATAAGGTAGAGTCCACTCTACCCTCTTCCTGCAGGTGACAGAGTGGAGCGCAGAGAGGTTCAGTGATTTGCACACTTGGCTAGTGATGGCACAACCAACTGGTGTTCCTGAACCCAGATCCAGAGTTCTCCAGCGCTCTTTCTCTGCTGCAGAGATCTCTAGAACACACAGGGCATTTGCAAAGTAGACAGTCAACTTTAGGGGTTCCAAGGCCATCCTCAATTGCTGCTGGAAATTGGCTTTTTCACACTCCAAATACTGCATATTTTATGAATTGAGATTTGAAGCTAGACAAATTTGAGGAACTCATTCAGGAAAAAGAAACCAATAAGGACTAAGCCAAAATATCCAAAAAAGAAAGTAATAAAATAAGAAGTCTTAACTAAATGCCCTGGCATCTCTTAAACTTGACATGTTGGGAGCTGCGTTGTTCTCAATGCTCCTGGAACCTCCCTGCCCCCTGGATCTGATGGTGCTGCCGCATCTCAGACGCGGAGCACACAGCTGGCATCATCATGCTCCGTCCTTCCCCCTCCTGTGGGTCTATTCCCAACGAGTCCTGTGGGTCCTGTTCTAACCGTGTCCTTCCCGACCAGCCCCTCCTTCACTTCCCCACTGCTACCCTCCTGGCAAAGGTCATCTGATTCAGTGCTTCCCGACCCATGTCACGGCACACGTGGCACATTGTACGTGAATGGCACCTGGGCAGATGGATGAGGTTGTGTTTGAGAGGCCACCTGCCCAGGGACTCCAGCCGCCCTCTCCTCCTGCAAGTCTGCCGAGGCCTGAGGGGAGCCTGCTTCTGGTAACCTGGGGCCCTCCTCGGGGTAGGTACACCTCAACACATGCCCAGGAGGCTCCGCTCCCGCCATCACTGTGCTCCCAGTCACCCCATCCTCCTCAGCCAGAAAAGGTCTTCCTTCACACACAGCACCCCTACCAAACAGCCAAGAGCCGCAGGAGGGGTCCCTAGTCCCACCACCTTCCATCAGGACCCACCAGGCTCCTGGGTGAGAGCTCAGGGTGCAGAACCAGAATTCCAGATTTTAATTCTGCTCCTGTGGTTGCAGACTGTGGGGTCTGGAGCAGTCACGAGCCACACCGAGCCTCGGTTTCCTCATCTGTGACACAGTGACTGCCCCAGAGCAGTGCTGTGAAAGTCAAATGACTTATTGAGTGTAATACACTGTACACACATGTGCATAGTAGGTCCTAAGGGAAGTCAACCCTGAATGTTCATCGGAAGGACTGATGCTAAAGCTGATGCTCCAATAGTTGGCCCCCTGATGTGAAGAACTGACTCACTGGGAAAAGACCCTGATGCTAAGAAAGATTGAGGGCAGGAGGAGAAGGGGATGACAGAGGATGAGACGATTGGATGGTAATCACCGACTCAATGGACTTGAGTTTGAGCAAACTCCAGGAGACAGTGAAGGACAGGCAAGCCTTGCGGGCTGTAGTCCATGGGGTCGCAAAGAGTTGGACACGACTTAACCACTGAACAACAATAATACACACACACACGTGTGTGTGTGTGTGTGTGCGCGCGCGCACGTGCATGCGCGTGTGTTAGCAGTAGTTATCCAGAGCCCGCTGATTGAATCTACAGTTTCCCACAGATTGAGGCCGCACATCCCTACACTTCCTTTTCCGGGAACTCTCTACTCCCCAAGCACCCCAAGGATGTCTGCCCAGGTGCCCACCCCGTTTCCCTTGCCTGGAAAAGCTCCGCCTTCCTCTGCGCCTTCCTGCCTGCCTTTCATTCTGGACTCAGATCCAGCCTCGCCTCCTTGCAGTGGCTGCTCCTTCCTTTCGGCTCCGATCGCGCTTACTGTCGCCGCCGTCTGTTTGGCTCTGGGTGCGCTGTGTGGTTGCCCGTCTCTGTTACACACGCGTCCTGTCTTCCCCGCGAGATGAAAGGCCCGGCACGCCGTCTCTCGCCTACAGCAGGTGCCCTGTGACTGTTTGCTGATGGCAGTGATGATGGCCAGGGGAGAATAAACCTGTTAAGCACATTATTTGCTGCAGCCAATAAAAAAGCATTCCCTTACAATTCACTCAGGAGATAAACGTGAGCTGCAGGAAGTGAAGTGTCTCTCCATCGTAATAATATTTTATTTTAATGAACAAATATTAATATTCTCCTTCCCATCATTTAGTGGTTCTCTTGTGCTATTATTTGAAAGAAATAAATATATTATTTAAATTTTATTATTCCAGAATATTGCCATTCCTGTTTATAGATGTTCACTATATATAAATTTTAAAGTCCAACTCATCTTTTTCCTCAAAGCAAATCATTTCCAATGCCATTAAGCAAAGCAGTTAGAGAAATTTTAAATCATTTTTACAAACTCCAAGAAAGCCAGAAAAGGGAGAAAATAATGAAAACAACTTAATACTGATTTTAATGAGCTGGAAAACATAAAGGGATCAATGACAAAGAGACAATAGGGAAAAAAATGTCCAGAATTTTGTTGTTTTGTGTGGTTTTTTTTTTTTGGGGGGGGGGACCATAATTACTGGTTCCTCTGACTTTTAGCCTCAAAGGCAGGGCCCTCTCTTACTTCTCTTTGTATCCCCAGATCAGGCATGACCTGGACTGTACTAGGGGTTAGAGGTGGGTGTCTGTCTTAGAAGTGGACTCCACACCAGCCAGCTAGTCCACTTCTGGACCTTTAAAATTTGGTTCCATGGTGCTTTGCACAGGGCACTAAATAAGTATACTCTAAAGAAATGAATGTTTAAATGATAAATGAATACAGCTATATATTTTTAAAACTGGAGATATATATGGAGTCTAAAAAATGGTACTGATGAACCTATTTGCATGGCAGCAGTAGAGATGCAGCTATAGAGAACAGCAGGGGAAGGCGAGGGTGGGGTGAACCGAGAGTGAAGCATTGAAACCTATACACCGCTGCTGCTGCCGCTGCCGCTGCCACCGCTTCAGTTGTGTCCGACTCTGTGCAACCCCATAGACGGCAGCCCACCAGGCTCCCCTGTCCCTGGGATTCTCCAGGCAAGAACACTGGAGTGGGTTGCCATTGCCTTCTCCAATGCATGAAACTGAAAGTGAAGCCGCTCAGTCGTGTCCGACTCTTTGCGACTCCATGGACTGCAGCCTTCCAGGCTCCTCTTGGGTTGGACATATGTATACCTGTGGCTGATTCATGTTGAACTATGGCAGAAATCAATACAACATTGTAAAGCAATTATCCTCCAATTAAAAATTTAAAAATAAATGTCACCAGTAAAGAAAGAAAGAAAGCTGGCTGTGACCATACAAAGTCAGAACACCAGAAGAAAAGTGGAAAATAAAAACTGAAGACAGTCGACTTGTTTTTTCCTGCATATAGCCAAACAACTTTCCTAACCATCTCCTTCACTGCCAAACAATAGGTGATTTGTAATGCTATTACAGGAAAAGAAAAAATAGAGTAAAATCCCTGAGTTGTGGGGAGAGAAGCAGCTCAGGAAAAAGGAGTGGCATGTTCAAAGGTCCTGAGGAAGGAAGAAGAGTTGTATTTTCTAGGGAATAAGCCAAGTGCAAGGTAGCTTGAATGTAAACAGTGAAAGGGTAACTGACTTGATTTTAAAACAAAGTAACTGGCAACCTTTCAGACAGGACATCATCAGCCATATTAAAAATGTATGTCTTTATCCTGTAAGCAACTGGAACATTTGAAGAGCTTTATGTGAACCATACAACTAATTAATTATGTATTTTGAAAAGATTACTCTGCAAAGAAAACATGGGAAAGAAGAAGAAGCAGGAAAACCATGATTCATTCCCTCAATGAGTATATTCAGCATCTACTGTGTGGAGAAGGAAATGGCAACCCACTCCAGTATTCCTGCCATGGACTGAGGAGCCTGGCGGGCTACAGCCCATGGGGTTGCAAAGAGTTGGACACAACTGGGCAACTAACACACACACTGTGTGTCAGGCATTATTCTAGACATTGGGAATTAAGTCACAAAGAATATAAACAGGGATTTCCCTGGTGGGCCAGTGGCTAACACTCCAGTCTCCCAATGCAGGGGTCCAGGTTTGATCCTTGGTCAGCAAACTACATCCCACATGCTGCAACTCAGACCTGGCACAGCCAAATAAATAAATAGTAAAATATTTTTTTAAAAAAGGATATCAGCAAAAGTTCTTACTCTTATGGAACTTACTTTTGAATGGAAGAAGACAGACAATAAATAAATGAAGTGATCTCTGTAGTATGTTGTATGGAAAGAACTATCATGGGGGGGAAATAAAGCAGAAAAGGAGTTGGCGGAGCCAGGGCCGGGGGGCTGTCCTGGCCAAGGGAAAGCAGTAGGTAAACTGTGCTTTTGATAAGGAAGTCACAGAAATAATCACTGAGAAGATAATATTTGAACTGGACCTAAAGGGAGTGAGAGCTCATCCATGCAGGTAGATAGCTGGGAAGTGAGGGCCCCGGATAGAAGAACCAGCAGGTGCAAAGGCTGCGAGGCAGGAACATGCTGGCGTCTGTGGAGAGAGCAGAGAAGCCTGCGTGGTCAGGTGAGAAGTGAACAAGGAGGAGAATAATGAGAGGCTGAGGCAGAGACAACGGGGACGATCACAAAGGGCCTGGCTGGCCAGGATGGAGACTCAGAGTGGGATTGCTGTTGTTGCTGTTCTCTCACTAAGCCGTGTCCAATTCTTTGGGACCCCCTGGACTGTAATACACCAGGTTCTCCCATCCTTCACTATCTCCTTGAGTTTGCACAAACTCATGTCTGTTGAGTTGGTGATGCCATCCAACCATCTCATCCTCTGTTGCCCCTCTTCACCTCCTGCCTTCAATCTTTCCAGCTTTAGGGTCTTTTCCAATGGATCTTTGGAAAGACCCATTGGCTCTGTTCATCAGGTCGCCAAAGTATTGGAGCTTCAGCTTCAGCATCAGTCCTTCCAATGAATATTCAGGGTTGATTTCCTTTAGAATGGACTGGTTTGATCTCCTTGCAGTCCAAGGGATTCTCAAGAGTCTTCTCTAGCACCACAATTGGAAAGCATCAATTCGTTTGTGCTCAGCCTTCTTTATGGGATAGGAAGCCAAGGAAGGTTCCTGAGCAGAGGACAGCTCTGCCTTCTGTGAGCAGAGGAGAGTAGGGATGGAGACTAGGAGACTAGACTGGGCTGGGGAGACGTGGTGGAAGGGCAGAGGCAAGCAGGTTAGTTAGTGTGAAGGCTAGTACGGTAATCCAGGCAAAAGACAAGGGTGGCTTGGTCCAGGGGTAGAAACTGAGGTGATGAAAAAGGTAAGATTCAGGGCATGTTTTGAAGACAGAACCAAGGAGCTTTGCTGACAGATCATATGTGTAATACAGGAGCAAGAGGGGAGTCAGGGTTTTTAGTGGAAATAGCAGGAAGGATAAAGTGTCCATTAACTGAAATGTGGGAAAATGGGTTGAATTAGTTTTAGGAGAGGAAGTTCAAGAGTTTGGTTTCTCGTATGTTGTTATCTGAGGTTCCAGTGAGACAGCTCCGTTAATGTATGAGTAGTAAGAGAGCAGAGAAAGAGGGAACTCGCCTGAGAGTGAAGTGGGGTGAAGAGTGGCCACGTGTGAAGGAGAGACTGCCGTGGGTCACGTGATCCAGGCAGAAGCGGATGCAGGTGAAGTCCAGGTGTCAGGCTGCTGATGGGGAGTGGCCGGCACAGAGGCCCAGGGCCAAGGCAGGAGCTCTCTGTGGAGGGACGGGCTCCCGAAGGAACCAGACCAGGCACTCTAGGTGCCCGTGGGGGCCCTGTGGCTGTGGAGATGGGGCAGAGTGGGTGAACTTAGACACGTTTAGGAAACAGAAGTCTGCAGTACTTGGTTGAAATGCTACAAAGCAATCTAGGGTCAGGTGTTAAGAGAGAACTCAGAAATAGTGAAGGTTTGTTCAGATTTGTTCAGAAAGCAAAAAAATAGGAAATACAAGTAATTAATGATTGGTCTGATGGTTGTTTCTTTCAATTCCAGGGACATAGTTCCATACTTTAAAGAACACGTGTAAGGCTAAGGAACGGCAGTGTTCAGAATCAATTGCATTGATTTACATCCATATAACGGGCTTCCCTGGTGGCTTAGATGGTAAAGAGTCTGCCTACAATGTGGGAGACCTGGGTTCAATCCCTGGGTCAGGAAGATCCCCTGGAGAAGGCAATGGCACCCCACTCCAGTACTCTTGCCTGGAAAACCCCATGGACGGAGGAGCCTGGTAGGCTACAGCTCATGGGGTCACAAAGAGTCAGACACGACTGAGTGACTTCACTTTCAATTTTCACTTTCATATCCATATAAGGGTGTGAGAATTACCTGAAAGGAGATCTGGCCAAATATTCAGAATAGTTATCTCTGGATCACGGTGTTCCCAGTGACTTTCTTTTTTATTTTTTCTGTTAACTTCCTAAGTTTTAATTACCCTGTGCTGTTTCACAACTTAAAATCAGAATATCAGTTTTGTTCCTCTGGAAGGAAAATGAAAGAGGCAAGGAAGAATTCTGAAGTGATTTACAGTTAGCCACACTCTTGCTAAATTACTGGCTCCATTTTTAAGCTCTGAGATGTCCAAAGCTATTAGCATGAAGATCCAATTTGAGTGGAAAAATGAGATAAAAAGTTGATGCCTTTAAATAATCATAAATAAGAAATAAAAGCTACATTTTCTGTACAGATTAATTAAAAGCAGGACCTAGAATATTATATTCATCTTTCTGAATATTGCTTGCCATCAGGGGGAAGCAAGAAAGAGGATAAAAAGAATAATTTGTTGAGGCAAAGTGCACGACAGCTGAGAGGCAGTGAGGACCCATCTTTTTATTGATTTGCGTTTGGCCTGATGAGGTCTCTAACATAGAATAAAATCCTTTTTTCTGTTTTCTTGGTCTCAATGAAGCCACCCAAAGTGCCATGTATTTATCTTTTGTAAATTATGTTTATTTTTAATACTCTATGCTCATGATTCTTTTATATGGTGAATGTCACACTTTGCTGATGTCATGAGACCATCCTGGCATCCTGCATTTATATTTTATTTTACAGAGTATTCTGTGGGGCCTGTCTTGTGTATATGTTCTCATCCTGCCTTCCCAGACACAATCCACGCTTGGATCGTTTATACCATTTGCTGCTTCAACTTGGAGATGATGGTCACAGATGGCCCATAATTGGTAGACTGTCAACATGCGTGAGCCCAGTGCCGTGAACCTTTATGGATTAGTGCGCCTCTGAGCTAGTGGCTCAGAATGCACAATGGCAATCATGTTGATGGACATCGAAACCGCATTTAATGGAAACAAGATCCCAGGGCTGGGGGCATGACGTTAATATGAAATCCAGAGCAGAGAAATGACTGAGTCTCTTTCCTTTTCTCTATGCAGGAAGCCTCCAGATCCGGTACAACCTGGGTGGCACCCGGGAGCCCTATAACATTGATGTGGACCATCGGAGCATGGCCAACGGCCAGCCCCACAGCGTTAACATCACCCGTCGCGAGAGGACCATCACTCTCAAGGTACGCGCGTGTTACTCGTCTGTCATCTGTGATACTGTGTTGCGGCCTCTGCCCGCTGTCACACTTGAGTGAGGGCTCCGTCGCTCAGTCGTGTCCAACTCTCTGCAACCCCAAGGACGGCAGCCCGCCAGGCTCCTCTGTCCGTGGGATTCTCCAAGCAAGAATGCCAGAGTGGGTTGCCATTTCTCCCTCTGTCATACTTGGCGTTTTGTTGTTTTTTGTTTGTGGGTGGTGTGTGTGAGGGGGGGGTGCTGGAGGTTGGTTTTCGGTAGTTGGGGCAGGTGGAAGAGATGCGTCTGATACATTCTACAAATTGCTAACCAGTGACATAGAAAGATATGCAGTTGGTACAGAAAAGACAATGACGGTGTTGATGGAGAAGAGGTTTCTTGGGAGAAGGTAGAATAAATGTTTGCTCCATATATTCTTCATAGCTTTTCCTGTGTGTAGGCCTAGCACATCTATCAGCCTTCGGCTTTTATCCATTGCAGCATCTTTACCCTCCATGGTCTCAGATGTCTGAGGCTTATCACGTTTCCCAGCAAAGGCTATTTTGGTTTATCTGACCTACTTCCTTCACGACTCTAGTTCAGTGTGAATAACTCTTTTTTTTTCCTTCTATAGATGCTTTGCCGTAAACATCTTCCATACACATACCTTTCCCAGCATCTCAGACTCTGGTTGTGGGCTTTTTGTACACAAAGGGATAGTTTTATTATGACACTCAAATTTTATTTCAGGTTCATTGATTGTCCTTCCCCCCCCCCCACCACCACCCTGATTTTTACAATGAAGAACCCAGCCTGGGAGACACCATGAATAAAACATGACATGAGGAGGTCTCCCCGGGAACCGAGCCAAAGATCAAGGCTGGAACTGTCACTGCGTTCTCTGGAAGGAGTTCAAAATAGATACGTGTCAGGAAGGAGAACGGCAGGGGGACGCTGTTTTGTCAGCCGAGCAGAGTGCCTTTTGGCAGGGGCTCAGCAGCCTCTCCGACCTCATTCGGATTCGGCTGGTTGCCGTGGGAAGTTCAGGTTGCAAAGAATCAGCACAGGCCCCATCTCTTTTTGAGCTCTGGTGGATGTCAAATTCATAACTCGATATGGAGTTTACACTTGGCCTTTAGCAGAAAATGCTAGAGAGCGTTTTCAGGAGAGGCCTTTCCTAGGAAAATGACAACGTGCAGAAGCAGCTTATTGTGCAGTCAATCAGATGGAGTGTAAATAAGGTTCTCTCATAGTGACGGACAGTCGCTAAGCCCAGCGCAGTGCTTGGCACACAAGAGGTGCTACAGATTATTTACGGAGTAAACTGCCCCCATCCTTCACCACAAACTCAAGTCTGATTCAGAAGAGACAGCAAGTTCAGGATGAGTATAGTTTATACCATTATAGGATACGAATGGTTTTATACCATTCTACCAACATTGTGTTTACTGGATTTTGATTAGACTCATTCACTTATTTTAAACTATTCCATCTGTCACCCCTCTCAAAGAAAGTGATTCTCTTGCCATTTCGCCATTGCAAAATAATATTAAAAATTTAAAAAGCTCAGCAGTCAGCTTGAAGGACAGTGTCATGGAAGACAGCTGATTCCCCTGTGGAATTTTGCAAGAAAATGCCTTGTGTGTTGGGGCTGAGCCCTGTGAATTGAGGAACTTCAGCAAAGATGAGGGTGGGGTGAGTGGGAGAGGAAAGTCCAGGTGATAAGCTAAATAATTCCATTTCTGGTACAATTCCTCAAATGAGAGTCTGAAGCAAAGTAGGTCAAGAAGGCCTCCCTTCTGGCAAGTTGCACCAACTGGGAAATCTTTGGAACCAACCAGAAACTCTTGAAGAACACATATCAGCTAAATCAGAGTTGCTATCTGCTACAGTGAATCAGAGATTGCCCTGAAGAAGGGGAGAGGGATGGACTAGTTTAAGGACTTGGAGCTTTTGAGGCAGGGAGAGGCCGAGAAGTCCAGGCAACACAGGAGCCAGAGGCCTGCAGAGTCCAGGGCACCGAGGAGAGCCAGGGGAGGTTGCATCTGCTTCTGTTGCTCTGGGTTCTTCTGGTTGCAAATGACAGAAAACCAACTCAGAATTCATTTGTAGGGGAAATTCCTAGGGTAGGTTATAAAAAGACAGGAAAGAAGAGGAAAATCACAATTTTGAAACAGAATCCAGAAGACCTGGAGGATTCAAACAAAGACTAGGCCTCCAGTGAGCACTCCCCTCTCTCACCTCTCTCTCACTCTCCCTACATCATTTCTGCTTGCCCACCTCCCTCTGACAACTGGATTAACTCTTCTCTGGAAGGCTCTATCTTCCAGACGTCATGGGACCCAGACACTGAAGTCTTGGGCCCGTGTCTTCCCAGTTGTGCTGTCAGAAGGAAGGTCCTAGTGTCTCGGTTCTCATTTTAAAACCCAGGGGAAGTCTCTGGTTGGCCGGGCTGGAGTCCTACATTCACGCTATTGTGGGGAGCGGGGAGCAGTGACTGATGGGCCGCAATCAGACCTCATGATCAGAGTGGGGAATTTGGGGGAGAGTCCTCCAAGGAATAGGACTAGAGCTCCAGGAAAAGGAAGACATGGGTGAGGATGAAAAACCCTGGCCGTGTAACGCTTTGTAGTAAAGAAGACAGAAGCAGGAAGCATTCTAAAGGACGTGGAACAGGTCTTCCCTGGTGGCCCAGTGGTAAAGAATCCGCCTGCCAATGCAGGAGACACGGGTTCCACCCCTGACCCAGGAAGATCCCACGTGCCTCGAAGCAGCTAAGCCCGTGAGCCACAACTATTTCGCTTGTGCTCTAGAGCCGGGGAGCCGCAGCTACGGAAGCCCACGCACCCTAGAGCCCGTGACCTGCAGCAAGAGAAGTCACTGCAACGGGAAGCCTGCTCACTGCAACCAGAGAGGAGCCCTTGGTCACCACAACTAGCGGAGAAGCCCACACAGCAGTGAAGACCCAGCACAGCCAACAAAAAAAATAAATCTTTTTTTATAAAAGAAAAAAGACATGGAGCAAATTCAGCCATAGAAATTGTGCCCAGGGGGTTGGAAAGCCCTCAGTTCAGTTCAGTCGCTCAGTCGTGTCCGACTCTTTGCGACCCCATGAATCGCAGCACGCCAGGCCTCCCTGTTCATCACCATCTCTCGGAGTTCACTCAGACTCACATCCATTGAGTCAGTGATGCCATCCAGCCATCTCATCCTCAGTCGTCCCCTTCTCCTCCTGCCCCCAATCCCTCCCAGCATCAGAGTCTTTTCCAATGAGTCAACTCTTCGCATGAGGTGGCCAAAGTACTGGAGTTTCAGCTTTAGCATC